>CP125977.1:91245580-91709899 GCA_030063025.1 Avena longiglumis | reverse complement strand
TACGATCAGAACTTCCGCCTAATTCTCCCACAATGGCCGAGGTTCTCAAACAACATTGAGACCAACCAATTGGTCCGGGAGGAATGAACGCTCGAGCGGTGGTGGCTCGAACATCGAACGTCCTCCGACGATCGTGGTCACACTTGGAGATTTCATCCGCTCTTTTCCTCCAATTTTCACCCACCCAAGGAGCCCTTGAAGCCGATGATTGGCTCCACTATAGAGCGCAAGTTCGGCTCCGTCTCCGTCCACCGACTGCAGTATCAACCGCCACCTATCAACTAGAAGAGTGAGGCTGGTGTTTGGTGGAAGGTTTTCGAATTTGCAAGCCTGGGGGACATGCCTTGTTACCGGGAGGAGTTTGTTGCAGCATTTCGTGCCTCTTATATCCCTAATCCCATCATGGATCTCAAAAGGAGGGAGTTTCGGATCCACTCAAAAAGGATATTGAAGCCTATGGGCATGAGTTTACTCGTCTGCTCGCTATGCAACTGTGGATGTAACCAATGATGAAGATAAGCAAGAGTTGTTCCGTAGGGACTTAACCCCGCACTTTGCTACTAGTTGTTGCCTTCAAGTTCCAAATCTTCCGGGACTCTGCACAATCGCTCTTACCTTAGAGCATGGAAGGAAGGATATGGAAGTATCTCAGGCGTGAAGAAGGAAATTCTCGTGCTTCTTCCTCCGTAACAAGCGCCACGCCTTGTTCCATACGCTGGGTGCCTCGAGCAACTTATGCACCCAAGTCCTCTGTCAATGCTTCTCGTCAGCCACAGTCAAATACTGGTGGAGCAAACTATTACCCTCCTGCTGGTTCTCACACTAGAGTTACTTGTTACTCCTATGGTCAGCCTGGTCACTACTCAAGGGAGTGTTCCCAAAGGGCTACCGGACGCAATGATCAGCAGGCAAAGAAGAATGATAAATCTCAAGGTGCTTGGCGGCGTCGCCCTGCCCATATCCTTTATTGAGGAAGCTCAGGAAGATCCAGCGTCATTCCGGGTACACTCCACGTCAATTCAATTCTCAACAGTCTTGTTTGATTACGGAGCATCGCATACATTCATATCACAAGATTTTTGCAAATGCATGATATCACCTTTTCAAGCTATGGACTCTCCTCTAGAGATTAGAACTCCAGGTCTCATTGGCGCACTATCCGGGTTACTCATGGGGTTGAGATAGATATAGCATATCGAAGTTTCCACTTCCCTCATTGCACTCAAAACCGACATAGATGTCATACGCATGGACTGTTAACCAAGTATCAAGCAATCATTCGTGTGCACTTAGAATGCTTGTTGTGACCTCTCTCGCCGCATAATCACAAGTATTGGACTGATGGTTCAAAGTCTCCGTCAGCTTCTTAAACCTTCTCGAGTTGTATGCCATGGATGTCCTACCCGCCTCGAGGTCCACGATGTCCATGTAGTATGTGATTTTTCTGATGTCTTCCTACAAAGTTGCACGGCATGCCACCGATTGAAGTGTGGAGTTTGTCATTGAGATAGTTCCCGAATCGCTCCTATCTCCAAAAGACCTTTCCATGCCTCCTCATGAGTTGGTTGAGTTGAAGAAGCAACTTGAAGAGTTAGAGGTCTAGGATACATTCAACCTAGCACATCTTCTTGGTTGCCCTACTATCTTTGTCAAGAAGCGGGATACAAATATTCCAAGATTGGTGGTTGATTACCGTCCACCAACACGGTGACAATCAAGAATAAGTACCCACTTCCCTGATAAATGACCTCTTTGATAAACTAAGTGGTGCCACCTTGTCTTATCCAAATGGATTTAAGATTAGGGTATCATCAAATCAAGATCCGAAGGAGGATATCCTAAAGACAGCATTCACAACTTCGTTATGGTCTTTCAGTATATAGTGATGTCCTTCGTTGACCAATGCTCCCGCCACATTTATGAGTCTCATGAACTCCGTCTTCATGGAGTATCTCGACAAGTTCATTGTGGTATACATTGATGACATTCTAATCTACTCCAAGACCGAAGAAGAGCATGTTGAACATTTACGTTTGGTATTGACTAAACTTCATGAACATCGATTCACGCCTAAGTTTTCCAAATGTGATTTCTGGTTACAAGATATCATCTTCCTTGGTCATGTTGTGTCTGCAAGCGGTGTTCTTTGTTACCCGAAATAAGGTTCGCACCATTCGGAATGGAAGTCACCTACTACCAAGGAAGTCCAAGTTTTCTTGGAATGGCCGGATATTACCGCCGATTCATCGAGAACTTCTCAAGATAGCCAAGCCTATGACCGATCTTCTTAAGAAAGATAAGAAGTTTGAATGGTCAAAAAGGCGTAAGAAAGCTTCCAAGCTTTGAAAACTGCTAACCACGCTCATGTGCTTGTTCTTCCGGACACAAGCAAGGACTTCTGGCCATCTATTGTGATGCTTCTCCAAGGGCTCGGTTGTGTGTTGATGCAAGATGGTCATGTAGTCGCCTATGCCTCTTGGCGATTGAAGCCACATGAGAACAATTATCCAACCCATGATCTCGAACTCACGCCGTTGTTCATGCTCTTAAGCAATGGCGACATTACCTCATCCAGAACCGTTGTGAACTTTACTCGATAATCAAAGCCTAAAGTACCTCTTTACCTAGCCAGATCTGAATCTCACTTAAAGACGATTGTTGGAACTCATCAAAGATTATGATTTGGGTCTCAACTATCAACCCGGCAAAGCCAATATCGTAGCTGATGCGCTAAGTCGGAAGTCTTATTGCAACAATCTTATGATTTCACAAACCCAACCTGCTCTCTACGAGGAAATCAAGCGTCTTAACCTTGAAGTAGTTCCTTGTGGATTCCTTGCTAACCTTGAAATAAAATCTTCTCTTGAGGATCAAATCAAGGAAGCTCAGAAGCAAGATGATGAAGTTACCAAGATCAAAGAGTATGTGGCAAGTGTTGAAGCTAAATGTTTTTCCGTCAATGATCAAGGTATTCTATACTTCAGTAACCGGCTAGTGGTCCCAAATAGTCGGAAAATCAAAGATCTAATCCTACTAGAAGCTCATGAATCCCCTCTATCTATCCATCCTGGTGGTACCAAGATGTACCGAGATCTCTGTCAAAGATTATGGTGGAGTGGAATGAAACCAGAAATCGCTCGCTTTGTTGCAGAGTGCGACGTTTGCCGTCGTGTGAAGGCTGAACACCAAAGGCTGCAGGATTGGGCAGCTCAATGAAAATCCCTGAGTGGAAATGGGATGAAATTGGTATGGATTTCATCACTGGACTCCCAAAGACACAATCTGGACATGATGCCATATGGGTAGTTATTGATCGACTATCCAAAGTTGCTCACTTCCTGCTCGGGAAAAAACATCGCAAGTCAGGTTAGAGCTATACATATCCCGGATAGTCGTTCTTCATGGTGTTCCCAAGAAGATCATATCTGATCATGGAAGCTTGTTCACTTCCAAATTCTGGGCTAGTATCCAATAAGCAATGGGAACTCAAGTTTCCTTCAGTACAGCCTATCATCCTAAAACTGGTGGCCAGACTGAAAGAGTGAATCAAATTCTTGAAGACATGCTCGAGCGTCATCATATCCTTTGGAAAGAACTGGAGAATGTCTTCCTTTATGGAGTTCTCCTATAAAACAGTTTTAATCTAGTTTGGGCATGGCACCATTCCAATTCCTGTATGGGAGAACATGTCGAACAATCACCGAACCGACGTAAAAACCGCGAAAGACAATTCTTTGGTCCGCACATGATCCAAGAAGCGTAAGATCAAGTTCGCATAATTCGAGAGCGTCAAGGCCGCTCAATCTCGTCAAGACTAACTACGATTGTCATCATCTTGATGTTCATTATGAATTAGGTGATTAAGCCTATCTCGGTCACTCCTCGAAGGGTGTCCATCGATTCGTATCAAAGGCAAATTGGATCCTCGCTATGTTGGTCCCTTTCACATTCTCTCTAAGCGGGGTGAGCTTGCCTATCAATTGGATCTACCTTCATCTTTTCCAGAGGTACATGATGTTTTCCATGTGTCTCAACTCAAGCGTTGCTTCAAGGATCCCATTCGTGGTGTGGACCATGAAACTTTGGATCTCCAAGATGATCTAACCTACCGAGAATACCCTGATCGTATTCTTGATGAAACCGGACGCAAAACTTGTCGTCAAACCATCAAGTTCCTGAAAGTCCAATGGTCTCATCACTCTGAGTCAGAAGCAACCTGGGAATGCGAAGATCGTCGTCGATCTGAGTACCCTGCTTTCTTTTCTAAAACCTAGGAATCTCGGGTCGAGATTCTTGTAAGTGGCGTAGAGTTGTAACATACCACCCTTTTTTGTAATATAAATAAGATATGTTTGAGCATTGAATGCATGCATAACACTTGCCCTTTGTTTTAATCAAGAAAGCACCAACAAAACACTAAAACATCACTTCCCCTCTATTTGAAACCATTCAAATGGGTTTTATATTTGAAAAACTATCAAAATGAATGGAACCCAAAGTGAATAAAGGGTTCCATCTTATTTTATATACTTCATAAAAGTTCCTGTAATTTGAAATTATTCAAAAAAAAACAAATTTGAATTCAAAGTACAAAAGAAATCGAAAATAGAAATAGAAAATAGATTCCTGGAAAAATCTACCTAACCTAGCTTATGGGCCGAGCCCACCTCTTTCCTCACTCTCTCGCCCACATGGCTAGCTTGACCCACTGGGCCCATGCCGCCCAACCTGCACGATACCCCCTTCGGCCTTCTTCCTCGCCTTATTTCGTCACGCAAGCAGTTGCCTCGAAGCGCGCCATTGCCGATCTCCTCACATGATGCCCGCCATCGCCGAGCTGCGGATAAGAACCGCCTTAACCTCCTCTCTCCCAATACCCATTTCACTTCCTCTTCCTCTCCTCAAGGTGCCATGACCGAAGAACCTTAGCCGCTGGCCGCCCGGGCTCGCTGCTTCCGGCCTAGCTCAAGCCGACGCCATCGCTGGAACCGCCAGGTTAGACTCTCCGCTTAGTCCTTTTCCTCACGACCTCAATCGAGCGAATCGGAAGCTCCGGCCGCCGTCGGTCATCTTCGATCCCCGCCGACCCTGAGCTTGCCTTGCCTCTCCTTCAAGCCCGTCTTGCTCATGGTGAGCTTCTGATCCTCGCAGTGCCCTTCGTTTCTCCATCTCCCTCTGAGTCGCTCTCCCCGCATGTGCCTGTCATCGCCGCTCGCCGTCGTTGCACCGCCGTCTCCGGTGACCAAGAATTGGCGGCGCCACCACCAATCGACTCCCCATCGTCGTCTGCGTCCAACGCCCCCAACCTCGCATCCAGGCGCGCTCGGAATCACTGGATTCGAGCTCGACCTGGGAGCAACTCCATTGATGACATTAGCATGATGTCATGTTGATGTCATATCTCTTTTCTTTTCTTTTAATTATTTCTATAAATAGAAAATCCCTGACAGGTGGGCCATACCTGTAAGAGTTTTATTATTTTATGTAAATATTTTCTGAAATGATTAAAAGTCTGACATGTGGGCCCAAGTTTGGAAATTATTTCAAATATTCCAAAAATGATTTAAAATGAATTAAAATTTGAGAAATTCATAACTAATTCATTTTAAATCAGAAGAATACAAATAATATACCAAAATGTTCAGAAAAATGAAACCTATCTAACTAAGCTATAATAATACATTGTTAATCAACTTTGATAGCAAGTTTAATTAGAAGAACTAATTGAACCCCATAGGTGATTCCGATGATTCCCCTGTTTTAGGGTTTGGATCTTCGGAACCCCCTTTAAAGTGACCAAGCATGTTTTAGGGTTCAATTCAACACTATTTAACTTGTCATATCATCCATATTGTATGAGCATTGCACATGCCATGTGTTGAGTGTTTCTTTCTATTTTCCGGGGATTAGTTCTTGCGAATAGGAACCGAACCCGAAGCTGAAGTCAACGCCACCGAAGAGCAGTATCATTCCAACAACGGACAAGGCAAGCGAAGCCCCACTCATACATATGAATCCTATGATTACAAAATATTTCAGTCTCGTCATATGCATTCGGTTCAACAGTCTTTTATCAGTAGACAGAGTAATCCTATCTGATGCATGTTTCCCTTTGTGAACTATATTACCTGATCCACCGCTCCTAGCATAACTAGGGTTTGGCTTATAAGCGTCGCTTGTGCCACTGTTCAGTCAAGCTTAGCCATGCTTAGTGGTCTGATGCTGACCACTCATGTGGTGCACCGGAGATGCGAATGAATATAGTATGGTAGGATGTGGTGATGTGATCAGAAGTGGATGATAAACATGCTAAGGTTTGTATGGGAGGCCACGTTGGTTATGGTTTTTGTAGTCCCATACTTGCCACCCTTAGGACCTGATGTTCTCGCCTCTTGAACCAAGACGAGCGTACAACCACACGGGGGCCTGGAAACCCCCTCGACTCACTAACTTTCCTAGTAGATTCCATGAGTCACATAGTTTGGGCTTTCCATTCGATATACGCATCTTTGTTGTTCTTGAATGGAGGTGAAGGAGGTGCATTCATAACAGGTAGGTAAGCGTGGCCGGGGCATCCGTAATGTTGAACCCCGCACACATCATTAGGGACCGGCTTCGGGACTTGACCCGTTATGGCGGCATCTCCCTAGTGCGTGACTCATGGTCTCGGTGAAAGCAAGGTAAAGGTCATGGTCAACCACTCTCTGCCGGCCTTCCAAGGAAGAGGGCTAATTATTTGGCATTAAGAATCAGTTGGTACGTGTGGGTAAAGTTGTGCACCCCTGCAGGGTTATTAATCTTTTTGAAAAGTCGTGTCCACGGTTATGGACGACTTGGGAACAGATTCTGTGATCATAGAGAACTATAACCGAATGATAAAACTTGCCAACTAAAGTGAGATCTGGAATACTTCCTCGGGGTTGTTGAGGGGGTAGTCCGGGAAGAGAGGTTAAATTGATGATGATACTTGGTGGATATCAAAGATGATTCTAAGAGCTAGAGTTGAAGTCTTATTATCCCCTTTTGAAAATGATCTGACTAGACGAGTTTGTTCTCCCTCTTGTTTTGAAAAAAAAAGATGGCTTTATGCAAAATAAATCCACTAGCCATAAGTCTTATGGAGTACAATTGCACTCAGCCTTGCTTCGCTGATGTTTTCTCAGATGAAGCTACTCCAATCAAGGGTGGTTTCTACGTCAAGTCGACAGTAGTCGGGTTCCCAGCAGCCTAGTATCTATGGAAGGGTCTCTACTGCTTAAGGCCTCTTAGGCCCTCGCTAAGTTTTTGTTTATAACAACTTGTTTGCTTCCGTTGTTTGATGTAATGATGGGTCTGTGACCCCTGGATTGTATGTCTGGTTTGTAACTCTCTTAAGAGTTTACCTTATTAATGTATGGTTTGTATGTTCTGTAATGTTACAGATTATTTCCCTGCGCGTTTTGGAATTTAGGTTAGGCTTATATCAGATGAGGATCTGGTATTTGTGTAGCCCTGATCCTGGGTCGTGATAGAAGCAATATCCTTGGCCAGCCGAAACACCTCCGCGGTGATAAAATTTCGAATGTTGTGTATGCGATGCAAGGATAAGACCTACCGATACCATCTGATGGCCTGGTAACGCACTTGACTGTGCTCTTCCAGTAAAATACCATGTCAACATGCATAATGAAAATCCTGACGGACGCGTTGGGTACATCACTTAAAAATCATTGGGATTCGACACCTATAAGACCTCAACGGCTTGAGTCGAATTACACCAGCATTCATTCCAGGTTCGAGTCCGGGGACTCGAGTCTGAAGAAGATCGTGTTGTTTTGTCCTATGACAGCTAACTGGCCCTGATCCATTAGGAGAGTCAGGCACACGCATCAACAATCCCTACGAACTAAATTATTTTCTCTTACAAACAGGTCCAACTGCACCCGAAAGATTGAAGAGTCCTCAGCTGAATCTACGATCTGACCAACACTCGGGGGCTACTGACATGGTTATACCCCACGGGTACACAATGTTAGCATACCTGGTCCAGCCCAAGGGAAGGCCCACAACAATATAACACGGCCTGTAGAGATTTTGGGTGGCCCAAGCCCATGACGCCTTCGGATCCTTGGAGAAATGGACTAGAGTAGATAGAATTTCAAAGGGGCAAACCCTAATATGTAACCGACTCGACCTACGCCCGGGACCTGCGTATCTATATAAAGGCTAGGAGGACACGCGAGGAGGACCTCAACTTACCTCATATGCACCTCATGCCGATTGCATCTCACAAGACCTCAGAACCTTCGGTTCTGCCATAATCAAGAGCAGACAAGCAGGAGTATGTTTTCCCTCCCGGGGCCTGAACCTAGGTAAACTTCGTGTCCCCGTGTTGCTTGTCTCTGAACCGTTCCATGATCGCCAACATCCCCATCTTCTCCAAAACCCAAGTCTATAACAATGGCATTGACGAGTCGAAACCTCGTTAGCCTCGGCGCTAGAGCGAGACACGGTGGGCTGCCTCTTGGAGGACCAAGAGACGAGCGACGAGACGAGGTAGACACAATAGCCCGAGGTGGAGCGCCGCATGTCGGGGCAGACAGCCCAGTCCGCATCCAAGTAGGCGACGATGTCGGTCGAGGGTGAGGCGTGCAGCGTGATACATTGGAAACGTATCTATAATTTTTGATGATCCATGCTTGTTTAGTATCTACTTTGCCTTACTTGTCCACACTTTGTGGTGCCTTTTTACATGTTTTCTGGTACTAACCTATTAACAAGTTGCAATAGTGCCAGATGCCTGTTTTTTGCTGTTTTTGGTTTCAGAAAAGTTAGTAAAGAAATATTATCGGAATTGGACGGGACGGAGGACAAAGTCAATAACTTTCCGTGGGGAACAAGAAGTCCAGAGGGGAGCCCGGAAGGCCGGCCAGAGGGGCCAAACCACCACCACCCTAGGCGTGGCCACAGGTGGGACCGAGCCTGGCTAGGGTTTGGTGGCCCTGGCCGCCTCCCGGTCTTGCCCCTTCGCCTATAAGCCCCTGATGCAGAAACCCTAAGCACCGATCAAATCTCCACGAAACCGTCTGTACCCGCCGCCACCATCGTCCCTAGATCGGGGGGACCTAAAGCTCTTTCCGACACCCTGCAGGAGGGGAGATCATCCCGGTGGCCTTCTCTCCGGTATGATTCGTGAGTAGTTCCACCTTGGACTATGGGTCCATGTAGTAGCTAGATGGTTGTATCTCCTTTGTGCTTTCATGTATAGATCTTGTGAGCTCTGCTCATATCAAGATCTAATCTATTTGTAATCATGCATGTTGTGTTTGCGGGGATCCAATGGATATTGAGATTATTATGTTGGTTTGATTAATGGTTTTATCTTTATGATTCTATCATGTCTGTGTTGTTTGTAATCTTGCATGCTCTCCGTTGCTAGTGGTTATCTTGGCCAAGTAGTTGCTAGTGACTCCAAGAGGGAGTATTTATGCTCGATAGTGGGTTCATGCCTCTAGTTTCCAAGGGAAGTGACAATAATCTCTTCGGTTGTAGATGTGTTG
The DNA here is from genome assembly GCA_030063025.1 of Avena longiglumis. NCBI lineage: Eukaryota > Viridiplantae > Streptophyta > Magnoliopsida > Poales > Poaceae > Avena > Avena longiglumis. Next base: position 91,700,360 of record CP125977.1, on the reverse strand, counting down.
TTGCTACTAGGGAGAAAACAACGGTCTCTTGTTCATGGAACATGTGGACTGTTTACCTTACACACTTTGCTTAAAGCAGTTGTCTGTTGCTTGCAACTTAATACTAGAGGGGGTTCGGATGATAACCTGAAGGTGGACTACTAGTCATAGATGTAGTTGGATGACGGTCTATGTATATTTTTGTATTGCCCAATCAACCTCATAGGATCTTTCTGGCTAGTAATTGCATTGTTATGCCTTGCTCAGTTCCTGTCAATTGCCCCGCTGTAATTTGTTTACTCTTTATGCCATGTTGTTTATCTAAGGAGAGCACCTCTAGTGAACTATGGACCCCGGTCCAATCTTTACCATTGATACATCTTCCAATGTTACTTGTTTACTTGCTGCAAACCATTACCTTCCACATCATACGTTTAATCCTTTGTTACAACAAACCGGTGAGCTTGACAACCTCACTGATTCGTTGGGGCAAAGTCTTGAGTTTGTGTTGTGCAGGTCTCCACGTTGTTTGCAACACTTGTGTGATGTTTCCTTCCTCCTTCTGGTTCGATAACCTCGGTCTCAACTGAGGGAAACTTGCTGCTTGCTCTTCACACACCCTACGCTTGGGGTTACCAACGAAGTGCCACGTCGAGCACCATCACAGCAAGAGGCCAAAGTCCATGGTGCCGCGGATATAGCAGAGTATCCGCTTCACCGCAGACCAGTGAGCGTCCGGGGGAGCATGCATGTGCAAGCACACCTGCTGCATGTCATACTGCAACTCCTACGTGTCAGCATCAAATACTGCAGGGCACCGACGATGGAGCGATAGAACATCGCCGGAGGCCGCCACCCATCACCGCCGAGAGCTTGGCCTTCGTGTCGACAGGTGTGGGCGCGGGGTGGCAGTTAAGCATCCTTGCGAGCTCGAGAAGCTCATGGGCGTACTTCCGCTGATGAAGAAAGAACCCATCCGTGCGCCGGACAACCTCGATGTCGAGGAAGTAGTGGAGCGGGCCGAGGTCCTTCAGGACGAACTCAGCGCGAAGGCGATCGGTGAGCTGTCGAAGGAGACCATCGGTGCATGCCGTCAGGATGATGTCGTCGACATATAGCAGCAGGTAGGCAGTGTCGGTGCCTTGTCGATAGACAAACAGCGACGCATCAGAACGCGTGGAGCGAAAGCCGAGCTGATGCAGGAATGCGGTGATGCGCTGGTACCAGGCACGGGGCGCCTGCTTCAGTCCGTACAAGGACCGAGAGAGCAATCACACATGATCCGGATGGTTGGCGTCGACGAAGCCGATAGGCTGCTAGCAGTACACCTGCTCGGAGAGATGACGGTGGAGAAAAGCGTTGCAGACTTCCATCTGTGATGACCCACAAGTATAGGGGATCACAACAGTCTTCGCGGGTAGTATTACCCAATTTATTGATTCGACCCAAGGGGAGCCAAAGAATACTTGCAAGCCTTAACAACTGAGTTGTCAATTCAGCTGCACCTAGAAATAGTTTTTGCTCACAGAATTTTATCAGTAGCAACAGTTTGTAGTAGCAACAGCAAAGCAATAGCAGCAGCAAAACAAGAACAATAGTAATAGTAGCAGCAAATAGTAGGATATGAGCGCGGTAGGCGTAGGGATGGATGGACGGTCATTGCATGGACGAGTCTAAACATGTAACTTCAAGATCTAGGGAAATTGCAGATAAATAAGAACAAGCATCCAAGTACTAAACAATCCTAGGCATGTGCTCCATATATAGTCATGCGTGCTCGCAATGAGAACTTGCACAACATCTTTTGTCTTGCCAGCCCGTGGCAGCGGGGCCTCTAGGGAACTACTGGCAATTAAGGTGCTCCTTTTAATAGAGAACCGGAGCAAAGCATTAATACTCCGTGAACACATGTGATCCTTACACCACAGCCATCCCCTCCGGTTGTCCCAATTTCTGTTACTTCGGGGCCTTTGGATCCGGACAATGATATGTGTACACAACTTGCAGATAAGATCACAAACAATACTATCATAATGAATCAATAATAAGTTCAGATCTGAGATCATGGCACTCGGGCCCTAGTGACAAGCATTAAGCACAACAAGTTGCAACAAAGTCAAATAGCACTAGTAGAGATACTAGGCACCATGCCCTAAAGATCTTATTTGATTACATGATAGAACTCATCCAATCCCTACCATCCCCATAGCCTACAATGGGAAATTACTCACCATGGATGAGGGAAACATGGATGGTTGATGGAGAGGCGTTGGTGATGACGATGGCGATGATCCTCTCGAAATTCCCCGTCCCGGCAGGGTGCCAGAACGGAGTTTCTGGTTCCGAATCATGGTTTCTGGTGGTGGCAGCGCAGCCTAACTCTTTTTGGAAAAACGTCGAACCCCCCTCGGTTTTAGTTCAAGAGGCATCTTATAGGCGAAGAGGGAGGCCGTGGGGGTGCCTGGGGCAGCCACACCCCCCTCCAGGCACGACCTAGGCCCACCCGCGCGGAAGGAGGGTGTGGGCCCCTCAGACCTCCCCTTCATATCGTACTCTGGATCCATGAGTCTTCTGGTGAAATAGTATTTTTGGAATATTTTCCGGGATTTTCCTGATAGTTGATTTTCTGCACAAAAACTAGACACCAAGGTAATTCTGCTGAAAACAACGTTAGTCTGTGTTAGTTGTATCCAAATCACACAAGTTTATAGGATAAATAATAGCAAAAGTGTTCGGGAAAGTAGATACTTTATGGACGTATTAACTCCCCCCAAGCTTAACTTATTGCTTGTCCTCAAGCAATTCAGTTGAAAACTGAGTGCCATAAAAAGACTTTCACGAACACATTTGCTTCATCTGATGTATATATTCTCATCACAGGAGTAGATACTTAGACAATTCATAATAAAGAGTATGCAACTAAGTCTACTCAATAGTCATTGCAAGCTATGAAGAGGAACCAACTCAATAATAATGAGTAGCATGAAACATAAACATAAGCAACATTGCAATGCTCATAAGAAGGTATGATAGAGTGGTATCTCGCTTGCCTTTGTTTGTAGATCACAGTATGAATGCCAAGGCACCTCTGAAGTTCAAGTGAAGACTAGAAGTAAAGATATCAAAGGTACAAGCATCAAAGTCATGACATAATTAACCGAGTTTTGAGACAAACACAAGAATGAAAACTATGCTCTCAAGAATGTGCTCATAGAATAAGTGGTGACTCAACAAGGAAGTGAAAAGGTTTTGAAAAGTTTGAAAGGCTTCCAAATGCTGAAAGTAGGGTACTCATTAGCTTTGATCTCTCATTGCCCTATCATAGGCATCTCTAGATGATTAAGGTGAAAGTGAGGTACTATATGAGTTATATGCTTGATGCACTATAAACTAGAAATCCCATGTCCCTTGAGTATGAGGGCCGCTCCTCATTCTACTCAACTTTAGTTACCTGTAAGTTCTTGTCATTGTAAATACATGCATATCATAGAGAGCCGCCAACGGGGTACCCCTTGCACATGATACAGGAGCTATCCCATAATCAAAATGACAAGGCAAGCAGACAATGAGCATCCCAGCGATCTTTTATTTGCTATTTGCATAGGTTTTTACTAAGGATGCTTCACAGATTGCTCATTATGGTTATGCTGCAAGTTTCCACCATGATTAGGCATGGCTTAGGCTAGCGCCCTGCATTTCTTAACACATATATATAACTCCATGAACTTACAAGCTCCCTTTTATTTCACATCGATGACATCCGCAAACAAAAGGGCATGATATCAATCGGATATGCATCCATAAGTGTTGAAAGCGTTCCCCGTGACAACACAGTTCTACTAACTCCCAGCATATAATTTGCAAGCATATAACTTTCATGGACAGGTCACAATGGTTCAGGTTTATTAAGTGCAAGAAATAAAGTGTGCCATCAAGTTCGTGAGAACTTTACTAACTAACTTTCTCAAAACAGTCAAACATTTTACTTGGAAGAAAACAAAGCATAATGAATATGCACGGAATAGCAAATGATGCTAATAGGTAGGTATGGTGGACACTGTTGGCAATATTGGTTTTGGGGAGTTGGATGCACAAGTAGAGCTCATACTCAGTGCAAGTGAAGGCTAGCAATAGAGAGGGAGTGACAAACGAGAGAGCAATAACTGTCATAATCATGCTTGCAACAAAACAGGACTAATTATGGCATGAAAGTGATACAAGAACTCTAAGGCAAATTAAATCATCAAGGCTTACTGACTATTGTTTAGTCATATTCATGCGTGAGCATGTGCCAAGTCGATTCACATGAAACATTCAGAGGATGATACCACAATATCATACCAAGTTATGAATAAAACAATGCAAGCAAACATTCATATGACATGCTACAAACTATTAGCAAGCTGGAGCTAATCATAAGAAAGCACGAAATACTCAAGATCCATAAATAACATACACCTTACATGAATGTACTAAGCATGCTCACCATGATGAGTATATGTACAAAAATGAAAACAAATAGAGTTTGTTACCAGCCTCTTACCACACCTCAAGTTGTCTTAATCTTCATTATTGCCCCTCACTTGTGTGGCTTGAATAATAACATGAAACCAAACTCTACTGAGGATGGCTGAACCCTGCAAAGAACTCACAAAACCAAAGAAGAACAAAAAATATTTTGGTGTTTTCGATTTTTTAAATAAAGAAAACAAAGCAAAAACAAATAAAGCAAAATCTTTTTGGATTTTTCTTTAAGGCAAACCAAAGCTAAAAGCAGAGAAAAACCAAGAGAAACAATAAAATATTTTTGGTATTTTGTGTTTTAAGAAAGCAGAAACAAAAACCAAAAAGAAAGCGAAACATGGATATACAAAGAACCGACGAAACATGATATATAGATGAGTGTGATGTCGGTATACCTCCCCCCAAGCTTAGGATTTTTGCCTAAGTGGGGCCCAACTCCATGGTGACCAAGAAGGTGCACCTCCGAATACAACGAGGAGGCCCCTTCGTCCTGGTACGAGCTCGAGGACTCCCCTGTGTAGTGCATAGAGGGGTCGTATGAGGGCGCGTCCCCTGGTAGTGTCCATGGAAGCCAAGAATTCGCAGCTTATCGTCCATCTCCTCCTTGGAGCGGAGCATGACAAAGTTCCCGAAATACTGAAAAAAGTGGTTTGGGGCAGTAGTAATCTCTATCTTCCCATCAAGAAACAACATTATATAAACTAGGCTCTCAAGGGTAGAGTCAAGGGTTTCGCAGATAGTAAATCAAAATTTTCTACGGATGCGAACGGGGAAGCCAAGATCTAATCTAGGAGATGTACAAAACGAGGGGGGATAGATGAGATCTTCATACCCTTGAAGAAATCGCACAGCGGAACGTTCAACGGAACGTGGTTGATGTAGTCGTACTAGCCTTCTCCTCCTCGCGATCCGATCCGATCCAACGCCGCAAGTGGCGACGCCTCCGAGAGATGCACACGTACGGCACCTCGACGTCTCCTCCTTCCTCGGTCCAGCAAGTGGGGTGGAGAGATAGATTGGATCTACAACACGACGACGTGGTGCAAAGGTGGAGAGTTTCTGCGGCAGGGCTTCGCCTACGCGCAGTCGGGAGAGAGAGAGAGGAGGGCAGCAGGTAGGCGGCTAGGGTTGGAGGAGGTGTGGGGGGAGGGTGCGCCCCTGCCCTCTTTATATAGAGGGCTGGCCGGCTGCCCTTGCCCCTCCTCCAAGCCCTAGGGCCGGCGGCCACATGGGTGGAGTGGGGGCAAGTTCCCCCCCCCCCCTTCTAGAAGCTCTCCCTAGGGTTTCCCCTAGGGCTTGGCCGGCTGGGCCTATGGGGCCTTGTGCCCCTGGCCCAATGCGGCCAGGGCACTCCCTCGTAGGACCACGCTCCCTCCCGACAAGTGGGGCCACGTTGGTCCCACTCCGGAAGCTTCTAGAACCTTCTGGTACAATACCGAACATTCCGAAACAATTCCGAAATCCAAAAACTGCTTTCCCTTATATGAATCATATTCTCCGGACCATTCTGGAACCTCTCGTGATGTCCTGGATCTCATCCGAGACCAATAAAAACTCATAAACCAATTATCCATTCTATCCTAGCGCCGAGACACGTTATGTGACCCTACGGGTTCGAGAATATGCATATGATCTTCTATCAATAATCAACAGCGGATCTGAAACCCATATTGACTCCCACATATTCATCGATGCTCATATCGGATGAACCACGATGTCGATTCAATTAATCCCATATATATATTCCCTTCACACGCGATATTTTACTTGCCCGAGATTCGATCGTTGGCATCGAATACCTAGTTCAATCTCGCTCACAACAAGTACTTTACTGCTCCGTAATCCGATATCACTTTGTCATTAACTCCTTAATCACTTGCTTGCAAGCGGTGTTGATATCGACACGAGTGGGACCAAAGTATATCTCTCCGACTTGGGAGGGACAAATCCCATCTCGATACATACAACCCAACAAGTACTTTCCGATCACCTGAGAGACACCTTTATGATCACCCTCTCATAGGATGACGTTTGATGACCTCAAAGCTATCTTCCGATACCAGGGAGTTGCATTATCTCATGGTCTAAGGAATACAATATTTGACATAAGAAAAAGCTTCGCAAATATGAACACGATGACACGATCTAATTGCTCTGCTTAATTTGGGTATGTCCATCATATCATTCTCCCAATGACATGATCTCATTATTAATTGACAACTCATGTCTATGGTTAGGAAACATTAACCATCATTAATTAATGAGCTAGTCCATAGAGGCATACTAGGGACACGGTTGTTCATAAACCACACAAGTATCAAAGTTTCCGCTAATACAATTCTAGAATGGAATATAAACTTTATCATGAACAAGAATTATAACAATAACATATTTATTATTGCCTCTAGGCATAATTCCAACAGCCTCCCACTTGCACTAGAGTCAATAATCTAGTTTACATCCGCAACAATCTAACACCCATGGGACTAAGGTGCCGATCATGTTTTGCTCGTGGAAGAGGTTTAGTCAACGGATCTGACATTCGCATCCGTATGTACTTTGCTAATCTTCGATCTCTATCTGTTATATAATCTCGAATTATATGAAACTTATGTTGATATGCTTGGTCTTTGGATGATATCTTGGTTCCTTAGCTGCTATGGCGCCAAAGGTTGTCACACAATATCTCCAATGGGTCCAAGGCACTTGAACCACACAAAGCTCAGATGAAGTTCATGATCCAAACTCCTTCACTTGACGCTTCAGAGCATCCATGTATTCCGCTTCAGAGATCCCGCGATCACGCTTTGCTTGCAGATTATCCATTACAGCTCCTCCATTCAAAATATAAACGTATCCTGCCCGAGATTTAGAATCATCCTTGTCGGTGTCGAAACTAACATCGACGTAACCTTTATGACGAGCTGCTCATCACCTCCATAGAACAAGAACATTTCTTTAGTCCTATTTAGATACTTTAGGATGTTCTTACGGCTGTCCAAAGGTTCCACTCTGGATCACTTTGGTATCTCGTCACAAACTAAGAGCATTGGACACATCCGGTCTAGTACACAAGATGGCATACATGATAGAACCTATGGCCGAGGCATAAGGCACTTTGCTCATAGCTTCTCTATCATTTATCGTGATGGACACCGAGCCTTGCTCAATATCTTACCGATAACATAGGCACCGAACCTTTCTTTTCCTTATCCATTCTCGAACCTTTTCGTAACTTTGTCTAGGTATGTACTTTGGCTTAAAGCTATCAGCCTTTGTCTATCTCTATAGATTTTGATGCCCAATATATAAGCAGCTTCCCTAGGTCTTTTGTTGAAAACATTTGTTCAAATAACTCTTCACATCGTTAAGCATGTCAATGTCATTTCCAATAATCAATATGTCATCCACATATAGTACCAAAATGTCACCGAGCTCCCACTCACTTTCTTGTAGATACAAGCTTCAGAGCAATTTGGAACAAATCCAAAGCTCTTGATCACTTGATCAAACGAAGGTTCCAACTCCGAGATGCTTGCTTCACCATAAATGGAACGCTGAAGTTTGCACACCTTATCAGCATCCTTAGGATCGACAAAACCTTCGGGTTGCATCATATACAACTCTTCATCAATGTTGCCATTGAGGAACGCAGTCTTGACATCCATCTGCCATATTTCATAATCATGAAACGCAGCAATTGCTAATAAAATCCGAATGGACTTAAACATCGCTATGGGAGAGAAAGTCTCATCGTAGTCAACACCTTGAACTTGTCGAAAACCTTTCGCGACAATTCGTACTTTATAGACAGTAACATTACTATTTGCGTCCGTTTTCTTCTTGAAAATCCATTTGCACTTAACGGCCTTTCGGTCGCTAGGAGGGTCCACCAAAGTCCATACTTGGTTTTCGCTCATGGATCCTAATTCGTATTTCATGGCCTCTAGCCATTTCTCAGAGTCTGGGCTCATCATTGCTTCCTCATAGTTTGCAGGTTCACTGTTGTATACTAACAAGACAGTCAAGACAGGGTTACCGTACCACTCAGGAGGGGCACGTGACCTTGTCGACCTGCGACATTCAGTAGTAGCATCGCTTAAGCTTCATGATCCTTGTCATTAGCTTCCTCTATTGTTGGTGCGCAGACGGCACCGAACAATTTCGTGTCGCTACTCTCCAACTCAAGAGAAGGTTCAATAACCTCGCCTATCTCTACTTTCCTCCCACTCACTTCTTTCGAGAGAAACTCCTTCTCAAGAAAGTACCCGTTTATGCACAAACACTTTGCCTTCGGATCTGTGGTATAAGGTATACCCAATCGCTTCCTTAGGGTATCCTATGAAGACACATTTCTCCGCTTGTTCGATCTTGTCCGACATCAACTTCTTGACGTAAGCTTCGCATCCCCAAACTTTAAGAAACGACAATTTAGGTTTAGCACCAAACCACAGTTCATACGGTGTCATCTCAATGGATTTAGATGGTGCCCTATTTAAAGTGAATGCAGTGGTTTCTAATGCATAACCCCAAAATGATTACGGCAAATCTGTAAGAGACATCATTGATCGCACCATATCTAATAGAGTTCGATTCCGGCGTTCAGACACACCATTGAGCTGTGGTGTTCCGGGTGGCGTGAGTTGCGAAACGATTCCGCTTGCTTTAAGATGCGTGAGAAAATCATAACTCAAATATTCACCTCCACGATCGGATCGTAGAAATTTAATTTTCCTGTTACAATGGTTTTCCACTTCATTCTGAAATTCTTTGAACTTTTCATATGTTTCAGATTTATGTTTCATTAAATAGATATACCCCTATCTACTTAAGTCATCAGTAAAAGTGAGAAAATAGCGATAACCACCGCGTCGAAACACGCATTGGTCCGCATACATCGGTATGTATGATTTCCAACAAGTCCGTTGCTCGCTCGCCCATTATTCCGAGAACGGGGATTTTGATGATCTTGCCCATGAGGGCTCGATGCGTGTCAAATGATTCAAAATCAAAAGTCCATCAAAATGGAGTTTCTTCATGCTTTACACCAATATGACCTACGGCAATAAGTCCACAAATATTATCACTATCTACCTTCCATCTCTTAGCCTCAATGCTATGGATGTGTGTTTGCTTTCGAGATTCGTAAGAAATAAACCATTCATAGCGGTGCATGACCATAAAAGATGTTACTCATATAAATAGAACAACCATTATTCTCTGATTTAAATGAATAACCATCTTGCAATAAACACGATCCAGATATGATGTTCATGCTCAACGCAGCACATAATAACATTTATTAAGGTTTAAAACTAATCTCAAGGTAAAACTAAGGAGAGGCGTCGACGGCCATCACATCAACTCTTGATCCGCTTCAACGCGCATCGTCACCTCATCCTCGCTAGCCGTCTATTCCGTAGCTCTGCTTCGAGTTACAAATATTAGCAATCAACCAAGATCAAATACCAGCACTATAACGAGCGCTAGTAAGGTAAACATCAATAACATGTATATCAAATATACCTTTGATGGTGCCATCCTTCTTGTCCGCTAAGTACTTCGGACAGTTGCTTCCAGTGACCCTTGTCCTTGCAATAGAAGCACTCAGTGTCTGGCTTAGGTCCAGACTTGAGCTTCTTCTCAACAGGGCAACGCGCTTGCCACTGCCTTTCTTGAAGGACTTCTTTGCACCCTTACCTTTCTTAAAGCTGGGGTGCTTGTTGACCATCAACACATGATTATCTTTCTTGATGTCAACCTCCGCAGCTTTCAGCTCAGCGAAGAGCTCAGTGATCGTATCAGTGGAACCAATCTGATTGTGAGTAACTACAAAACCTTTGTAGCTAGGAGGGAGTGATTGCAGAACTCTATCAATCTTGAGCTCCTCTGAAATCTTGCAGTCCAGTTGCTCAAGGCATTGAGTGTAGCCCGACATCTTAATGGCGTGCTCACTAACGGAACTCCCTTCCTCCATCTTGCAGTTAAAGAATTTCTCAGAGATCTCATATCTCTCAGAACGGGCCTGAGTTTGAAACATGGTTTTCAGTTCCTCAAGAATCTCAAAGGGCCCGGCGAACTCCTCAAAACGATTTTGAAGGTCCGATTCCATAGCAAAACAACATGGTTCTCTTAATCACACCATAATCATCTTTGCGCGACTGGTAAACAGCTTTTTCATCAGCCGACGCATCTACAGCAAGGGCGTCACCTAGCGCTTTCTCAAGAACTTATTCCTTTTGTCCGCTAGCGAGAATGATTCTCAGATTGCGGAACCAGTTAGTGAAGTTAGACCCATTGTTCTTAAGCTTTTGTTTCTCAGCAAAAACGTTGAAGTTGAAGTTGGACTTAGCCATTTGATCTACAAAATTTGCAAGTACAATTTAGACTATGTTCATGATAACTAGTTCAACTTAATCAAATTACTAGATGAACTCCCACTAAATTCAACATCCCTCAAGTTGTTTAGTGAACATGATCCAAATTCACCACACCTAATCCGATCTTCACGAGAAGAGATGTGGTTTCAATGGTGGACAACAAATTGTCGATCATATCATTCATATGACTCATGCTTAACCTTTCGGTTCGTGTGTTACGAGGCCATGTCTGTACATGATAGGCTCGTCAAGTCAAACCCAAGTATTTCTGCGTGTGCAAAACTGTCTTGCACCCGTTGTATGTGAACGTAGAGTTTATAGCACCCGATCATCACGTGGTGCTTGAACACGATGAACTTTCGCAACGGTGCATACATGGGGAGAACACGGTTTTATCTTGATCTTTAGTGAGGAATCATCTTATAATGCTACCGTCGCGATCTAAGCATAATAAGATACATAACAGGATAAGCATCACATGCATATAATTTTATGTGACATGGTATAGCCAATCTCCGCGCAATGATCTCCATCTTGTGCGTACAAGATGATCTTCATCACTCCATCATGATTTCCTCCACCACGAATAGCAACTACAACTATTGCTAACTACTTAGCGATAAAGTAAAGCTATTACATGGCGATAAGAAGTTGACACACAAGTCATACACAATTATAAAGACAACCATATATTCCCCGCCGTTGTGTACTCATCAACATGCAAGTCGTGAAATATTACAAAACATGATCATTGCATACAAGATACACATCACATCTTGGGCCATACCATATCACAGAAACACTCCTTGCAAAAACAAGTTAGACGCCTCTACTTTGTTGTTGCATGTTTTACGTGGCTTATGAGAGTAACAAGCTAAGAAGGATTCTTACCTACTGAAAGCCACAACGGTGATATTATGGTTGCCAACATCCGGTGTAAATCCCATGACAACTATAGTGAGAGAAACTGGCATCCACCAGCCGCATGTGTGGAACAAGCCACACGTCAATTGCGGAGCCGGTCTCACGAACGAGGTCGCGTAAAGTTGGCCTGGACCGCTTCGATCTCACTATCCCGCGTCATAAGAAGTACACAACAAGAGGCTTGCAACAGAAAACATCACCGCCCGCAACAAGCATGTTGTGTTCTACTCGTGAAACACATCTACGCATAGATCTAGCTTTGAAACCACTGAAGGGTTTCGCAGCATAGTTAATCAAAATTTTCTACGGATGCGAACAGGGAAGCCAAGATCTAATCTAGTAGATGCAAACAACGAGGGGGGATAGATGAGATCTTCATACCCTTAAAGAAATCACACAGCGGAACGTTCAACGGAACGTGGTTGATGTAGTCGTACTAGCCTTCTCCTCCTCGCGATCTGATCCGATCCAACGCCGCAAGTGGCGACGCCTCCGAGAGATGCACATGTACGGCACCTCGACGTCTCCTCCTTCCTCGGTCCAGCAAGTGGGGTGGAGTGTAGAGGGAGTTTCCCAACCTTTAAACAATATAAGGTGGAGTCCCCTGTGTTTACAATGCTAGTCCCTGGATCAATAGCTAGCATCCACAGTTAAGATGTAATATCAAGAAGCAAAGGTCATAATATAACTTTATAACCAGGAATAACATAATTTTATTACATCATACATAGCTCATTTGGCTATTACAATACATTGCAGCGGAATAACTATAAGCATGGGTCCTTCATCTTCAAAGTGCCACAGGCAGATGTTGGTTGTAGACTTTGTAATCCTAATCAATCAATCTTCACTAAATTCAATCAAACCTGCAACATTACAAGTTACAGCCACAAGGGTCAATACTTTGGAATAGTATTGGCAAGTTTCACTACTAAGTATAATATGAGTGGATCCTATCATTACATGCATAATTGGCTAGGTAGGGTTTTAGGCTTCTTTGCAGAAAGAAATATTTTATCCTATCTTTTCAAATGGTTTTGTTTCCTTTGTCAAATCTCTTTATCAAAATCCCTTGAACTCCTTGGTATCCCCAAGTGTTCAAGTCTTTGTCAAAATCCCTTGAGCTACTTGGTAACCCCAAGTGCATCAAGTTTTATCAAAATCTCATAAGTTCCTTGGTAACCCCAAGTGTTCATGTTTTCATCAAAATCTCTTGAGTTCCTTGGTACCCCTAAGTGCATCAAGTCTTTAAAAGTTTTCTTTTAGAAATTAGAATGTCGAGATCTCCCATAGCTTCAAACTTTAGTTGCTCAGTATTGTCCATAACCAGGGACACGGCTAAGTACTTAGATTTATTATCTTCTGCATGAGTACTTTACCCACATGTCACAATCCCATCCTTTTGCCACCAAGGCCACTGGATTAGTGCTCACCAAGATGGAGTACCGGCAGATTGAGAATGTGACGAAGTCTTTCCAGAGGGTCCTCCCATACACCATTGCTAGCTTGTCTTCAAGTACCCATGTAGGATTCCAGGTCCTCATGTCCAGTAGCCTGAAGACAATGCATGGGTCTTCCCAATGTAGTTGACTAAGCCAGAGCCATAAATAGCATGTGGTTGCACACGAAAGCCACAATTGGAGAATCATGTTCAATCTCTAAGTTTCCTGGGTGGTTTCCCTTTGGAGCACAACACAAAGAGATTGCCATAGACATGGTTCCTTTTGTTGCCACCTTCTCCAAAAACTCAAAGTATCCTTGGCCACCCAGGTGGTTCATTGAGTCCTTGTTTTATTATTTAAAATTACAAGTCCTTTTTTCAATCTTCATAAAAATCTCAACATGTATCTCTTTTCAAAATATAGCATGGCTAAGCATGTAACAACTACATTGTTTTTACCAAGGAATGTATAGGGAATACTATTAGGATTTAGCATATCATAAGTATAGAAATTCTTTTCATGCATGTTTCAAAATCCACTAAGTATAATGAAAATAGTAGGACTTTAGATGATAGTGTCACTTGCCTTTCTCTTGGTAGGGAATGTTGGTTCATTCCTTGATCTTGCTAGTCTCACACTTTTCTAACTTCACTACAATCAATCAAGCAAACTCAATATAACCTAGCATTCCAAACCAATAATCAATCAAACAATTTACACACATAAAACAATGGGATCAAAGTCATGCATGTAAGCATGCAAGAAATGGTTCTAATTGCAAAGGTGGTCTCCAATAGGCTTCTAAACTTTGTAAGGTTCAAAGTGGTCATTTCCAAAGTGGCAAAGTCTTTTGCAAAAGGGTTTTGTCCAAAAACCATTTTTAAATCCAATCATCATTTTATGTGATGGAAAATATTTTTATCAAAGCAACAACTTTGAGTTATTCACCAAATAAGTTGGTGTTTCTCAAAACTTGGTGTTTAGGGTCAGTAGGTTTGGTCCAAATCATTTTCCCAAAGTTTTTATTCCAAAAACATTTTCATAGCAAAACCATTATTTTTATTTGGTTAGAAATGGGCTAAACCAAGTTTTTATTCCTAAACTTCACCAAATCCATTTTCCAAACCATGGGTTGGTTCCTAGGGTCAGTAAGTTCACCACAAATCAATTTGCCAAGGTTTCAACCTCAAGAACATTTTTGAATCATTTTCCTAATATAAACAAGCATACAAATGTTTCTGCAAAAACAAACAATCTAACAGATACTATTTACTAAACCAATTGCATGGTTGGCTAGGGCTTGTTCCACTGATTCCAACGATATAAAGTTTGTAATTTTTGGACGTGTGGATCAAAAGTTACAAAGGTTTCAAAATTGAATCTCTAGATTCAAATCTGTTTAAAACGAAGCTCGCCACGTGTCACAAAGCCATTGGCTGGTACCGCTCGTTGGATCAGTTCTGTGGTGCGGATCTAATGCGAATCGTATGCGGCTCAGATGCTTCAATACCGGTTTGCTTAAGTCGTTCTATCTACGCCGAGATGGGGATCTAACGGCTCGTGCTTGACCAAAAAGTCAAGCGGCAGATGGCGGCACGGCCGAAAGAAGCGGTGGTTCTAGGAATCAAAGAACGAGGTAGGGATGCTCACCGTGATCGCGAGGACGTGGTGATGCTCGTCGTGTGGTCGGCGTGGCAAGGTGCGTTCTGGAACAGCAGCGATTGCTCGCCGGAGTGGAGGACAGCGTCGGGTGGTCCTGGTGCTCGTCGAGGATGGTGCTGTGGTTCGCCCCGAGGAAAAAGGAAAACGCAGTTAGATGCGCTAGACCAAGGCGAACTCGCGTGCGTGAATGATAGGAAGAGGGGCGGTCGGATTTCACCTGGGGAACTCGCCGGAGTAGGGCGCAGTCTCGGTGGCGCTCAGAGCTTTGTCGAGGACGGCGTTCTGGGGCGCTCGCGGTTGAACGGAGGGTACTAGGAGGAGCGTCAGGGAGTGGTGAGTGTGCTCGTGTGCTCGGGGAGGCAGGAGGTGGCGAGGCTTGGCCGGAATCGTCATCGGAGATTCGTCGGACAGAGGGTGGTGCGGCGAGGAATTGGGCAGCCTGGGGGCGTGCCGAGGTGGGGCGATAGAGGAAAAATGGAGCGAGAGAGTGGGCGCTTAAGAGGGCGAGATTGCTAAGCGGAATCACTGCGGCATTACTGCGAATTTACGCGCGGATTGAATGACAGAGAACGGCAGCGAGGTTTGGGGAGAAGGGGTCGTGGCGGGTGGAAACGATGATCGTGCTGTGGGGCCTGGCTATCAGCGAGGGAGTGAGAGGGAGAAGAGGGGACACCAGTCAGTCACTCTGCGGGTCATCTGTTGAGTGGGAAAACGTTTCGCTGAAGAAGTGGGAGTGGGCTGGTACTGGGCTTAGTGGGCTGGCCGGCTGGGCTACTGCCTGTTTCTATTTTTTTCTTCCTGAATCTTTTTCTTTTTCCAAATTCAATTTCTGTTTTAAAATTCAAACAAACAAACAAGCAATAAATCAAACATTCAAACAATTCAAACAATCACCAATCAAATGAATTTGGTTCTGTTTAACAACATGAACCAATTCCTTAAATAAAATAATATTTTTATTTTAGAGTCCATTTATAATTAAATAAAATGGACACTAGTTAATAAATCAAAAAGGTTTTAATTTATTTAAAAACTCCATTTGAAATCTAAATATTTTCAAATCCAAATTAGTAGGTTTTATTTGAAAAATATAAAATACTTGGAAAACTTATTTGAAATAAATAAATAAGTTTTAGGGTTTATTTAAAATGGGAAAAACCTTTACTTAAATAAAATTGGATATTAAATCCTTAATGTTTTATTTAAATAAACCTTTACCATTTTTAATCAAAGCAAAACATTTTATTTCAAAAGCTTGGCCAAGGTTTTAATTTGGCTTATAAAATAATCCTTATTTATAAAAACTTCTATTTCATTTGAAAACAAATCTTTTTATTTAAAAGACCCAAAATAGTAATTTTAAATATTTTATTCTCCTTTATTAAATGTTTATCCTTTTAAATCCCTTTAGGATTTATTTGATCCAAATTGGTTTGAAGATTTCCAATTGGATTCAAAAAGTTTCTTCTTACCCTGAAAATCAAACAAAGTTTATATTATTCATTTATTTTTCACATTACAAGATTTGGAAAATCTTGGGATGTGACATGGAGAGATAGATTGGATCTACAACATGACGGCGTGGTGCAAAGGTGGAGAGTTTCTACGGCAGGGCTTCGCCTACGCGCAGTCGGGAGAGAGAGAGAGAGATAGGAGGGCAGCAGGTAGGCGGCTAGGGTTGGAGGAGGTGTGGGGGGAGGGTGTGCCCCTGCCCTCTTTATATAGAGGGCTGGCCGGCTGCCCTTGCCCCTCCTCCAAGCCCTAGGTCCGGCAGCCACATGGGTGGAGTGGGGGCAAGTCCCCCCCCCCCCTTCTAGAAGCTCTCACTAGGGTTTCCCCTAGGGCTTGGCCGGCTGGGCCTATGGGTCCTTGTGCACCTGGCCCAATGCGGCCAGGGCACTCCATCGTAGGCCCACGCCCCCTCCCGACAAGTGGGGCCACGTTGGTCCCACTCCAGAAGCTTCTAGAACGTTCCGGTACAATACCGAACATTCCGAAACAATTCCGAAATCCAAAAACTGCTTTCCCTTATATGAATCTTATTCTACGGACCATTCCGGAACCTCTCATGATGTCCTGGATATCATCCGAGACTCCGAACAAAAAATCATATACCAATTATCCATTCTATCCTAGCGTCGAGACACGTTAAGTGTGTGACCCTACGGGTTCGAGAATATGCAGACATGATCTTCTATCAATATTCAACAGCGGGATCTGGAAACCCATATTGACTCCCACGTATTCATCGATGATCATATCGGATGAACCACGATGCCAGGATTCAATTAATCCCATATATATATTCCCTTCGTCACGCGATATTTTACTTGCCCGAGATTCAATCGTTGGCATCGGAATACCTAGTTCAATCTCGTTCACAGCAAGTACTTTACTCGTTCCGTAATCTGATATCACTTTGTGATTAACTCCTTAATCACTTGCTTGCAAGCGGTGTTGATATCGACACGAGGGGCCAAGTATATCTGACTTGGGAGGGACAAATCCCATCTCGATACATACAACCCAACAAGTACTTTCCGATCACCTGAGAGACACCTTTATGATCACCCTCTCATAGGATGACGTTTGATGACCTCAAAGCTTTCTTCCGATACCAGGGAGTTCCATTATCTCATGGTCTAAGGAATACAATATTTGACATAAGAAAAAGCTTCGCAAAGATGAACACGATGACACGATCTAATTGCTCTGCTTAATTTGGGTCTGTCCATCATATCATTCTCCCAATGACATGATCTCATTATTAATTGACAACTCATGTCCATGGTTAGGAAACTTTAACCATCATTAATCAATGAGCTAGTCAATAGAGGCATACTAGGGACACGGTGTTGTTCATAAACCACACAAGTATCAAAGTTTCCGCTTAATACAATTCTAGCATGGAATATAAACGTTATCATGAACAAGAATTATAATAATAACATCTTTATTATTGCCTCTAGGGCATAATTCCAACAAGAGCCAGTAGTGACAAAGTGATGCGCTTTCATGGCAGCAAGATCAAGCCTGTAGGGAGCCAAAACTGTATCATTTGGATCAACAGCAAGGTCTAAGGCAGCAACAACACGTGCAACAATAATTCCCCCATAAATGGGTCCCTTAGCAGCTAAGCGACGAGCAATGAGAGAACCAAGATTGTACTTGGTTTCATTGTTGAGTGCAGCAGCTAGGAAGGCCAAATGATAGTTGGAAATATTGCTAGTGCTCTCCCTACCAAGAACACTAGTGGTAAGATAATAAGCAAAATGCCTGATAGCTGGGAGTTGAATATTTCTTATCTTTCCCCGTTGGGCTCTGCGGTCATCTTCATTAGTTATTCCGCGGTAGAGCTCCAACAAATCAGTGGGTTGAGCTGGAATCTTCTTCACCGTCCCAGCTGTACCAATACCCAGGATCTCACAAAATTTCTTCAATGTCATGGAGTAAGGCCTGTTGTAGATTTTGAAAGACACATCTGGTTTGAACAGGCTGTTAGAAAAAGAGAAACTCTCCACAAAGGTTTTAGTGAGCGTAGCATACTGCAGACTCTCATCCTGCATATAACTCGTTAGTCCAACCCTCTGAACCAAGGTTAGGAAATCATTGAGAATCCCAGCAGACAGTAAAAAGGTAGGACAAGGAAAGGTAGAAGGGTGCGCATCCCCCTCATCTCCCTCGTCGCCAACGGTGTAATGAGATCCTCATTGTATGAGGGCCTAGCTCGGGGGGGATGATATTGAAGGCCTTGTCCTTCTAGGTGCATCACTCTCAAATATTTCACTATAGGTGTGGTTGTCCATGACACCAATTTTTCTGAAATTTTTAGACAAACATCAAATCAAGTGATTTCCAAGTTGATAATTGATGAGAAACTACTATAGGAACTTGCTCGAGGGCTACACATGCATCAAAATGAAGTTTCTAAGCATAGAACAAGCATGCAAGCTCACACAACCTGACACCTATAGCAGCGAAATACTCAAGATACAATCTACCAATCACAAATCTAATTGGACAAGAGGAGGAGGCACATACCAAGGAGCAATCCCTCCAAAAATCAGCAACAAAGGTGGGCTGAGCAAGGAGATCGACAATCGGGAGCAAAAACAGCAAGAACTCGAGCTTGAGAAATTTTTCCAGTGTTTTTCGGGAGAGAGAAAGAAGGTGGCTGGGAGGAGACAACTTGGAGGGCCTCAGGTGGGTCCCACCCATGCCAGGCGCGCCCCTGGGGCTGGCCACGCCACTAGGGGATGTGCTGGCCTGGGACACTCCAGGTGTCCCTCTGCCCCTTTTTTCGAGGAAAAATTTAATATGAATTTTCTGGAATTTTTCGGAAAACTTTATTTTTGGCCAATTTTCAGGGTATGAAAATTTATTTTCTCGCAGAAAAGATTTTTTAGAAGAAGCAAAAGCAAACCAAAACCAAAACTACAGAAGTTATAAGACACTCTAACAAGCAAACAACTAGCAAAACCAAAGCTAACAAGAGAAAAAACAAAGACTAGGAAGGAGAAAAGTAAAAGCGAGCAAGTATAACCATAGTGAAAACATTATTTTGTTCATTAAAATCCTTTTGTTAACAAGGTTGATCAGGTCTTATTACCAAAACAATCTTATATGAAAAAAAACTTTGTATTCCACAAAGTGACTATGTTACCTCAAACTTGATAGCAATGGTTCCAATCATAATAGTTTCAAAACTTTCTTGTGGAATGGGACAATATATTTCTACAACCTTGATGCTCTCAATATTTTCATTGGCGTTCAGGCAATAGCTCTTAGCAACCTTCTTGGGCAAATAAACAGTATGCTCTTTGTCATTAATATTAAAAGTTACTTTTCCTTGATTACAATTGATGACAGCACCTGCAGTATTAAGAAAAGGTCTCCCAAGAATAATAGACATATTATCATCTTCAGGCAGTTCAAGCATAACAAAATCAGTTAAAACCAAGAAATTATGAGCCACATGAACAGGAACATCCACACATATACCAACAGGAATAGTAGTTGACTTATCAGCCATTTGCAAAGATATATCAGTTGGTACTAACTTTTCTAGCTTGAGTCTCTTGTAGAGGGAATAGGCATAACACTAACTCCAGCTCCCAAATCACATAAAGCAGTTCTAACATAATTGTTCTTAGTAGAGCAAGGAATAGTTGGTATACCTGGATCACCAAGTTTCTTTGGAACCTTACCATTGAAGGAATAATGAGCAAGCAAGTAGAAATATCCTCATTAGGAATCTTCCTTTTATTAGAGACAATATCCTTCATATACTTTGAATAAGGAGGCAACTTAATAGCATCACTCAAAGTAATTTGCAAAAATAAAGGTTTCATCCACTCACAAAACTTGTTGTAGTGTTCTTCCTCCTTTGACTTATGTTTCTTACCTGGAAAAGGCATAGGTTTCTGCACCCAAGGTTCTCTCTCACTACCATGTTTATTAGCAATAAAATCTTCCTTAGTGTACCTAGTACTCTTAGTGTGCTTCTTAGGTTCTTCCTCAACTTCCTCCTTATTAGGAGTATCATTTTTATCATTACCACTCTTAGTTTCAGCATCAGAGACAGATATACTATTAGGATCTACAGCAGGTTCAAGTGGTTCCTCAATTACTTTGTGTTTCTTTTTCTTTCTCTTACGAGGACTACCACTACTTTCACCTTGTTGGGAATCCTGCTCAATTTTTTTAGGTTGTCCTTCAGGATATAAAGGATCTTGAGTAGATATACCACTCCTAGTTATAATTCCATAAGCATGTTTATCTCCTGAGCCATTAACTAGCACATCCTTTTGTACCTTAGAAAGTTGATCAAGTTGGGTTTGAACCATTTGAAAGTGTTTACAAAGCATTTTAATATTATTAGAATTTCTTTCCACAATATCTTTCAACTCTTTAATAGCTCTAGAGTGTTCCAATAAATGATTCTGGACTTGTTTATTAAAATTACCTTGTTTAACAATAAATGTGTCAAGTTCCTCTAAGCATTGATCAAGAGGCTTGCAATAGGGAATATCACCTTCATCAAAGTGGAGAGAGTGTACCTCAATAGTAGATGAGTGGGGAATTGGCTTACATAATTCTTCTATAGGAGGTAGATTCTTCACATCTTCAGCTCTAATACTTTCTCCTTTAGACATTTTTTAGCTTCTTTCATCACTTGATCATTTAATGCAATAACTCCCCTCTTCTTTGGTGTTGGTATTGGATCTGGTTCAGGCACAACTAGTTCAGGAGTAATAGGCTCAGGTGTATTTAGCTCAGTTGAACTGCAATCATCATAATTATTGCTTGTTTTAGCCATTAATTCTTTAGCATCTATAGGAGTTCTCTTCCTGAAAACACAATCAGCAAAACTATCTAGGTATGTCCTAGAATCATTAGTTAGTCCATTATAATAAATATCAAGAAGCTCATTCTTAGGCAATGGACATCCAGGATGTGCATGAATCAAGGCACAGAACCTTGTCCATGACTTAGGCAATTTCTCTTCTTCTCCCTATTTAAAATCAAAAAGTCTCTGCAAAGCAGCATGTCTAGCACTGGAAGGAAAATATTTCTAGAAGAAAGAAGCAATCAAGCAATCAGGCTATCAATGGAACCCGGAGGTAATCTATTAAACCAAGCCCTAGATTCTCCTTTTAGTGAAAAAGGGAAGATCTTTGTAACAAAGTACTTGCGCATCTTAAAATCATCATAAAATAAAGCACTCATAGTAGAAAGCTCATTCATATGAGCCACAACACTCTCATTTTCAGTCCCACAAAAAGGTTCTTTCTCAACAATGTCTAAATAGGATAAATCAAGAGAGAAAGCATAATATTTATCATTAATATCTATGGGAGAGGTGGCAAACTTATGATCAGAGGACAGCTTAGGAATAATAGTATGTCTTGCAAGGAGACTCTTAATATCACTAGCACCATGTGTGTTTCGGCACTCTTCAACAAATTCATCAGTGAACTCAATGTAACCATCATTAATATCATAACTCTCTCTAGACTCAGGTGAGCTAACAGGTGTAACAGTGTCTTCACTAGGAGTTTTAGTATTCCCTAGACCAGCCATACTAGCATCTAGAAAAGGACCTAATGAACCACTCGCATCAAGCATAGTAGAAGTAACATCATGAGCATCAAAAGCAGTTTCGGATTCAGCATGAGTATGTGGTGGTGGTGTACCAAGGTTACTTATAACAGACGGTGAATCAAGAGCAGCAGAGGTGTTTAGGACTCTACCTCTTCTTGTAGTGGATGGTAAAATAGGAAACTTTCCATCACGAGACTTCCCCATGATGAAAGGAGTAGCAGTGAACAATAATAGATCCAAGTGTACTTACAAATAAAGTTATGCTCCCCGGCAACGACGCCAGAAAATAGTCTTGATGATCCACAAGTACAGGGCATCGCAACAATCTTCACGGGTAGTATTACCCAATTTATTGATTCGACACAAGGGGAGCCAAATAATACTTGCAAGCCTTAACAACTTAGTTGTCAATTCAGCTGAACCTATAAATAGTTCTTTCTCATATAAGTTTATCAGTAGCAACAATTTGTAGTAGCAACAGCAGCAGCAAAACAAGAGCAATAGTAACAGCAGCAAACAGTAGGATATGAGCGCGGTAGGCATAGGGATGGATGGACAGGCGTTGCATGGACGAGTCTAAACATGTAACTTCAAGATCTAGGGCAATTGCAGATAAATAAGAACAAGCATCCAAGTACTAAACAATCCTAGGCATGTGCTCCATATATAGTCATGTGTGCTCGCATTGAGAACTTGCACAACATCTTTTGTCCTGCCAGCCCGTGGCAGCGGGGCCTCTAGGGAACTACTGGCAATTAAGGTGCTCCTTTTAATAGAGCACCGGAGCAAAGCATTAACACTCCGTGAACACATTTGATCCTCACACTACATCCATCCCCTCCGTTTGTCCCAATTACTGTCACTTCAGGGCCTTTGGATCCAGACAACGATATGTGTACACAACTTGCAGATAAGATCACAAACAATACTATCATAATGATTCAATAATAAGTTCAGATCTGAAATCATGGCACTCGGGCCCTAGTGACAAGCATTAAGCACAACAAGTTTCAACAAAGTCAAATAACACTAATATAGATACTAGGCACCATGCCCTAACGATCTTATTCGATTATATGATAGAACTCATCCAATCCCTACCATCCCCATAGCCTACAATGGGGGATTACTCACTCATGGATCAGGGAAACATGGATGGTTGATGGAGAGGCGTTGGTCATGACGATGGCAGTGATCCTCTCTAAATTCCCCGTCCCAGCAGGGTGCCAGAACGGAGTTTCTGGTTCAGAATCACGGTTTCTGGTGGTGGCGGCGCAGCGGAACTCTTTTTATAAAAACGTCGAACCCCCCCTTGGTTTTTAGGTCAAGAGGCATGTTATAGGAGAAGAGGGAGGCCGAGGGGGTTCGTAGGACAGCCACACCCCCTCTAGGCACGGCCTAGGCCCACCTGCGCGACAGGGGGGTGTGGGCCCCTCAGGCCTCCCCTCCTCCTAGTACTCTGGTTCCGTGAGTCTTCTGGTGAAATAGTATTTTTGGCATATTTTCCGAGATTTTTCCTGATAGTTGATTTTCTGCACAAAAACTAGACACCAAGGTAATTCTGCTGAAAACAGCATCAGTTCGTGTTAGTTGTATCCAAATCACACAAGTTTAAAGGAGAAACAATAGCAAAAGTGTTCGGGAAAGTAGATACGTTTTGGACGTATCAATCTGGTGCACCAGCCACGCGCGAGAGGCGGCGAGGTGCAGAACGGTGCGGATCGTGCCCGGCTTGACAACCGGGGCAAACGTATCCGTGAAGTCGACACCGGCGCGTTGGCGAAATCCGCGGACCACCCAATGTGCTTTATAGTGCTCCAGCTTGCCATCCGGGCCAAGCTTGTGCTTGAAGACCCACTTGCCGGTGATGACATTGGCGCAAGGAGGATGGGGCACTAGCTCCCAGGTCTGATTGCGGTACAGCGCGTCATACTCCTCCTGCATGGCGGTGTGCCACTGCGGGTCGCGCAAGGCGGCCCTGGCAGAGGTGGGCACTGGTGAGAGCTCAGACATAGACATCGTGTAGACGTACTACTCGGCGGGGTAGTGGGTGGACGACCGACGCACACCCGCACGCACGCGGGTGAGCACACCCGCAGGGGCAGCAACATCTTCCACTGGGGCAGCGGCGGGAGAGAGCGACGAAGCAGACAACGAGGCGGGCGACGACGGGGCCGGCGAGGAGGAGGCCGCACTGGTCGGGGGCGACATAGACGATGGCGTCACGGGCACAGGCGGCATTGCAGGCTCGGGCGAAGGCGGAGCCGCGATGGTCGGCGAGCCAGAAGGCGACGCGGGCGCGGGCGCCAAGGGACCAGGCGGGGCGGGCACGGAAGGGGCCACCGCGGTCACTCGTCGGCACGGAGGGCCGGCCATGGGAGGGCCAGCGGGCACCGGGATCGTCATTGATGGAGTCTCCAAAGGTTCCTGCTGAAACGGAAACACCAACTTGTCAAAGTAAATGTGCCGGGAGGTGAAGACGTGATGCGAGACCGGGTCGTAGCAGCGGTAGCCCTTGGTGTTGGCTGGGTAGCCAAGAAACACACAAGGGAGAGAGCATGGCGCAAGCTTGTGCGCGACGGTGGCAGCGATCCTAGGATAGCAGTGGCAACCGAAGATGCGAAGATCATCGTAGGCGGGTGGCACACCAAAGAGAAGATGGTGCGGCGTGTGTTTCCAACGCACGCGGCAGGGGCGGATGTTGACGAGAAGGGTCGACATGGCGAGTGCATCCGGCCAAAACCGTGGGGGCATGTAAGCATGGAACAAATGAGTGCGCACGCAGTCGTTGAGAGTATGAAGGATGCTTTCAGCATGACCGTTTTATTGGGAAGTGTAAGGAAACGTGAGACGAAAGATGGCGACATGGGAGGCGAGAAGTGTGTGGATGGTGATGTTGTCAAACTCTTTGCCGTTATCGGTTTGCAAGGTGTCGATGGGGCGGCCGAATTGGGTGGAGAAGTATACAAAAAAGGCGGTGAGAGTGGCAGTGACGTCGGATTTACGGCGTAGGGGAAAAGTCCACACAAAATGAGAGTAATCGTCCAAAATCACAAGATAATAGGTATAACCAGAATTTCTCGAAACCGGCCAGGTCCAAACATCACTATGAATAAGTTCAAAGGGAAAAGACGCGACTGTGGAGGAAGAATTAAACGGAAGATAAACATGTTTGCCTATACGACATGCTTTACAAGAATGAGCATTCGTTTTATTACAAGTAAAATCAAATCCTTGTAGTATTTGACAAAGAGCGGTGGAGCTAGGATGGCCAAGGCGGGCATGCCATAGATCAACACCGGCGGAGAGGGAGAGTGGGCTGCTGGCGGTGATGGAGGACGACCAAACAGGGTACAAATCGCCGGGGGTATCACTGCGGTGGAGAAGCATCCGAGTACGACCATCCTTAACAGAAAAACCAGAAGTGTCAAATTCCACAGTCACGGAGTTATCACAAGCAAGGGAACAAACGGAAACGAGGTTTTGGATTAAATGAGGAGAAACAATGACATTATTGAGAGAGAGGGGTGGAGGTGGAGGGAAAAGAGGCGGGGCCAGTGTGAGTGATAGGAAGAGCATGACCGTTGACGATGATTATGCAGGAGGAAGTGGAGGCGGGAGTAGAATTAGAGAGATTACCGGGGTGAGCGGCCATGTGCGCAGAAGCGCCAGTGTCCATGAACCAATCGCCGCCACCGCCGTATGCGCCCGCCGTGGGGGCGGTCTATAGAGCGGTCAGCGGGGCGGGGTCCCACTGGGCCATGCTTGGGGGCGCGGCGTAGTAGGCGGGAGGATCCGAGGGCGTAGCGTAACCGGTCGTGACGGCGGGCTGGGGCACCGCAAAGAGGGCCTAGTGTAGGGCCGGACGCGACCCCATGGTGCCTGGGTATGGGGAGCGCGGCACGGGCATGGTGTAGGCGTGGACGACCCCGGTCCAGGGGTTTTGGCCGGCAATCCATGGCGGCGTGGGGGAGATCTACTGCGGTGTACGGGACTGGGGGCGGCGGTGGTGTCACTGGCGTTACCATCGCCGTTGCCACCACCGTTGCGACGACAACGACGGCGCCCTCCATTGCCACCACCATTGTCGCCGCCGTTAGCAGGAGGTAGGGGCGCGAGTGGCGGGGGTGAGTAGAAGCCCGGAGGCAGGCCCAAGGCGCGAGGTGCAGGGGCCGGGGCGCGGGGGCAGGTCGTCCCGGGAGAATCCGGCGACGAAGGTTGTGTGGGCCGCCCGAGCCCGGAGGTGCTTGAGCCGGCGCTCCTCGAGACGGAGATAGGCCACGTCCTGCTCGAAAGTCGGCGTGGTAAGGAGCATGAGGTTGGCGGCTGCGTTGCTAAGATCCTCGCCGAGGCCGGCCGGCAGCATGGAGAGCATGATCTTGTCATCGATCGGGAACTCCAAGTCACGAAGCTCGTCGAAGAGGCTCTTAAGACGGAGGCAGTAGTCGTCGAGGGAGAGGTCGTTTTGGTGGGTGCTGAAGAACTCCTGTTGGAGGAACGTGACGCGCTGGATCTTGTTGTCGGTGAAGAGGCCGGTGATCTTGGTCCAGACGGTGTGCGCGGAGTCACCGTTGCGGACAACGGTGTGGAAGATCTCGTTGTAGACGGTCTGGAAAAAACCAGCGGATGATGGTCGCATCGATGGCCAACCAATCGGGGTCGTGCGGCATGGCGAGGAGGTCAATGGTGTCGTCGACATGATCAAGGAGATCATATTCGCGGAAGAAAAGGCCGAAGTACGTCTTCCATGGGAAGAAATTGGCAACGGTGTGAGAGAGCTTCACCGGCACGCGCTCGAGGATGGGGACGTCGCGGATGACGGCGACGGAGGGGCCGGCGAAGGGGTTGCTGCTCCCGGAGATGGAGGAGTTGAAGGGGTTCTCGGAGGAGGGGGAGTTGAAATCGGCCATGGCGGAGGTAGGTGTAGGGCGGAAGCGGTGGAGTTGGGGAAGGAGGAGGGCTGGCGGCGCCTGGGAGGAGAGGAAGGCGGCAGCTAGGGTTTGGAGGGAGGAGGCCGGCGGTGCCCAGGGAGAGGAGGGGCGGCGGCTAGGGTAGGGAGATCGTAGTTAGGCTGATACCATGTGGAAAGGTATGGGAGAACGCACAACACCAATAGGGTCGGCTGCTCATATATATATTGACAATGTTACATGTTCAATCCTAAAAATACACGGGGACTTATAACTAATACAACACAAATCATAAAACGTTTGTCGCAAAAAACTTTTCAAATATAGAAAAATCAACTTCGGACATACAACATTGTAGCACTCCGAGGATAGCGGAAGTAGCAAAACAAATATGAGTATGTAGCTAAAAGCATATAAAATTGTAGCAGAAATAAACTATCGTTTTGAGGCAAACATTAAGGACGTGTTTGGTTGGCTGGATCGTCGTTTCTCGCATGACGCAGAAAAAAATAAGAACGTTTGGAAGGCAGTAAAGGGAAAAATCAATTACTTTTAAAGCACCCAAAAACAGGCTTCATGAAAACCAGGCTTCGAGGAGAAGAAAATCTCCTAAAAAGTGAACGCGGCTTCGCAAGTCCACATTTGGGGAGCACTGTAGCCAAATTCCTTAATTACTTGTGGAAAGATCTTGCCATCGATTCTGCTCAATCTTGACCTTGCCAAAGCGTTTGACACACTGTCTTGGTCCTACCTTTTGGACATGCTCCGTGGGAGAGGCTTCGGTGAAAGATGGCGAGAGTGGATTGCTATGATCCTCGCAACCTCATCCTCCCAAGTTTTAATCAATGGGATGCCTTTGGACTTTGCGATACACCGGCGGGGTCTGCGGCAAGGAGATCCACTATCTCCTTTCCTATTCATCCTTTCTATGGACCCGCTACAAAGAATTCTTGACCTTGCCACGCTACAGGGAGTCCTCTCAAAGCTTCCAGGATGGCGAGCGCTACTATGCACCTCTCTTTACGTTGATGACGTAGTCCTTTTCATAAATCCATCTCGGCGTGATGCCACCATGATCAGGCTTGTGCTGGATACGTTTGCATGCATTTCGGGCCTAGTGATGAATCTCGCCAAATGCTCATCTATGCCAATCAGATGTGGTGGGTTAGACTTAAACCATATAATACAGCCTCTGCAAATTGCCCTCAAGAATTTCCCCTGTAAGTACCTAGGCATGCCACTGTCATTGCAACAACTAAGGAAAGCAAGCTACCGGGACCTCCTTGATAAGATTGACACCTTGCTGGCTGCATGGAAAGGTTCGCTTATGTCCAGAGAAGGCAGGCTTGTCCTGCTAAAGAGTGTTCTATCGTCAGTTATGATTTATATGATGACGACGCATCGGGTACCGGCTTGGGTTCTAGAGCAAATAGAGAAAAGATGCCGTGCTTGGATCTGGAGAGGAGAAGCCTCATGCAATGGAGGTCACTGCCGGGTTAAGTGGTCGGTAGTATGTCGACCAAAAGATTTGGGGGGTCTGGGGGTCCTCGACCTCATTAAATTTGGGCGCGCCTTAAGGCTACGCTGGCTTTGGAGAGCTTGGACGTCTCCCGCAAGGCATTGGATGGGCACCGCTCTTCCATGTGACAAACGAACAGAGCCCTTTTTGCTGCTACTCAAATTACTATTGGGAGGAATGGTGCCATTGCCAATTTTTGGCATGACCGATGGCTCTCAAGACTTGGCACCGATAGATATCGCGCCTTCCCTATATGCTATCTCAGTGCGCAAGAATAGGTCAGTTCAAGAGGCAATGCATGGTGATAAATGGTTAGCTGTGACATGGTTATACCCTACGGGTACGTGGTCTCAGCATACCTGGTCCAGCCCAAGGAAGGCCCACGGCAGATATACGCCGGCCCATGACGATTTTCGGGTGGCCAAGGCCCATGACGCCTTCGGATCCTTGGAGAGCAAGACTAGCGTAGATAGGAAATTTAAATGGTAAAACCCTAGAACTTGTAACCGACTAGGTATATGCCCGGGACATGCCTAAGTCTATATAAAGGCCAGGAGGGCACGACCTAGATCTTCTCCTCATACTTTCGCATACACACCTCCACGCTAGATTGCATCACTGCGACCAGAACCTTCGGTTCACTGAATCAAGAGCAGTCAAGCAGGAGTAGGGTTTTCCCTCCGGGGGCCTGAACCTGGGTAAACCTTGTGTCCCCATGTTGCTTGTTTGCTAACCGTGCCACGATCTCCAGCATCCCCATCTTCTCCAAAACCCAAGTCTATAACAATGGGCATTGATGAGATCAAACCTCGTCAATTGGCGCCGTCTGTGGGAACTGGGGACGCTGATTGTGCGATCGTGATGGTCCCAACCCGATCGATCTAAAACTCTGCAGCAACAGAGAGTCATATCCTCTTCAGCGCTTTCGACTTCACCGCCCACTCGTCGGCCACCATGAAGGACTTCGAGCCCGTAGGCGACGGACTCGAAATCCTGTTCGGGAGCTTCTGCTTCCAGGTGGGGCAAACTGGCACCCTCCGCCTCCCTGAGCGGGTGCCCCTACCATCAATCAGGCCCGCTTCATGGGCCCCACACCCCGTGCTACGCACAACATCATCAACAGATGATTCCTACGACAGCAGCAGCTGCAACTCCGATCTGTGCGATCCGCCATCGGATGCAGGAACCTACGGTTCCGGATCTGAAAGCTGCGGCAGCAGCGGGCCAATCTGAGAACGATACCAATGCGCCGCAGTCATCCAAAGCGACGTGGATCAGCAAACACCCAACCCGCCAGAACGAAACGGTGGAAACTGATGGGGATATGCCCTCACCGGGGTATACCCAGCAGGACATTTCCGAATGGCCCAGGAACTGGCGAGTGGGCCTGCAAGATGGTGACTGGATCAAGGCCTAGTATGGATCCAAGCAACTGGGAGCTGAAGGCCCGGGCGAGTAGATAGGCCCAGTCGAGTTAGGTTAAACAATTAGCGAAGCCTTAACTGATTCGGTTGAGATATGTAAACCCTAGGGGAGGTGAGTCTATATAAACCTCCCTACAGGGCGTGTAGAGGTACGTTCCATCATACACCCAAGCGACTCGCCGCCTAGCCGCCGAGCTCGCCCATTGTACCTCCATCATAATACAATCTAGCAGGAGTAGGTCTTTACCCTCCGGGGGGCCGAACCTGGGTAAAACCCTGTGTCTCCGCCCTCATCTCGCACCGCAGATGGCTGGCCGCCCTTTCCCCTCGTTCTACTACTCGCTGCCGATTGCAGCATCTGCCGTGACCATTCCCACGATAGTGGCTCCCACCGTGGGGCCTGGCCGGTCTGGACGGTGTTCTGCGGCGAGATCCAATCTGCCCATCAACGAGACGGTCGCCACCGGCCGGATGATAGCGATCAGCGAGATGCTCTAGATCTTGCCGAGCAGCTACGTCCCGGCGGCGCGACCCATCACGCACAGCGTGATCCTGCCGGTTGGCACGATCAGCCTCTTCGTCGGCCTCACCGACGTCATCGTCTCGGAGGATTCGGCTCGCATCCGCGAGTCTTCGCAACGCGATTGGCTCTCCGACAGCCAGATCCGCACGATCCATCGCCTCGCCTCCGAGTACAACACGGCCCACAACAATGTGGCCGAGAACTCCGCGGCCGCGGAAGACGCGGCCCTCAACGACGACGCCGACTCGGCGACCCCGGCGTCACACGCCGGATCCATCACCGCGGCCTCACCCAGGTCTCCAACATGGGAGACTTCGAGGACCCCTCCATCCTTGGGATCTTCGACTTCGACTCCGGGTCGGAAAATTCCGCCGACCTCCGCGACGGGACCGGTCGCCACGCCGCGACCTACATGGCGACCGGCACCGATCCGCCGGAGGATCCCTTCTCCACCCCGATCCCTCCTAACGCCACGGCAACGGAGGTCGAGGAACTCCGCCTGAAGCTGGCGGAGGAACTCCACAAGGAGCAAGCCGAGCGCGAAAAGTTTCGCTTCGAGCAGGTGACGGCGCAGGAGCTGTCGCGCTACCACCAACAGCGAATCAGGTCACGCCTGAACCCCACCGTCCAGGGGCGCGCCCTGAACTTCGACGACGAAAACGACCCGGCCCCCTCTAGGGTCGACGGCTATGGGAGCCCCACCTCCACCCAACCGCACACCCCCCAGGGATCAGCCGCGGATAGTAGTCTCCTCACGGGAGCGAGACGCGAACGGCCTCCCACTGTTCTCCACCCCGATGGACAACCTCGTGGCAGGCTGGGCAGCAGCTGAC
This sequence comes from Avena longiglumis, assembly GCA_030063025.1. Taxonomy (NCBI): domain Eukaryota; kingdom Viridiplantae; phylum Streptophyta; class Magnoliopsida; order Poales; family Poaceae; genus Avena; species Avena longiglumis. The sequence goes on along the minus strand of CP125977.1, from coordinate 91,669,136 downwards.
AACATCACGGCCACCGGTGACGGCGCCCTACAGATCCAGTATGTCAGGGCCCTGCTCGCAAAGGCCGTCGAGCAGCAAAACGCAGGCGCCGACTCGCAGGGTCGAGTGTACTCGCGTTCTTCGGGAAGCAGAGCGACCTCAAGCGGCCGCCCCATGGCGGCAAACACACTCAACTGCCCGCCACCAGAGCCATTGCAGCTCCAACATCGACCCGCAAACGCGGCACTCTCCACCAACGACCCCAGGCCTGCGACCAACTTCGTCGCCGCCAACGGTCAACCCATCGACGCCCGCTCCCACATCATCAACAACCAAAGCTGGCGCGCACACCAGCCCGACGACCTGCGCCACACCCTAACCAATCGCCGCGACGGCGAGCCGATGGGATCGTTAAGTCGACTCGGCCCCAAGTGCTTCGGTGGAATTTGATACTTGGAACCTGGAGCATCTGGATTTGCAGAAACAATGAAATTTTCAACAATCAGCATGCGTCGGTGGAGATCTGGAAGGCCATTATAGCCCAGGAATTAAGATGGGTCCTTTATAGAATTAAGAAGAAGTATTATCAGGGCCTTAAGGATTGGATTGAAATAAAATTAGACAGGAGATAGCTGATTAGAATGTTATCCCTCTTTTTGAGGTGGAATATGTTTGTAAATATTCTTTTGTAACTCTATTTAATATATAAAAATTGCAGTGGGGTTTTTTGCCCTACTGTTTTACCCTCAAAAAAAAGTGCTTCGGACCGATGATCTGAGGCGAGAAGTACCCTCCGAACTTCAAGGCGCCAAAGGAGATAGAAAAGTATGACCCCTCGTACAACCCCGCCGTGTGGCTCGATACATACCTCATGGCGATGGGGATCGCAGGCCACACCGACCTGCTAGCCGCCCGTTACCTCCCCTTGATGATGGAGGGGACGTGCAGGCAGTGGATCAACACCCTCCCCCAGGATAGTATCGACTCCTGGGAGGAAATGCGCGACGCCTTCGTCAGGCACTTCGAGTGCTCCTACACCCGCGCCACCACCATTGAGGACCTGGAGCGATGCGTCCAGGGACCCCGCGAGTCGACCCGCAACTGGGTCCAGCGGTGGCAAGAACTCTGGTACAACGCGGTCGGCATCCACCCGGACACCGCGATCCATTGCTTCAAGACCTCGTGCCGCTACGAGCCCTTGGTCGCCAAGCTCAAGCGACACTCTCGCACACTCGACAACATACCGGACCTCCTCGAGATCGCCAAACGGTACGCGGAGGAAGATCCAAACCAGGAAACCGACGACGAGTCGGGAGGCCAACGCCGCACGAGCGGCAACGACAACGGACGACGGTCCGACCTACGCTACAGCAACACTCGCCTCACCGGCAAGCGCCGCAGTGACGGGCGAGTCAACTTCGTCACCAACGCCGGGCACGCACAACGCGAGCCCAAAAGCTTCCGCCGCGACGGAGGACAACGCCACGACGGCGGCAACTACAAGGCCAAGCCAAGGTTCGACCCCGCGGCCCTCCTTAACCAACCTTGTGTGTTTCATAGCAGGAAAGGGAAACCCGCAACGCACACGACCGCCGACTGCCACACCCTCAGGGAGATTGAGAAGGCACGGCGAGCACGGGAGGACCCCGAAAACGACCCGCTAAACGGCGGAAAATTCGGCAAAGTGGTCGCTCGCCCATACCTTCACGCTTCAACACGGCGCGAAGAAGGTCATCACCGCGCTGCCGCCACAACGCGGTGGCTCGTGGACGCTCCCGCCTCAACCGGTCGGAGCAGCCCATCACCGAGCCGCCAGACCACTCGCCACGCATCGAGTACCCACCGAGTCGCCCGGTGGTCGCCTAAGGTCGGCGACATCGCTCCCAAGACATTGATGGACGGCGGCACCCATCAACATCCTATACCGACACCTTCAGCGGCTCCGCGATCGATGATCGAGACAACCACACCATGTTCCATGGCATCGCCCCCGGTCGGAAGGCGACCCGATCGGCAAGGTCACGCTGCCGTCACCTTCGCACACCAGCAAACTTCCGCACCGAGCGGATCGCCTTGAGCCGGTACCTTCGACTACCATCAAGCCCCGGGCGCCAGGCGTTCTCCAAGTTCATGGCAGCGCCCCACTACGCGTACAACGCGATGAAGCTCCCCGGGCTGTGTGGCGTCATAGCCATCAACGGCGACCCCGACATGGCCGCCGAGTGCGAGGCCAAAGGAGCAGAACTCGCCGACGCTGTCATCGCGGCAGAAACCAACCACGCCGATGAGCTCGCCAAGTACGCGAGTGGGGTCAACAACGACGACCCCACCATACTCAAGAAACCCAACTCGGAGGGCGCAAATACCTCAACCTTCGAGGCAACAACGCACACCCGCACCGTCGAGATGGTCCCAGGCAACTCCAGCCAGACGGTGACGATCGGGACGGGCATGAGCCCAGCCTAGGACGGCGCGCTCATCGAGTTCCTCCGTGAGAACAGGGACATCTTTGCATGGAAGCCCTCTGACATGCCTGGTGTCCCTAGGGAGCTCGCTGAGCACAAACTAAACGCTGACCCCAAAGTGCGACCCGTCAAACAGTCGCTGCGGCCCTTCAATGAAGAGCGCTGCCGAGCCATCGCCGAGGAAGTGCAGCGTCTACTCGCTGCAGGCTTCATCCGGCCAATCAAGTACTCCAAGTGGCTGGCAAACCCAGCGCGTCGTCAGCGCCGTCATGGTCGTCGAACGTCCGGAGGAAGGAAAGGAGCGCCCAGTACAGCGACCGGTGTACTACATCAGCGAGGTCCTCACCGAGTTGCGCCAGCGATACCCGAAGTACCAGAAACTGGTATATGTGGTCTTCAGAGCACAGCGGCGCCTGCCGCACTACTTCCAGGAACACCCAATCACGGTCGTCTCCTCAGCACCATTGCAGGACATCATCCGCAATCATGAGGCGATCAAGGGTCGCCAAGGGCCGCCGAGATCGCCCACAACATCAACACGAGCCACCAAAGCGATCAAGTCGCGGGCTCTAGCGGACTTCATCGCCGATCGAAGAGGCCCAAGAGCCGAGAAGCTGCCATACCTCCATTACTGGAGCCTGCACTTCGACGGCTCCAAGAACGCGGACGGCGCAGGAGCAGGGATCGTGCTAACCTCACCGAAGGGCGACAAGCTCCGCTACATTCTCTGCCTCGACTTCACCCCCTGCACCAACAACATGGCCGAGTACGAGGCCTTACTCCACGGTATGCGAGCGGCCAGGGAGATGAACGTCAACCGCCTACGCTACTACGGAGACTCCGACCTCGTCGTTGGACAAGTCGCTGGCACCTGCGACGCCGTCTCCCCCACCATGGCGGCATACCGCCAAGCAGTGGACAAGTTGGGCGGACACTTCGCAGGCTACTCCGTCGACAGGCGGAAGAACGAGGAGGCCAACGCACTCTCTCGCATTGGGTCGGCTCGACTCGCACCACCCGCCGGCGTCTTCCTCGACACGATCACCAAGCCATCATTCTCTCCCCCAAGGGAGATCGACATCGGAGTCCCGTTGCAGCCGGAGGCGGCCCTGGTCGCACTCGTCACCGAGCCAGATGACTAGACCAAGCCCTACGTCGCCTACCTGGAGGCCGGCACCTTGCCGGCAAACGAGACGGACGCTCGGATGATCGCACGCCGATGCAAGTCCTACACCATCATCGACGGCGAGCTCCACAAGCGCAGCATCACCGGCGTGTTCCAACGCTACGTCCAACCCGCCGAAGGACGCAAGATCCTCCACGACATCCACTCCGGTGACTGCGGTCACCACGCCGGTGCCCGCTCTCTGGTCGCCAAGGCTATGCGGCATGGCTTTTACTGGCCCACCGCACACGCCGATGCCGTCGACATTGTCCAGCGCGCGCCGTGCCGGTGCAATCGCCAACCAGACGCACGTGCCGAGCCTGCTCAAGACAATCCCCATCACCGCCATTCGCTGTGGGGCATGGACATGGTAGGCCCTCCAAAAGGCTCCTCCGCTACACCCACCTCCTGGTCGCGTTCGACAAATTCACAAAGTGGGTGGAGGCCAAACCAGTCCGGAAGTGCGACGGGAAGACCGCCACAAAATTCCTACGCGAGCTCATATATCGCTACGGGTTCCCAAACAACATCATCACGGACAACGGCACCAACTTTTCCAAAGGATCCATGGCCGAGTTCTGCGAAGAACACCACATCCGGCTCGATCTCGCGTCAGTCGCCCACCCGGAATCCAACGGCCAGGCGGAACGGGCCAATCAAAGCATCCTCCACGGCCTGAAGCCGCGACTCCAAGTACCACTCGAGCGCACCGCTGGGTGATGGGTCGAGGAGCTACCCTCCGTCATCTGGGGTATCCGCACCTCGATCAACAGGTCGACAGGATTCACCCCCTTCTTCATGGTGTACGGCGCCGAGGCAGTCATACCCACCGACCTCGAGAACGACTTGCTGCGGGTCGTCCACTACACGGAGGCTGCAAACGAACTCGCCCACTAGGACGGAGTCGATCAACTCGATGAGGCACGTGACCTCGCTCGATCACGCACCGCCATCTACCAGCAGGGACTACGCCGACTACCACAGTCGGCGGGTGAAAACTCGCACCTTCCAGGAAGGCGACCTGGTGCTGCGCCTCATCCAGGACAAGAAGGGCATGCACAAGCTTTCCCCTCCGTGGGAGGGACCATTCACCATCGGGCGCGTACTCGGCAATGATGCCTACTACCTCATCGACGTCCGCGGGGACGGCAAACTCGACGTCAAGCGACCATGGAATGTAAACCTCCTACGGAAGTTCTATTCCTAGAACTCCACATATGTACCCTCCAGTCGCTATGAAATAAAAAGAATTGGTTACCGCAAATTGCGCCTACTCTCCGTGTCTTGTGCCACTCGCACTCGTAATAACAGCGTCAAGCTAACCGCAGAAGTCAACCTTTGGTACAGCGATCGGCACGGCCAAGTAGTGCGATGCAAGAGAACTGGGTCACCTCAGGTCTTGCATCGTCCACGAAAAACGCCTACCCGGAGCCCCATTGGAGTCGCCTAGCCCGACTGGCTCTACGAGCCAAGACAACTGCCTTCGCTTCTCACAGCGACCATGATCCTCCGCATCCTCGACATAGCGACTCGAACGGCCATGTACCACGCTCGGGGACTGACGACCAGTTCAGCGCGAGCGGCTCAGGAAAACGCCAAGTATGAGAGCATGCCCAGACTGCCATGCGATCGACCCAACGGGCCAGGCAGGAGTGATGCGCTCAAACTAATGCGCCAAGTCCTCACCCACCTCGAGTCGCGCCGAACAACCAAGTACCACGCCGGGACTCGCCACCCGACCTCGTTCGCAAGGGAAAACGGTGAAGCATGAGCTCAAGGAGTCGCTTTGGCTGGCTCTCCGAGTCCGGGCGAGTCGACCACAATAGCAAAACATTCAAGAACCACAAACACATCACACACGAGGTAAACCCCATAAAAAGGGCGGATGCGCTCGGGGACTCGTTCAACCCTCAATCGGAAAACACATGACAAGTCACAAAACAAACACGATATCTCATTAATAGCATGTTGCAATCATCTCAGAGTACAAAATATGCCCAAACGACAGATCTGCTACTAACGCCCCAGGGCAAACAATTCTATTCCGCAGGCTTCGACGATGGCTCGCCAGCACCCTTGCGATTGCGGATGAACGGCGTGTACGGGTTTGACGGGTACGTCGTCAGCTCACCCGCCATCGCCGCGCGGAAGGGTTGCTCGACCTTGAAGTCCCGGTGCTGCGGCTCGGAGTCGTTAGGTGCGACGACCGTCTCCTGGTAAGGAAGGAGGTCGCCCATCGCCCAGACGCGCTCGGAGTACACCGCGGCACGATCCGTCAACTTGAGCACTTCAGAGATCTCCACCGAGCCAGTCGATGACGGGTAGACACTCGTCACGTTGTCTAGATCAAAGTCCTCCGGGAAATGGGCGAGCCCAAGGCTAATCGTCGTCGCCGCTCCACGCCGGAAGGCCGATCACGTCATAAACTCAACGACCGACGGTGCCTTCTCCAAGTACCGCCACACCTCGACGAGGTCGCTTGGAATTACTTCCTTGGGCGACATCTCCTGGAGGTAGGCTCGGATGCATGTCGCCGACAACGTCGCCGAGTCGACGAGCGTGGCCTCACATTGCCGCGCGTCAAACTAGTTCGCCTCTTCCGCGCTATCAAGGATGCGACCTGCGGATAGAAGATAACAGTGAGAACAACGGATATTACAAAAAGGCACGTGCAATAGGCAGGGGCAGACACACTCACCAATCAAGGGACGGGAGAGGTCCGTGATGAAGCTCTGAAGAGAAGTATAATCATCCTGAAGCCCAGCAACAAGGGCGTCAGAAACCTTACGCTCTTCCGCGACGGCCGTAACGGCGGCCTTGGCTCTACCATCCGCCGAACTCGCTTCCTCTTTCGCTTCCCTCAGCTCGCGCTCGAGATCGGCGATCCGCTTCTCAGCCGAACTCAACGCCGATTGAGCTGCTGCCAACTCACTTGCTCGGACAAGTCCCTGGCGGGCCTCCTCTGCCTTCACGGCAACTGCCTGAAGCTCCTTATTTGCCTCTTCGACGGTGGCCAGTTCCTTCTCCGCGCGGTGTTTCGCAGCAATTCGATCAGCTGACTCACGTTGCAGACCCTGTACACAATTCAAACAGTTAGCCAAAGCGAAATCCTAAGTGCCCACCCGCTGAAATTCAGCGAGTGCACACTCGGGGACCGCAACTGAATCCTAAGTGCCCACCCGCTGAAATTCAGCGAGCGCACTGGGACCGGCAATAAAAAATCTAATGCCCACCCGCTGAAATTCAGCGAGCGCGCACTCAGGTAGTGGCAACCAAAAAATCCTAAGTGCCCACCCGCTGAAATTCAGCGAGCACGCACTCAGGGACTGGACGCGAAAAGTAAAAGCACAACACTAAAAGAATCAGACTGCTGCAACACACCGACCTGATCCTCGGGGACTGGACATACCTGGATGGTTGCGCCAAGCATGCCATGAAGTTGTACCGCATCCACGGACGCGAGGAGAGCCGGCGTGTGCCCGCGACGCTACTCAACTTCCGTAACGGCGACCCCAGGTGCATAGCTCGAGGGCGAGGTACCACTCGATGTAGCCGCCCTGGTGATGAAGCGCGGGAACGTTGCGATGGAGGCACCGGCACCAAAGGATGCCGGCTCGGCCACCCCAGGCGAGGGAGCACCCTCCTTCGTGGGTACGGCCGCCTCCGTTGTGGGTTCATTCGGCACGACCGCCGTGTCGTCGGAGATCGTGACGACATCGTCGCCCTTGGCTTTCTTGGCACAATCCGCAGGGACGACGACTTCGTCCGCCTTCCTCTTCCGGGAGGGATCCTCTTCGCTGACAACGGGCAGCACCTTAGCCACGGTTGGATGGCCTATTTTCTTTGCTCCGGTCCTACAAATTGATTGCGTGAGCAAGATAATTCAGGTACAATGAAAGACGAAAGAAGGTGAGCAAACTCACTTAGCGACTGGAATGAAGCGTAGCCCGGTGCGGATGCCGGCCAGCTTCTCCAGTTCGGGGCCCAATGGCATCGAGGCCCATTTCCAAGACGTCGGCGCCCAAGACACGGATGGTTTCTTCGTTGTCGAGGCTGCGACGGAGCCTCAGACATCTTCGCCGGAGCTTGCGAGGTGAAGTCGCCACATCGAGCGCCCCTAGTCCGTAGATCGCGAATGGCGAGGTATCGCCGTGGCACCTCGCTCGTGACAGGCCGCGGTCCAGCGCGGTTACCATCGGCGGGGCCTCGCCCTTGGCCAGACTGGTGGTGTCGGAGCTGCTCGCCGAGTGCGGCGGGGAGGCCGGTCTCACCGACTTCGTTCTTCTTCGGAGGGTCCTTCACCTCCTTCTCCACCTTCTTCTTCTTCGACTGAGTAGCCTGGCGGCGCGAGGTGGTCTCCGGAAGTTCTTCATCATCATCATCATGACGATCGAGGATTTTACTTGCCTCGAGCTCACGTTGACGCTGCCCGCGGGTCTTGCGAACCAACGGGGCGACCTCCTCCTTGGAGTCGTCGTCGTCGTTGTTCTCGTCGCTCTCGGCATTGCCCTTGGCGGGAGGCGATTTGCCCAGGTCCTAGACAGACGAGCTCGAGTTCTCGTCGTCGGAAGGCGGGAGCCATCCTTCCACCACTTGGAATAGCTGCAATAAGTACAAGATGAAATTAGAATGACCGCGACTGCATAAACTGCGACTGCGAATGATGCGAGGTGACTTACCGTTGGGGCTGGATGCTTTGTGGTGAAGCACCAGCCTTGCGCCCGTGTACACCGCCGGTGATCTTCTTCGCTGGGGTGTAGTCGTCAGCTTCCACTCGGTGAGGCAGGACTTCGCCGAGTCCTCCCGCCCGTGTGTTGATACATGTGGTCGCGCCAGCGGAGGGACGAGCCGCCCGAGCCAGCAGCTTGTATAATTTAATTGTCGAGGCCTTCTTCGTGACGCGGATGGTTTGAAGCATTTCGTCCATGACCATCCGCTGGTGGGGAGCTTGCCGACTTGGAGTCGGCGTGGTTCGACCGCGACGAGTATCGTGATCGCCGCCGCCCGGGTCGGATCGGCAACGAGAACCAAGACTTCTTCCAGCCGCCGCTTGGCGGGCAGCATCAAGTCAAAGAACGAGGCCTTCGACTTCAGCCGAATGTCAGCCGCCTGGCGAAGCATTGGGCCGCCCGCTTCGCGCGATCGATCCGTCCGTGAATGATCTTGCCATAGAGGGAAGTAGGCCGCAGCCCAGTAGCACTCGCAGAACGCCACGAAGGCGAGCTGCTCGATGTGCGGACCCAGTCCAACGGTTGATCTCGTAGTAGGCGCAGACGCCCGGAAGAACAGGACGGGAATCCCAGCCCCGCTCTAGGTGGCTGGTGAAGCAGATGAATTCTCCTCGCTGGTTCGGGTCACCTCTCCGCCGCAGGATGCGCCAACAGCCGCGCCAGATCCCGCCTCGAGGACGCCAGCTACCAGACACTTAGATCTACCCCAGGGCTTGGTGGAGGGAGCCATGGCGAAAGGATTGGTGGGGGGTCGTATGACTTCGGGTCGGCTGGATCGCGATGTGAAGGAAGGCGAAAGTGCGCACAATCGGAGGAAATGGCGAGAAGATGGTTCTCTGATCGCCTGCCATTCCCCTTATATAGCGGTTGTTACCCGCCAAATCAGGGAGCCGTTACTACGCGGTGATTACGCCAAAAGTTACCGTTGGATTACCCCAACGGCTAGTTTGACCACGTTTAACGGTCCAACTTCAGCCACTCGGCTCGCCAACCCGATCACTACGACAGAGACTAAGTGTTTCGCCGACTCAACTCGCCAAAGCTGTGATCAGAATGACTAGTGGTTTCCTTCATGTAGGAGCCCGCCGACGATTCGACTGGATGCTTGCTTTGAAGCCGTATACTCCGACTGCCAGCAACCACCTGCGCCCAATCAACGACGGCCTTGGGGACTACTGATGGGGATATGCCCACCGGGGTATACCCAGCAGGACGTTTCCGATCGCCCAGAACGGCGAGTGGCCTGCAAGACGGCGATCGATCAAGGCCTGGTATGGATCCAAGCGATCGGAGCCAAGGCCCGAGTAGATAGGCCCAATGAGTTAGGTTAAACAATTCAAGCCTTAATCGATTCGTTGAGATATGTAAACCCTAGGGGAGGTGAGTCTATATAAACCTCCCTACAGGGCGTGTAGAGGTACGTTCCATCATACACCCAAGCGACTCGCCGCCTAGCCGCCGAGCTCGCCCATTGTACCACCATCATAATACAATCTAGCAGGAGTAGGTCTTTACCCTGCGGGGGCCAAACCTGGGTAAAACCTTGTGTCTCCGCCCTCATCTCGCACCGCAGATGGCTGGCCGCCCTTGCCCCTCGTTCTACTACTCGCTGCCGATTGCAGCATCTGCCGTGACCATTCCCACTATAGAAACAGAAGAAGCCAGTCCCCCCCACCCGAAGGGGAAAACAACAGCGGCCACATCATCCGCCTTAGCAAAGAAGGATGGACCCAGGTCCGCGAAGCCGTGGCAGGCAACATAGTACTGCCCACAGAAGCCTCGCGGGACATGCTGATGGCCTACCACCTGCTCCTGATCGAGGAGCACAAGAAGCAGGTCAAGATGCAAGAGGTGCTTGACAAACGCAAGCAAGCAGCCTCAGAGTCCAGCGCGCGACGAGCCGCGCTCTCCGCCATGGGTATCGGCTCCATCTCGAACGCCAACCCAGGCAACAAGCACCGCTCTCGGATGGAGAAAATGGATCCCCGGGAGCGCCGCGAGTTGACGCGAACTCTCCATACATCCTTCATGGTGATGGACGCCGACGGCAACGTCATCCCGAAAATGCCGCAGGCTGCGATCATGGCAGCCACTGCGTACCTCGCGGCCCACCCACCTCCCGAGGGGGACCCGAAGAGAGCCATGCACAAGTCTGCACTTACCGGACTCAGACTCGTCGGAGCCGCGCTCCACCAGGAAGCTCCCAAGGAGCCGAAGAAGAAAGCACCGGTCAGGTTCGACCGCAGCCCCACCCCTTCATCCGAAGAGGAGGAACATGACCTTCCCCGAAGGAAGAAGAGTTCGCGGCGCCGCGACCGCGACTACGACGCCAGATATGCTCTCACACAGCGCAAAATCGACAAAGCGCGAGCTAAGCACGCATGCTCGTCTGAATCCGAGATGGACGAAGGCGAAGGAAAACTCTGCGGAGCCCGATGCTTCAGCAGATCCGTCCGGCAGACACGGATGCCGCGAAATTTCAATCTTCCTTCGGATACTCCGAAGTTCTACGGCACTCAAGACCCAAAGGCTTGGCTCAGCGATCACTAATCATCCGTCAAACTGCACGGTGGAAACAAGGAGACCGCCATGCAATGCCTTCACCGCAATGACAAAGCAATTTCGATCTCAAGAGCCTATCCTCGTGGTCCATACGGTTGGGATGAGCTAGCTTATAGCTTCATACGAAACTTCAAGGGTACCAAGAAAAGGCCCGCCGATCAAGAATTGCGCACTCAGCGAACGGGCGAATCCATTCGCCGCATACTACGCTGGTCCAACACAAAGAACTCCACACACATCTCCGAAGAGAGGGCCATCGACGCCTTCGTGGACGCAAGCGCTAAGACTTCAAGGAGGAACTTGGGCGCGTCAAGCCCAAAACGCTCGATCACCTCATGGACATCGCCAACAGGTGGGCTGACGGAGAAGACTCCATTCACCGAGCACAATCGGAAGAAGAAGACGACTACGATCGACGGCGAGAACGCCGTAGCAAAAGAAGATCGTGCGTCTACGACGATCGCGATGGACCCGACATGGTCGCGGCTGGCTATGCCGATCGCCGCAACGATACCAACCACAACAGCGGAGGATACCGCGGAGGAAACTTCCGCGATGGCGCCGCAACAGCTGGCAACGCCGACAGGATAACGGACCTCAGATAAAAAGCTTTCGGTCCATGCACCATACACTTCTACATCGACAAGCTGTGATGGCAAAAAGAAGGCCAACCACATGCTCAAGGACCGCGAAGTTCCGTAAACTCAGCGAAAGCATGGTGCGATGAGGCAAGAAGCCCTAATCCTCGCTCGAAACACACCGCACTGTGTGAAATAGCGCATGGAGCTCCTCCACTGCCACCCGTTGGAGGCCCGAACCAACCAGTCGCACCAGCACAGAACAACGCTGGGAACAAGTATCCCCCGCCGAAAGGAGCACTGATGATACAGAAGGGGCGCCCCACGAATAGGGTGCAGAAGAAAATCACCCGACAAATCAACCTGGCCGTGGCAACTCCACCAGCCATCCCTGAGTACCTCAGCGGATCGGAGTCCTGCATCACGTACAGTCATTCGGATCACCCTTGCCAGATCCCTCGCCCAGGTCATGCTGCCCTGGTGCTGGAGGCGCAGATCGGAGGCTTCGAGATGAGTCGCGTCTTCATGGACGGCGGCAGCGGCATCAACCTGATGTTCGCAAGTACCCTAGCAGCAATGCGGATCCCGCAGTGTAGCCTGGAACAGTCAGACACAACGTTCCACGGCATCGTTCCAGGGAAGGGCATATTCCCCCTGGGCAAAATATGGCTCGACGTCATCTTCGGCAAGCCGGACAACTTCCGACTGGAACGGCTCGAATTCGAAGTGGTGGACTGGCCATCGCAGTACCATGCCATCCTCGGGCGTGTAGCATTCGCAAGGTTCCTGGCTGTCCCACACTATGCATACCTGCTACTCAAGATGCCAGGACCGAAGGGTGTCATCACAGTCCACGGGAGCTTCACCCGATCGGACCAATGCGACAGGGATTTCAATAGAATCTCCCAGTCATTCGGCATGTAGGAGGAGCTCCTAAGGCTCCGCGAGGTGACAGACAATGGGGCACCCCCAGTCGCACGACAAAACGCACCTGACATGTCTTTCGACTCCACCGTCAACAAAAAGAAGGTGCAAGTCCATCCGACGGATGCCTCCAAGACGGCGCTGATCGCCAACGACCTAAGCCTCAAGATAGGAAGGCGCCGTCGAATTCCTCCATGAGCGCTGGGAAATCTTCGCCTGGTGTCCTGCGGACATGCCAGGAGTTCCCAGGGAATTCGCCGAGCACGCACTCAACATCTTTCCAGACACCAAGCCCGTCAAACAGTCCATCTGAAGACTGTCCGAGCCACGAGCCGAAGCTATCGGCAAAGAAATCAACAGACTACTCGCTGTAGACTTCATCAGGGAAATCAAAGAAAGCGAGTGGCTTGCAAATACAGTGATGGTCCCAAAGAAGGACACGGACATCCTGCGGATGTGCGTGGATTTCACGTCGCTAAACAGGCATTGCCCAAAGGACCACTTCCCTCTTCCTCAGATCGATCAGATCATCGATTTGACTGCAGGTTGCGAAAAACTCTCCTTCCTCGACGCCTACTCAGGCTACAACCAGATTCGACTCAAGGTCGAAGATCAGGAGAAAACGGCATTCATCACGCCGTTCGGAGTGTTCTGCTACAACACAATGCCCTTCGGGCTAAAGAACGCAGGTGCCACGTACAAGCGATGCATGTAGGCATGCCACAAGGACCAGATCGGTCGCAACGTTCAAGTCTATGTCGACGACATAGTCATAAAAACCAGGGAGGCAAGGACACTCATCGACGATCTCCACGAGACGTTCGACAACCTCGATCGCTACAGGATTAAACTCAACCCCGAAAAGTGCGCCTTCGGCGTCCCATCGGGTCAGCTGCTTGGGTACTTCATCCTTTAGCGAGGGATCGAGGTGAACCGGAAGAAAATCAGAGCCATCATGGCAATGGAGAAGCCGAAAAACCTCAAGGGTGTCCAGCAGCTCGCAGGACGAATAGCGGCATTGAGCAGATTCATCAGCCGCATGGGCGAGAAGGCCTTGCCATTCTACCAGCTGCTACGCAAGGCAGATAAATTCGAGTGGATGCCCGAAGCCAACGATGCATTCGAAAGCCTCAAGCGGCTCCTCTCCACCTCGCCCGTCTTGGTCACGCCAAAGGAGCGCGAGCTTCTGCTGTTGTACATAGAAGCCACACACCAGGTGGTCAAGACCGCACTGCATTTCGTGGTCAACGACCAAGAAGGCAAGACCCACGGGTCCAGCCCAATCTACTACCTCAATGAGGTACCGACACCAACAAAGCGGTACCCTCACTACTGCTCGCCACGGCGTGTTCATGACGGCTCGACGGCCATTATTTCCGGAGCACGGTGATGGTCATCAACGAGGCACCCCAACAGATCCCTGAATAACCCGTGGCCATAGGACGTGGCCCTATGGGGCATCGAGCTGTCACCCTGGACATCATCTACGAGAAGCGACTGCAATCAAGTCTCAAGTCCTCCGGACTTCCTCGTACATTGATGGAGCTGCACGGACACCGGATATGTCGCAATCATGGACCATGCACTTGACGGCTCCAAGCGCTGTCGAGCAGAGCCGGTCATATCGACCTCCCGCAGGGCGACCAGATGAAGTACGTCCTCCGGATGAAATTCCGAGCCTCCAACAACGAGGCCGAATATGAAGCCCTCATCCACGGCATGAGGACGGCAAAGATCTGCGGCGCAACGCGCCTGGTCATCTACGGTGACTCCAACCTCGTCGTCCAGCAGACGATGAACGAGTGCGACGCACACGCCGAAAACATGATCGCGTACCGCGCGCTCTACAATGCACTCGAAGGAGAATTCGGCCGCGAAGCTTCGCATGTCGGAAGAAAGCAACGAGGCCCGGACTCGCCAACATCGGCTCCACTTGCACCAAGGTGCCACCGGGTGTGTTCCTCGAACAGATCTGCGTGCCATCCATCAAGCGAAAATTCCCCAAGGGATCACCCGAAGAAGCAGAACACTCGAGGGCTACGCCGCCCGAAGGACACGAAGGACCCGAGAAACTGGACACAGAGGTCGCTATGGTCAACCTGATGCAGGTCATGGCAGTCGAAGAAACTTGGACGCAACCGTACTTCCAGTTCCTGATACACGGAGAACTGCCTGACAGCCCGACAAATGCCCGGCGCATATCTCGTCGGTCAAAATCCTTCACCATCATCAATGGCGAGCTGTACAAGCGCAGTATTACGGGTGTACTACAAAGGTGCGTCACCATCGGTGACGGGAAAGCCATCCTCCAAGACAACCACGAGGGCATCTGCGGCCATCACGCAGGCAGTCGCTCCCTTGTCGCCATGAGTGACGCAAAGGACATCGTCCGAAGATGCAACGAGTTCCAACGGTTCGCCGACAAACCGCACGCACCCGGGTCAGAGCTCAGACCCATACCTATAGCCTGGCCCGTTGCTCAATGGGGCCTCAATATGATCGGCAAACTGCCGAAGTCCTCGAAAGGGGGGCACGTTTACCTCCTGGTCGCAGTCGACAAATTCACCAAGTGGGTCGAGGCCATGCCGGTCACCAACCAAAAGGGCAAGACTGCCGTCAAGTTCTTCGAATCCATTGTCTACAGGTTCGGCGTACCGCACAGCATCATTACCGACAATGGATCAAACTTTATCTCCAAGGAATTCCAGGACTTCTGCGAAGGCCTCGGGATCAACATCACGTACGCCTCAGTGGCACACCCGCAAACGAACGGGCAAGTGGAAAAGGCCAACGGCCTAATCAACGCTGGCATCAAGAAGCGCCTCATGAGTCCACTCGAACGAAAAGCTGGAGCCTGGACGAAAGAGCTACCATCCGTCCTATGGAGCTTACGGACTACACCAAACAGCTCCACCGGCTACACGCCGTTCTTCATGGTGCACGGAGCCGAAGTCGTGCTACCAGCCGAAGTACGCCACCAGGCCCCCGGGTCGTCGCTTACAGCGAAGCTGAATCCACGGCTGCACTCGAAGATGCCGTCGACTCACTCAACGAAGCAAGAGACGTAGCAGCAGCTCGATCAGCGGTGTACCAGCAGAGTCTCCGCAACTACCACAGCCGCCGGCTACGCCCAAGGTCCTTCGTCGAAGGAGACCTCGTCTTGCGACTCAAGCAAGAGCGACCGAAGAAATTCGAGTCGCCATGGGAAGGACCCGACATTATCACCGAAGTCATCCCAGGTGGCGCCTATCGCCTCAAGCACGTGTTGTCTGGAGTCGCATACTCCAACCCATGGAACATCACACATTTGCGGCGATTCTACCCATAGTTACCTACCCCTTTACTTTCAATAAGGCTTTTCAGCCAAGGCTATTCAGCCGAAACAATGTACTTCCTCCATTACGATATAAATAAAGCTAAGTGTCTCGCCCCAAAATTTCGTTTCGTTATTTGCAACTTTACTTTATGCTACAAACGCACTCGGGGGCTCCCCTCACCTCACGATTTCATCGACTGAGAATCACACGTGTACACCCTGAGTAGCTGACAGACGTCAGGCAAACGAAAAGGACACGTACTCGAACAAAGCACTGCGTGCTCACAACAAACAAACCTTTATACCAAGGGGCACAACATGCCCAGTCGAAATATACAAATTGTACATCTATGTCTTCTACAGGTACTACCTATCCTGAAGAATAACCTGAGCATGCTGCTCAAACAAATCTACGACCTGTTCGGCATACTGCTTTACAGCCGCATAATGCGGACGCATATCCCACTCGCCACCATCCGGCCGAAGGGGTGGCCCAGCTGCTACAACAGACAGATCTACATCAGGTCGATGCAGCCTAACAAGGGACAAGGCAGCTTTCACCCCTGTGACGAGCTGCTGCCTCACCAGTTCCTGGACGCGAGTCACGCTCCGAAATCTATTCAGAAGGACGGACAAGGATGTTGGCACAGTATCCAGGGGAAACATCACATGCAGAACGGATGAGAGCGAAGTCTGCACTTGACGAAGCACCCGAGAAACCTGGTGCACACGATCCTGCACCGTAGCCAGGGCCATGGCACGATCACGATCCATCCAGAAGAAGCCGCCAGCCTCCATGTCCTGTTGAGTAAAGCAATTGACCCGAATAGCGACACGCTCTTTCTCCTCCCTAGGAGCAAGATTGGCACCTGCAACACTCGCACAAAATAAGACGCAAGGCCAGCAGTCGCATCCGAAAAATTGAGCTACAGCTCGAAACAAATAACAACTTACATTGAAGCTGCTCAGACAACCGAAGCAGTTCCGCCATCAAGTACTCTTCTCTGGCTGCACCGCGATCTGCCTTGGACTTCCAAACATCGGCGTGACCACGCACCCCAAGCAACTCCTTCTCAAGACTCCGAACGCGGTCTCGAAGAAAAGCAAGTTGTGATGAATCATCCAAAGATGGCCGCTACCGCGTTACAGGCGAGGTCTCAATGGGATCAGCACTCGACGGAACCTAAAGCAGCAGAAAAGAAAAAGACATAAACATTCAGACGGAGAAAATCACAACTCAACAAGATTCATTAAGCATATAAAGGCCACTACGTGGCACAATGATCTCTGTTTCCTCAACATAATTACAAGCAAAAGAAGACTACAAACTATCCTACAGCTGCAACTCCTAGGACGCGGCACCCTGAGTGGCCTCGGAGCCGGACTGCCTCGCCTTGGCCTCCCCCTGCTGTCGCAGCGCATACTCGGACAGCAGATCAATGAGCTTTGGCCCATATCGCTTGCAGCGAGAACAATAGGCAGCAAAGGCTACCTCGGATCCATCAGCGGTCGTCAGCATCTGGGAGGTGATCTGGGGAAGATCCAGCTCCGCTCCAGCCACCAAGGCCATCGCCAGCCCGACGAACGCGCCGATGCCCTTCTGCTTGCGCTTGTACGCCGCAGGCGCTTCGGCCGACAAAGCCTCCGCCAGGGCATCAACATCATCTAGGGCCACGCCCTTGGGGACAAGCTCCCTGTAGAAGCGGCCAAGGACCTCCTTCGCCTTGGCAAGGGAGCTGACGACGGTGCTGCAGCGATCTTCGACCGCTGCAGTAGCATCATCTAGAGCACTCCCGTGCTCCAGAGCGCCGCGGTCAAACTCGATGCCTGCGGCATCTGAGACAAAAAAGAGAAGGAATGAAGAAAGTAACACAAAAGAAAGACAAAAAACAAACGACAAGAAAGGAGCAAAATAAGGTACTCACCCGAAACAGCCTTGGCAGCAGCCATGAGCTTGCCCGCCACCTCTCTTTCACGCGCAGTCGCAGCCATGGCAAGCTGCTCCTCGCGGTCTGTAGCCTCCTGCTGCAGATGCTCCTTAGCCTCGGCTGCCTTGGCTAGCTCCAGCTCACGGCGCTCTTTCGCACCAGCAGCGTCCGTAGCCTTCTTCTCCGCTTGACCAAGGCTCTTTTTGAGAGAATCAATCTCACGGAGGGAAGTGTTATGCTCCTCTGCACTCAAAACATACAAGCGTCAGAAAGCAAGACAACAATGCAAAAAGAAAGAGGTACCAAAGCATACAGGTACCTTGAAGCTGTTGGAGGTTGTCCTCCAGCACCAGGTGCTCCTGCACTAGTCGCTTGGCATCCTGCACAAAAGGTTGCAAGAAGAAGAACTACCAGTAAGGACAAGGACTCGGGGGCTGCGCCCACCACGAAGGAACTAAAAGCAAAATTCGCACACAAAAACGCTCGGGGGCTCCCCCCGAAGACTCGAAGAAAGAATAATACAAGAAAATATTTTTCAAACGCCTGGGCTCCCGTGGCAGTGAAACAGAATACTTGTGCTCGACGACCCGAAGGCCCGGCCTTCCGAGGCGCAACCACGATCACCCACGGAGAAGGTACTCAAGATCACCCCTGAGGTGACCACCATCTGAGGAGGAGGAGACGCAACCTTCGACTCTCCCATCATCTTCCGAGCACCATCACTGGAGGAGTCATGGGAGGAGTGCCTGCACAGGAAATATTTAGCACAAGCACAAAAGTCAACAGGAACATGACAGCAGTATAAAAGGAAAACTTACGAGTCCAGTGAGCTCAGGTCGAAGACAGGAGGAGTCCTTCGAACTCTCTTCTCCCCCTTCTTCTCTTCTTTCTTCTCTTCCTTCTTTTCTTCCTTCTTCCGCTTTGCTGGAGGGTGCGGCGCTACAACCCGCACAGGAATGGCAGGAATGGGAGAGGAAGAGCCTCCATGCCCGTCACTGTGACGCTCAAGGCACAGAGGATTTCTAGGAGTCGGAGGAGTCGAGGCATCCGAAGACTCGCTGGAGCTCCGTGATCGTTTGCGCATATGATCCTCGCCGACTAAATGGCATCTTCCGGAGATCAAGGCGACAGCTCAGACACGGAATCTACCACGTCATTATCCGGAGCATTCAGATATTTTTCAGGCAATGGCGGCACCATGCCCGGCACCTTGAAGCTCTTCAAAAAAGAAGAGACTTTGTTAGCAAACAAAGGAAAATAAATACGCAGTCGACGAAAAGCGCTATGCGCACAAATATACACTTGTGGAACAGCCAACGTCGAAGAAAACAGCGGAGTCAGCGACTTCCCCGGGATTTTCTCTCCGTCCTTGAACTTCAGCAGCGAGCGAAGGGCCCTGTCAAGATCTCCCTCGGAGATTTTCTCAGCCGAAAATCTCGTCGGATCACGGCGCCCAGAATAAAGAAACATCGGGTGCGCCCTGGCCTGGAGAGGCTGCACCCAACGCTCGAGAAATGTGCGGATGATATCCACACCATTAACTTCCTTCTCCGGAATCAACTGGAGATCCTCCACCCGACGATATAGCGCCTCTATCTCCGCCACCTCTCCATCCAAGATCTTGTTTTTCCAAGACCTTTTCGGCTCAATCTTTTGGGAGGGGTCAAAAGGAACAAGACCAAAATCTTGCCCAGGCACTACGGAGTCGCGGATATAAAACCATCGCCTCCGCCAGTACTGGACAGATTCGGGCATGGAAAAGGAAAAGAAAAGGAGATTGGGACTGAGGGAGATGATGCAACCCCCAATGGGATAAACACCATCCGAACCAGATTGCCTTTTCACGGAATAAAGCTTCCGGAAGAGGCCAAAATGCGGCTCGATACCGAGCCAGCACTCGCAGAAAGTAATGAAACAAGCAATGTGAAGAAGAGAATTGGGCGAAAGATGATGCAGCTGGATGCCATAGAGAAAGAGCAGCCCACGAAGGAAGTCATGGACTGGGAAGGAAAACCCACGCATAATGAAGGCAAGAAACATAACCCGATACCCAGCGGGGGGACGGGAGATTACCTCGTTGCCGGGGAGTCTGACGGCCTCCCTATCCTGCGGGATCAAGCCCCGCTCGCGAATCTTGCGGAGATCACTCTCCCGCGTCTCTGAACGCCGCCAACCACTGTCGGTGACACGGGTAGCGGTGGCGCCTTTCTTTCCTCCGGCGGCGCTGGTACCAACCGCAGATGATGACTTCTTCGGTTTCCCCATCGCGCTACGCGCGGAGGCGCCGGCGGTGAGAGCGTAGAAGGGAAGATGGAAATGTGGAAGGAAATTCCAGCGCGCAGCAAGAATCACTAGAGCACAAGGAGGAAGTGAAAACAAGAACTGATGCGGTAAAAACAAACCGCAGCTTTCCCCAATGATTATAACGACGAGGACGATGCACAGCAGCCGTCCATCCAGAAGACCTAACGCCAACGGCAGATCAGACCATACACGTGTCAGCATCACAACTAACCGTCGTTACCACGCCGTCCACTACGCGCGGAAATCGAGGAAACGCCGTAATTATCTCCACGCCGCGCGTGACTGGTCAATTCAAGGTCAGCAAGTGGGACCCACGTTCGTCCAGTCAAATCATCTCGCGCGTGACGGCGAGGTCATTTGATCGTCAGCACTGATGTCATCAAAAGCTATACTAGCAACAACTACAACATCTTCGGCTTCAAAGCTAAGAGTACTCACTTGACTCTACGATTCGACTAAATACTCGGGGGCTACTCCTATTAGGAGCGCTGGCCGCGCACCTGAAAGATGAATAACAACGAACTATTTCTTCGAGTCCTACGTCGAGTCCACAACTCCACTACGGACTCGGGGGCTACTCCCATAGGGAGGATGGATTTAATCATCCGAATTTTCTTGAGTCCTACGGACTAAAAAACTGAACAATGTTTGAACTAAAGTCTCCGCTCGAGTCTACGACTCGAACAGACACTCGGGGGCTACTCCTATAGGGAGCGTTGGTCGCGCACCCTATGAAAACTTCGACTGCGATCTTTCGGATCAGCATGCAAAAACTTTTCGGCAACTTTGCCCCAACAAAAACGCTGAGTGA
Organism: Avena longiglumis; assembly: GCA_030063025.1. Classification (NCBI taxonomy): domain Eukaryota; kingdom Viridiplantae; phylum Streptophyta; class Magnoliopsida; order Poales; family Poaceae; genus Avena; species Avena longiglumis. The sequence continues at coordinate 91,648,374 of CP125977.1, read as the reverse complement.
GCAACAATCTCCTTGGCCACCCGAAACACCTCCGCGGTGACAAACATTCGGATGTTGTGCCTGCGACACAAAGATAATACCTACAGATATCGTCTGATGGCCTGGCAACGCACACGACTGCGCTCTGCTAGTAAAAACCCGTGCTAACAGGTGCGATGAAAAATCCCGCGGACGCGTTGGGTACATCAATTAAATTCACTGGAATTCCACTCCTGTAAGTCCTCCGCGGCCTGAGTCGAATTATGCCAGCATATGTTCCAGTTTCGAGTTGGGAGACTCGAACCTGAAGAAGATCGTGTTGTTTTGTCCTAAGACAATTAACTAACCCTGATCTGTCGGGTGAGTCAGGAACACGCATCAAAAAATCCCTACACACATACTGTTAATCCATAGTTGCACCCGAAAGATTGAAGAGTCCTCAGCCGAATCTACGATTCGACTGATCACTCGGGGGCTACTGACATGGTTATACCTACGAATACGTGGTCTCAGCATACCTGGTCCAGCCCAAGGAAGGCCCACGGCAGATATACGTCGGCCCATGACGATTTTCGGGTGGCCAAGGCCCATGACGCCTTCGGATCCTTGGAGAGTGTAACACCCTCAGAATCGGACCTATGCAAGTTTTAGCGAAACCCGCCAAACCTACATAGAAACGATTCAAAGGTGCCCACCAGGCACTTTCGTGCGGGTGGAAAACGAAGTAATAACATTACGCAACAGTTCTCGATGGGACCCACAGAACAGATATATATACCACAGCGACTCCAAGAGTCAAGATTACAGATATAATATACAAAGATCCAAATCACCTTGAAAATGATAGAGCGTCCGACTACGGACAAGATGCAAATGGGGCTAAGAGCCCTGAAGAATAACCAATGGCGTCCATAACCCTGCCCAGGCCAAGCCGGAAGGGTAACCCTGCTAACGGCGTCGATCTCAAAACCTGCTTAAACAAAAGGGGTGCCGACAAAGGGCAAACGGAAAAGAGGAGCGTCAGTACTGAGGCCAGTACACGGCGAGGCTAGAATTCGGCGGTCGTCACCTACATAGGTATGGTGGACTGAAGCGGCAGCGGCAGCATGCACTATACAACCTATCGAGACTCGATACAACTAGCGGCTATCAGAGAGGGGCAAGAATGACCTATCCGGAACCAACCTGATGCTACCATCAATCAAACCCATCCTGGTGTTTCCCCCTCGAGACCAAACGAGGAAGTCAACCGAGGAACTCACACAGTTGGCAGATTTATTTATTCAGTTATCGTTGCAGCAATTTACTAGTCAGGTATAGATAGTCATCCTGATAAAATAATCAGTGGGCACTTTTATTTAACCATTCCATTGTAGTTGCAACACTTACTAGTCAAATACAATTAGCATGAGATATCCCAAAACCCAGCAGATGTTGGTACTTTTATTTAGCCATTCCGTTGTAGTTGCAATACTTACTAGTCAGGTACAATGGTCATGACGACAATCAAACAAGCAATTGTGGGCGTTATTTAGCCATTCCATTATATTGAAGCTGATTACTAGTCATTATAAAGTCAAATTTATAGCACTACTTTAGTTATAGTTGTCTATGATCGAGATATCGTGCTCCAAGTCGTCCATAACCATGACACGGCTTTCAGAAAGTTTTAACGGCCGGGTGCACAAATAGCAACACACACTCGATCGACCTCGGAAAAACCAAATCAAACCCCAACGAGGCCTTCACGACAAAGCAATCACAGGATTCAAATATTTCAGGGCCACCCTTGAGTACACCATAGCGGTTAGCGACTCGAGACGGACCCGAGGTTTGGGTGGACGGTGTGAGCACGAGGAACCCAAAAGCTGGGCTTGTCGACACCGCGAAACGTGTCCCGATCCTAAGCGATGCAGTGCTCCTCGCACAATCGTAAATAAAGCAGTAGCATGGCATAAGTACAGGATCGTAAATAAAACCTCAAACTAGTTTGTGGCCCCAAGAAATAAGACTGAATCAAGCTCTAGCTCAGGGGGGTCCCATAATCCTCCCGGATGTGGATAGCGCGATAAATCAAGGAACAGGTATCAAGCACTCGGGGTCCTACGGGACACAAGTGGACGGTTAACAACCAAATAACATATATTGCCCACCTGTGCCTCTGCTTACTTACTTCAATTTTAGTTGTTTAAACAGTAATTAAAGTGAACGATAAGTAAAACCATGATCATCTCCAACATCAAACATGCGGCAATACTCCAACCACTGTGGCACTTAACGACACGCAACAGCACTTGGGCCAGCGACTACGACGCGCAAGTCCAACTATCTACCAAACAACAGGTAATAGGATGTGTCCATGGCAATATAAGGCTGCGAGGGATATCACGGGTACGAAAACTAGAGCATCGCAACACAGATAGCAATAGATCAACAGGAGGGAATAAATACTATAAAAGTAAGATAGGTAGAAGGGGGAGGTGCTCGCCTGAAAACATTGTCGAAGGTTCAACCGAAGATCGGGTCGACACTCGCATCAACTCAACGGCCTTATCCGGGAAGAAGCAAAACACTAGAACAAACACCGGATGCACTATTTAATACAACGGCAGAAGACCGGGCATGATGCATGTATGATGTATGACATGGCAAAGGTGCAATGCAATTAGGTCATATTAAGCGGAACCGGGGTCCCGACAATTAATTAGGTGGTTCATGTTATTTAGCTACCCTGCAATTAAATGTTGTCATAACATGGCAGAAGATAGCACCGGGTTCGCTACACAAATTTAAATGAGGCCAATATGAGACTAGATTTGCCCGCATATGGGCCCCATATTTAATTATGAGGTGAATCGGCATAAGGCCCCCAAACCACATGACAAATATGCATGCGAGAATGACAATTTTATATGCAACAAGTTATATAGATGGCATTTATAAAATAGGGCTCGGATAAAGGGTCACACATTAGGGGGTCTCGACGAACTTAGGGTTCCGGGGGTTCGGGGTTCGGTCTCCGGGTCCAGGGTTCGACGGAAACGTTCTCGGATAACAGAGGTAGGTCTTGTCGCATCCGGGGAGCAGGACTTGGTGCGGCGTCGGGGCGCAGCGGGTCCGCCCTGGTCGGTGCCGATCTTGTCGTTGCGCAGATCTTGTCGGGTCCGCGAATCGGGTCGGTCTTGGTGTTCGGGATGCAGAACTTGGCGTTTCGTGGCGAAGTGCTTGACGTCATTGGGTTTTCATGTCGACGGTCTTGGTGTCCTCGATGGAGAACTCGGTGTATCCGTGTCGTGGTTCTTGTCGGGGTTCTCGGCTTCGGCCGCCGGGATCGGGCTTCGGATTCCGGGACCGGTGCGAGGTCTCGGCCATCAGATCCTTGGAGGAGGTCATGGCGGTGCCATTCAACCCCTGAAGGAGACCTTGTCGCTAGGTATCCGTGTAGGAGAACTCAAGGCCGATGGCGAACTTGTTCGGTACCGAGGTTTTTCGGAGATCTTGGCCGCACCGCACGGATCGGTCTTGGCAAGGGCTTGGGAACGATGGCGGCCTCCTCGGCGAGAAGGCGGCTGGCAGCTTGGTGGGGCGAGGCCGGCAGCGCGGCATGGGAGTTGGGGAGGTCGAGCTCGGCGGGAGAGGTGGTCGTCGGGAGGAGATAGCGGCCAGCGAGCCTGCAGGAGGCGGCGAGCTCGACCGACGGTGGGCCTGTGGAGGTCGTGGCAGGCGGTGAACAGGGCCGGCGGGGCGGCGCCAAGGCGGTTGCAGAAGGCGGTTAACGGCGGGAGGCGGCCTTGGCGCGGCGGGAGCCGGTCCCGGCGGGCGGGCAGCAGGTGGAGCCTTGAGGTGAGGAGGTCGTCGGGCGGCTAGAGGAGGAAGGTGGCGCCACTCGGCACGCAGACGACGGCGAGGGCGTGGCGACCAGCGGGCGGTTGGAGCAGAGGCGGGAGGCGGCCCGGCAGGTGGGCGAGGTGGCGGGCCGGCGGCGACGGGCCGGAATAGCGGTCGGGCGAGGCCGCAGCGTGGGGACGGGCAGGCGATGGGGAGGCGGTGGTGTCCGTCCCGGGGCAGCGGCGGGGCTGTCCTCCGGCGAGGGAGCGTGGTTTCAGGGGTCGGCGCCGGAAGGAAGAGGCGAGGGTGTGGCGAGCTCACGGAGACGAGGCGATGGGCGGTGGATCGGAGGAGAAGCGATGGCGGCGGTGCGGGGGCCTTTGGCAGCGAAGGAGAGGAGGAGGCGGCGTGGCGGGAGAAGGGCGGGGCGGAGGAGGAGAGGAGGCGGTGAGGAGAGGTACCGGGAGGATGAGGAAGGTGGAAGACGGCCACGCGTGGGGGACGCGTCGGCGGGGGCACGTGGGGCGCGTGTGGGCCAGGGGGACGGGGCCCGCGGGGTGGGGGGTTAGAGTGTGGCTGGCTTAGTGGGGCCCGGGGACGTGGGGCCCGGGGGTTGACCGCGTCGGGGAGGGGGCTGGTGGGTCGGTTGGCTGTGTGCGGGTGTGGGTGGGACCCACGGAGAGAGAGGGGGAGAGAGAGAGGAGGTGGGCCAGATTGTAAGTGAGAGGGGTAAGGTGGAACTGTGTGAGAAAGAGGGAGAGGGGAAAAGTCGTGGATTGATGATGTGGCGGGGTGGGTAGGAAGTTGGGGGAGGGGTGAGGTGGCGAGCTGTGAGAGGTGGGTAGGATAGATTTGGGTGGGAATAGGTTTAGGGTTTGGGGCTTGTAAATATGTGTTTGTTTGGTTTTGTTTATTTCGAAACAAGGCTACTTTGCAAATAGTTTTTAGGTAAATAAAATATCCGACTCGATCGGGATTTGCATTTGAAATAAAGAGGGGTGTTTGTACAAAACAAACTAGGCTTTTCGAAATAGTTCAGACAAACAATGCATGATGATGATGATGCAATGCACAAAACAACGCGATTTTCTAGTAGTGGTTTTGCGGGATGCCACAATTCGACACCACTAACAATGGATCTCGCCCTCGAGATCCGCCTCATGGTACCGGAAAGAAGGGCGGCGACCTGAATCTTCTCGCATCGTGTAGATCCTCGCGACACCACTAACAAGGGTCGTTGTCCGCGATCGTCGAGAGAACACTCCGGGAACAAAAGGTCGAAGGTAGAGGTATCACAAATAAAGCCACCTCTAGCTTCCGGGGACGGAGTAAAATTGCTGGATCCACTGATTCGATGTACAAGAGCGAATGATAAGAGTAGTCGGATGGTGATCAGTCCATCGCGCACCCAAACCATTACTCTGCACACGAATAGGAGAATTATGCAACCAACTCTCGGAATCAGACTGAAGATCTTGACAAGCGAGGTTCGGAAACAAAGGGGTGATGCAGACTCTGCATCGGATCTGGCGTAGATGATGTCGTCGCGTCGGAAAACACCAGAAGCCACGAGAAGGAACAAAGAGAAGTTCACCAGACGAAGGGTTCCTCGGATAGCATGAAGACCAGATGTAGCAACACCGTTACCAAAGAGGAAGCGAAACCCTGAAGGTACGACGGAACCCAACCACGAGAATTCCTGGACTCGAAGAGAGAGAAGAGAGCGGACTCAAAACACGTAGAGGTAAGAGGAGAATAGCAGAGGGGTAAGGAGTAAAATCAGACCTAATCAGAACTATCCAACCAATTTTTTCAAAATAGTTTTGACACTCTACTTCGGCCGTTAGCTAGGTTATCCTACAGGCTGGACTTGTGGGATATCGCAACTGCTGGGCTCTGATACCACTCTGTAACACCCTCAGAATCGGACCTATGCAAGTTTTAGCGAAACCCGCCAAACCTGCATAGAAACGATTCAAAGGTGCCCACCAGGCACTTTCGTGCGGGTGGAAAACGAAGTAATAACATTACGCAACAGTCCTCGATGGGACCCACAGAACAGATATATATACCACAGCGACTCCAAGAGTCAAGATTACAGATATAATATACAAAGATCCAAATCACCTTGAAAATGATAGAGCGTCCGACTACGGACAAGATGCAAATGGGGCTAAGATCCCTGAAGAATAACCAATGGCGTCCATAACCCTGCCCAGGCCAAGCCGGAAGGGTAACCCTGCTAACGGCGTCGATCTCAAAACCTGCTTAAACAAAAGGGGTGCCGACAAAGGGCAAAGGGAAAAGAGGCGTCGATCGAGGCCAAGACACGGCGAGGCTAGAATTCGCGGTCCTCGCCAACATAGGTATGGTGGATCAGCGGCGTGGCAAAGATGCACTATACAACCTATCGAGACTCGATACAACTAGCGGCTATCAGAGAGGGGCAAGAATGACCTATCCGGAACCAACCTGATGCTACCATCAATCAAACCCATCCTGGTGTTTCCCCCTCGAGACCAAACGAGGAAGTCAACCGAGGAACTCACACAGTTGGCAGTTTTATTTATTCAGTTATCGTTGCAGCAATTTACTAGTCAGGTATAGATAGTCATCCTGATAAATAAGCAGTGGGCACTTTTATTTAACCATTCCATTGTAGTTGCAACACTTACTAGTCAAATACAATTAGCATGAGATATCCCAAAACCCAGCAGATGTTGGTACTTTTATTTAGCCATTCCGTTGTAGTTGCAATACTTACTAGTCAGGTACAATGGTCGCGAGCGACAATCCAAACAAGCAATTGTGGGCAGTATTATTTAGCCATTCCATTATATTGAAGCTGATTACTAGTCATTATAAAGTCAAATTTATAGCACTACTTTAGTTATAGTTGTCTATGATCGAGATACTGTGCTCCAAGTCGTCCATAACCGCGGACACGGCTTTCAGAAAGTTTTAACCCGGCCGGGGTGCACAAATAGCAACACACACTCGATCAGCCTCGGAAAAACCAAATCAAAACCCAACGAGGCCTTCACGACAAAGCAATCACAGGATTCAGAAATATTTCAGGGGGCCACCCCTTGGAGTACACCCGCAACGAAGTTAGCTGACTCCAAGACGGACCCGAGGTTTGGGTGGACGGCTGTGAACGACTGGGAACCCAAAATTGGGCTTGTCGACACCGCGAAAACGTGTCCCGATCCTAAACAGTACAGTGTGCTCCTCGCACAATCGTAAATAAAGCAGTAGCATGGCATAAGTACAGGATCATAAATAAAACCTCAAACTAGTTTGTGGCCCCAAGAAATAAGACTGAATCAAGCTCTGGCTCAGGGGGGTCCCATAATCCTCCCGGATGTGGATAGCGCGATAAATCAAGGAACAGGTATCAAGCACTCGGGGTCCTACGGGACACAAGTGGACGGTTAACAACCAAATAACATCTATTGCCCACCTGTGCCTCTGCTTACTTACTTCAATTTTAGTTGTTTAAACAGTAATTAAAGTGAACGATAAGTAAAACCATGATCATCTCCAACATCAAACAGGCGGCAATACTCCAACAACTGTGGCACTTAACGACACGCAACAACACTTGAGCCAGCGACTACGACGCGCAAGTCCAACTATCTACCAAACAATGTAATAGGATGTGTCCATGGCAATATAAGGCTGCGAGGGATATCACGGCACGAAAACTAGAGCATCGCAACACGTATAGCAATAGATCAATAGGAGGAATAAATACTATAAAAGTAAGATAGGTAGAAGGGGAGGTGCTACTTGAAAACATTGTCGAAGGTTCAACCAAGATCGGTCGACACTCGCATCAACTCAACGGCCTTATCCGGGAAGAAGCAAAACACTAGAACAAACACCGGATGCACTATTTAATACAACGGCAGAAGACCGGGCATGATGCATGTATGATGTATGACATGGCAAAGGTGCAATGCAATTAGGTCATATTAAGCGGAACCGGGGTCCCGACAATTAATTAGTTGGTTCATGTTATTTAGCTACCCTGCAATTAAATGTTGTCTTAACATGGCAGAAGATAGCACCGGGTTCGCTACACAAATTTAAATGAGGCCAATATGAGACTAGATTTGCCCGCATATGGGCCCCATATTTAATTATGAGGTGAATCGGCATAAGGCCCCCAAACCACATGACAAATATGCATGCGAGAATGACAATTTTATATGCAACAATTTATATAGATGGCATTTATAAAATAGGGCTCGGATAAAGGGTCACACATTAGGGGGTCTCGACGAACTTAGGGTTTCGGGGGTTCGGGGTTCGGTCTCCGGGTCCAGGGTTCGATGGAAACGTTCTCGGATAACAGAGGTAGGTCTTGTCGCATCCGGGGAGCAGGACTTGGTGCGGCGTCGGGGCGCAGCGGGTCCGCCCTGGTCGGTGCCAATCTTGTCGTTGCGTAGATCTTGTCGGGTCCGCGAATCGGGTCGGTCTTGGTGTTCGGGATGCAGAACTTGGCGTTTCGTGGCGAAGTGCTTGACGTCATTGGGTTTTCATGTCGACGGTCTTGGTGTCCTCGATGGAGAACTCGGTGTATCCGTGTCGTGGTTCTTGTCGGGGTTCTCGGCTTCGGCCGCCGGGATCGGCTTGATTCGGGACCGGTGCGAGGTCTCGGCCATCAGATCCTTGGAGGAGGTCATGGCGGTGCCATTCAACCCCTGAAGGAGACCTTGTCGCTAGGTATCCGTGTAGGAGAACTCAAGGCCGATGGCGAACTTGTTCGGTACCGAGGTTTTTCGGAGATCTTGGCGCGGCACCGGGTACGGGATCGGTCTTCGGTGCGGGCTTGGGAACGATGGCGGCCTCGTCGACAGAGGGAAGGGGCGGCCTGACGAGCTTGGTGGGGCGAGGCCGGCAGCGCGGCATGGGAGTTGGGGAGGTCGAGCTCGGCGGGAGAGGTGGCCGTCGGGAGGAGACAGCGGCCAGCGAGCCTGCAGGAGGCGGCGAGCTCGACCGGCGGTGGGCCCAGGGAGGTCGCGGCCAGGGCGGTGAACGGGGCCGACGGGGAGGCGGCGCCCGCAGGCGGTTGCAGAGGCGGTGAGCAGCGGGAGAGGCGGCGGCGAGGCGGGCCAGCGGCGGGTGGAGCGCGAGGTGAGGAGGTCGTCGGGCGGCTGCGGCTAGAGAGGAGAAGGTGCGCCGGGCACGCAGACGACGAGGCGAGAGCGGCGGCAGGCGCGGGCCCATGGCGGTTGGGCAGAGGCGGGGCCTTGGCGGAAGCGAGGTGAGGGCCGGCGGCGGCAAGGAGCGAGCAGCGAGGCCGCGTGGGGACGGGCGGCTCGATGAGGCAGCGGTGTCCGTCGGGCAGCGGCGAGGCAGGCTGTCCTCCGGCGAGGGACCGTGGTCATGGCCGAGGAAGGAGGCGAGGTGTGGCGAGCTCTGGCGGCGAAGCGGTGGGCAGGTGGCGGAGCGGCGGATGAGGAGAAGAGGCGGCGTGGCCGGAGAAGGGAAGTGGCCGGAGGAGAGAGGGAGGGGGCGGTGAGGGAGAGGGTACCGAGGGAGGTGGAAGACGGCCACGCGTGGGGGACGCGTCGGCGGGGGCGCGTGGGGCGCGTGTGGGCCAGGGGGACGGGGCCCGCGGGGTGGGGGATGGAGTGTGGCTGGCTCGGTGGGGCCCGGGGACGTGGGGCCCGGGGGTCAGGGGGGTTGACCGCGTCGGGGAGGGGGCTGGTGGGTCGGTTGGCTGTGTGCAGGTGTGGGTGGGACCCAGGGAGAGAGAGGGGGAGAGAGAGAGAGGAGGTGGGCCAGATTGTAAGTGAGAGGGGTAAGGTGGAACTGTGTGAGAAAGAGGGAGAGGGGAAAAGTGGTGGATTGATGATGTGGCGGGGTGCGTAGGAAGTTGGGGGAGGGGTGAGGTGGCGAGCTGTGAGAGGTGGGTAGGATAGATTTGGGTGGGAATAGGTTTAGGGTTTGGGGCTTGTAAATATGTGTTTGTTTGGTTTTGTTTATTTTGAAACAAGGCTACTTTGCAAATAGTTTTTAGGTAAATAAAATATCCGATTCGATCGGGATTTGCATTTGAAATAAAGAGGGGTGTTTGTACAAAACAAACTAGGCTTTTCGAAATAGTTCAGACAAACAATGCATGATGATGATGATGCAATGCAAAAAACAACGCGATTTTCTAGTAGTGGTTTTGCGGGATGCCACAGAGAGCAAGACTAGCGTAGATAGGAAATTCAAAGGGGTAACACCCTAGAACTTGTAACCGACTAGGTCTATGCCCGGGACCTGCCTAAGTCTATATAAAGGCCAGGAGGGCACGACCTAGATCTTCTCCTCATACTTTCGCATACACACCTCCACGCCAGATTGCATTCAAGACCGTAACCTTCGGTTCCGCCGTAATCAAGAGCAGACAAGCAGGAGTAGGGTTTTCCCTCCGGGGGCCTGAACCTAGGTAAACCTTGTGTCCCCGTGTTGCTTGTTTGCTAACCGTGCCACGATCTCCAGCATCCCCATCTTCTCCAAAACCCAAGTCCATAACAATGGGCATTGATGAGATCAAACCTCGTCAAGCTGACCTCGGCAAGGGGCTAACGCATGAGATGCTTCCGGAATTACTGCACCTAGCCAGCATGCTCGATGAGGTGCAACTGAATGAGAATGACACCGACGCGATTCGTTGGCGCTTTGAAGCCTCGGGCGAATATTCTGCAAGATTAGCCTACCAAATGCAATTCGAAGGAGCCATCTCCTCGGATTTGTGCTCCGCCATTTGGAAGGTTTGGGCATCGGAAAGTGCAAGTTTTTTATGTGGACGGCTGCACTAGAGCGCATTCTCACCGCCGATGCGCTTCAAAGGAGAGGATGGGAAAATAACTACTTCTGCGCCTTATGTGTGCGCAATCTCGAGACGCCCATGCACCTTCTCACGGAATTCCCTTGGTCTAGAAAGGTCTGGACAACGATTGCAAATCAGCTAAAATAGACTGCTTTAAACCACGCCTCCTGAAACTCCCCGGCCTCACTACAGGAATGGCTACAGCAATGCCGGTCAAGCTCCACGGCAGACAAGAGAAAGGGCACCCAAACCATCATCCTACTCGTGTCGTGGGAAATATGGAAATAACGGAATAGAAGAATTTTTCAAAAGGAGGAACTTTCAATGGAAGGCCTAGTCCTACGGATCCGAGATGAAGCCACCCTCTAAAACATGGCTGGAGCAAAGATTCTTTTTGACCTGGCTGTTCCTATTTTATAATTCTTTCTTTCTCTTTCCGTTTGGCGGCTTGGGTCTTTATCCAAGTTTTTTCCGATTCGTTTTTTTCTTGGCTCTTTGTAACAAACCTTTTATCTAATCAATAAATTTGGGAACTCTCCTGCTAACAATCAAAAAAAAATCCTTAATTACTCGGACTAATCGAGCTCTGCAGCACATCTCGCGCTGGAGGAGCTCGCGCCGTGGCGCGCCCGCGGTGGTCGGTGGGAGATGGAGGCGAGGAGGCGGCCGCCGGCGGTGACGTGGACCTGATAGCAAAGGTCGTCGTTGGACATGGCGAGGAGCCTGCAGACGCCGCCCGCGTAGAGTAGGGCCAGCCTCGCGATGCCGGAGTGGCCGTGGAGCTCGCTGATGGTCTTGGGGAAGAGCGGCCGGTGAGCCCGCGGGGTTCTCGAAACAGCAGGACCGCGCGTACTCGGCATCGCCCGCTTCAGCCGGCCCTTGGGCGGCCGCGGCGCAAGGGGATTGCAAGACGTGCCGGTGCAGCGCGCTCCGCCGCCGACACTAGCGCCCGGACGTGCCGAAGCCGCCATTGTTTTCGTGCTCGTCACCTGCGTTATCCCAGCGGTGAAGCTTGCTGCGGGCAAGATCAGCGCCCCGAGGATGGGGCCGGATTTCAGCTAGAGGGCGGCCATGCTGGACCTGCTCGTGGTGATACCAATCATGACTAAGGCCTTCATCTGCCACTTCATTGTCACGATCGGATACATCATCCACCTGACCACCTGGTCCTCGTCTTCCCGTTCGTGCACTTCTCGCTGAGGCAGACGGTGGACGCGCTGGTCTGTGGCGAGTCAGCTCCTCACAGCAGGAAGAAAATGCTCGCCCTGACGGCGGTGCTCCTGGCCCTCATCTACCTCGGCTCCACCATGACGGCGGTGCTCCTGGCTAGAATTATGCAGTTTTCATTCAGACTGCACTTGCTTCACCGGCTTCTGCCCCTGCGCCACGGGAGCTCTTCAGACCGCACTTGCTTCACTTGCACCAGATTCAGGCTGCACTTGCTTCACTTGTTTCAGATTCAGAGCATATTTACAGTTTTTCGGCTGCTGCCACGGGAGCTCTTCGGCGGCGCCCCACCGCCCGCGCTTGCAGGAGAGTCAGATGCCGATACACCGGTTTCTGCCCCTGCGCCGGAGGCCTCCGCGCCTGCGCCCTCTCCCAAGCACGACAAGAAAAAGAAGAGGAAGCCTGGCAGGTACGACGAGCCGTCGGACAAGGCCCAAGAAAAGAACAGCGCAAACACGGTGGGCATGAGCTTCGCGGCCATGGCGGCCTCTGTTGCTGCTCTGATCGGCGCGGGTTTGCGGTGGTGAGCGTTGACAGGTAGAAGCCATGGGGAGCTTGCCGTTAGCATCGTCAGCGTCACTGGTATTCGACTCACCGCCTCCACCTTTGTCGTAGCTGTACCCGCCACCACCTTGCCCGACAGCGGCCGAACAAGAACCAAACAACCGAGCAGTTATTATTTGGGTTAGAGATGAGAAATCATTCCTCGCATACGAGAACCAAAAAGCCGAGTTTTGCCTCCAAAGACTAAAAGCAGGCCACAAACACACACTGAGGTCGTGTTTCTACGGATTCCCTAATAGTGTTAGTACAGGCAACCAAATAAGGGGTAGAAGTTGGCCCAAGTCGTGTTTCCGCTCAGCCTGTCTTCACGGAGAAGATCTCCCGGAAGAAGAAAAAATCCACGGGCAACCAAACACGCCCTAAACCACTGCTTGCACCACCGTCCTAAACTAGCAGCTTTGTCGTCCGTGCGCAGGTGTCGTGGGAGGCGGCAGAGCAGGCCAGCGCTATGGGGAGATAGACATCGCTGACCATGGAGAGAGAGATGTAGTCAAAAAAGAGGAAGAAGGGGGCGGCCAAACCTACCACCGCGTTGTATGCGGGAGGCCACAGCCAACCCATGGAGGCGGGAGAAGCAGCAGAACCATCGGCTCAAGGTGGGCTCGAGGTCAACGAGGGAAGTCAATGGCGCGGCCAGAGATGCGGGACACTAAGGGTGGCACCGGCGAGATGGGCAGCGTGGATGCGTCGACGTGATGGGAGATGGGCGGCTTCTGCGAGATGTACAGCAAGGCGGCATCGCGCGAGATGTGCAGCGGGGCGGTGTTGGCGTCGGCCGGTGTGATTTATCTCTCCATGGCAGTCAACGACCGAGGAAGCTAGGAACTGGAAACGCTACGCTGGTGGGGCTAGCGCGGGCGTACTGTGAAGTGCGAGTGACCTGGGATAGGAATGCGCAATCCCCGGGGGTACCGTATCATTTTTCATCTATTTTTACCGTGTCATATGAAAACTCCGACTCATCACATTTTCCTCGAAAATCCTAGCCGCCTCCCGTGCTGGCACCCCCTTCTCCCCCTCCCTCCCCCGCGTATGTTGGCCGGCGCGGGCGTAGGATTTTGACAATGGGTATTCTGAGTTAGTTTTTTCTTGTCAAAATAAAGTAAAAAATCCAAAACAAGAAGGATTACAAACTGATTTTTTCAAAATAATTAGCTTTTTTTAGAAACATGATTAACGATTTGCATGTTTGGAGATGGAGAAAAAGTAAACAAAGGGATTAGAAAAAATAGAAGCAAAGTTGTCTCTTTAATATGCATTTGATTCGATACATGTTTTGAGCTTTTACTCAGCCGCTCTAGCTCAGTGCATAGTTGGGATAAATTCTGAATCCTTACGGAGGTTGAGCTGCATAATTGGGCCATGGGCTGCTCGGTGTTTGGGACCGAGGTGGGGGTTGGGTTCGATCAGAGGAGTCCATGAGCGCGTGGAGCAGACATTAAGAAACAGTAAAACTTAATCATCTAGGATCTTTCACAGTGCTTTGGCGTTTTTAACCGTTCGATTTGATCCTTAAACGTCCCAGATTTACTCTGTTGTTCAAGGATGCATCGTGTGCGTCTCGGCCAGCCCGATGTTACTGGGCTGCTATTAAGAAACAGTAAAACTTAACCATCTAGAATCTCTTATAGTGCTTTGGCGTTTTTAACCGTTCGATTTGATCCTTAAACGTCTTAGATTTACTCTATTGTTCAAGGGTGCATCTCTGGTCTGTTTCCATATGCCACTGTGTGCGTCTCGGCCAGCCCGATGTTATTGGGCTGCTACTCTGCAAGCCAACCTATGCACAATCTGAGGCCATCCTGGGTTCAAAAGGCCTACTGCAGGTTTGCAGCTGCTCTGTTCGTGAACTAGGCCCAACATCATCTCAGATAAAACTTATGTACTTCTGCGACAACGCCTGCCGCGGAGGAGTAATAATGCCGTAATGGGGATAGCCGTCGTTGGTCTGCCTTCCGACGGACGTGAAGGGCTCACGCCTCTCCCTCTCCCATACCAGGCTCGATCTGCCGTCAACCTCTCTCCTCTGTCCTCCGGCGGTAATCCTATCTGCGGTAGTAGCGCCAAATCATTGTCATTTGTGAACTGCGCCCAGGAGCCGAGGATAAGAGGATGGGAGGATATGGCGTCAATCCTCACCGCAGCACCCATCTGTGTCCGCAGCAACCTCGCCGAATCCAAGGTCATCACCAGTGTACAAATTACACGAAATTTCTTTTCTTTTCCCCTAAGTTATTTTTCTGGTCTATCCTCTAGAAGTTCTTTTCATATCTGCAATCTCTAATGTTAATGTAAATTTTATAGATTATTTATACTAACAGCGTCATAATCTCAAGGGAGAATACTACTGTCATTTTTCTGTATTGATTCCGTACTGGTTGAGATCTGAACTGAATAGGCTGAGGTCAAAACAATTGGTGTACTGATGGACATGCCGTATAGTTTTCTGATTTCATATTTTCGGATATTTAATATCAATCCTGCGAGGTAAGCTATCATATGAGATTCCATTAATATTAATACTGAGATTGGTGTCTCGTGGACCTGACATTAGCTTTTTTTTATGGCAGAATTGTTGATTTTGGACCTTAATCCTGGAGGCTGAGTTCTCAATGATGCTTATTATTTTGGCTGAGCTAAGAAGCTTAGTATGGAAGATTGGAAGGACAAGGATTCCTGATGTTTACGACTATTGGTATAACAATGTGCTTGAAAAGGCTTATCTCCAGTCGGCACTTAAATCTCAAAAGATAGGATGACGGAAAAAAGTGTGCTATGCATGTCTTAAATTACTAGCTCTGTACTTAGTATCTTACTGTTATCTCTTTTTATATTCTTCTTCCACATTTGTACCAAAAGAAAATATCGGCCTTGTTTATGCAGGCAGAAGAAATTGCAGGAATGAGTAGTAACTAGCCTTGAGGTAAAAAGACAAGGATCCTTCACAAGCACATATCTTCTAATTTGCAGGTTTTGTAGCACGCCCTTTCTCCAGATCACCATACATTGTGCATACACACAGACATTTTATATAGCTTCCAGAGGTACGCTCTCCTCCATTTAATGTTACTACTAAAAGCACCTACGGAGGAGGATCTTTTTCAACATTTTAATCAAGACGATGCATTGATATTATTACCTATGGATAAGTAGCTCCTCCTTATTGAAATTGCAACTACTGCTACTGAGGTATGCTCTTGAAAATTCTTATTGATTTGGTTTTTCTAATTGAGCATGATAAATATCATCCCTTAGGGATGTCCAGTTCTGGTCTTGATCCGTCCTGTTGTATGATACTATAAAGTTTTATTTTGCAAAATAGTAATCAGTCAATAGCGCTGATCTACCTTTGTAGTTTTTGTTGAAGTGTATAAGTGGATTGCACTAGCCCTTTCCATCAGTTCGGACTTTTGGTTGCGTTGGCTAGTGCATGAAGCTTAACATGGTACGAGAGCCTAAGGTCTCGAGTTCGAGTCCTCACTTTCGCAATTTATCCTAAAATAGCTGTTGACCCCTCTGTGTCCACGTATAGGCCTCTTGAGTCATACGTGAGTTTCGCGCGCCGTCGCTCTCTTCCGGTTGCACGTGCTGACTTCTCCCCGTCACACGTGAGAGGGGGTATTGAAGTGTATAAGTGGATTGCACTAGCCCTTTCCATCAGTTCGGACTTTTGGTTGCGTTGGCTAGTGCATGAAGCTTAACAGTTCTTAGAGGTGGTACAAATTGAATGATACTTTGTTATATGCGCTTCTCATACTCGTGCACTTTCTTTCAACTATAAAGTATACTACAGTTGAAGAGAAATATGGAACTTTTTTCTGTAGATCAATAGTGTAGCAAGGCATTAGATGTCGATTCACCAACTTTTGCAACATTTAAAGGGCCGGGCATTAATTTTGTGCCTTTTTTCTGTAGATCAATAGTGTAGCAAGGCATTAGATGTCGATTCACCAACTTTTGCAACATTTAAAGGGCCGGGCATTAATTTTGTGCTGACCCATTTACATACTTCCCAAAAATCTCGAAATCATCTTTCATTCATTCAATACCCTTTCAAATGCAATTGATTGTTGGATTATTTCACTATGCATTCCTTTTATTTTTTATAAATGGTGCACTATGCTATTTTAGGTGACCTAAATTTTCTACCATGTTTATTTTTTTTATGTCCAAGCAAATTTTACTACCATACATCAACACTACATCACATGAAGGCTGGTTGTGAGCCTTTATTAGTCTTGTCGTTTATCATCCTACTGACGTAACAATGATAAGGAAAATGCAAATGCCGAGATCATGAAATCCTAGATAGATATGTTCCACAACATTTCTCAAATATGTACGAAGATTGACACAAAAGAGATGAGATGTTGGGTATTTGTTTTGTGTTATAAATAATATATATATTTCAAACAATTTTAGTCATTCGATCTTTATGTTTTCTCTCTTGGGTTACAATTTACCGACTATAGTACATTTCATTTCAAAACAAAAAGGAAAACTTCCATGGAACAACTTATTTGATCCTACTTTTATCTCTTCTTATATCTTTTCTGCAAGGTAATTACTTATTGTGTTACCCTATATGAAAAAAATTCAATTCTCTTTTGTCAACGAACCACATAAATTCCTCCCTCCCCTCCAAAAAATAATTTAATTGTATTTAGCATCCCTCTAAAATGAGAAATACAAATGGTGTGAAGAATTCCAGTCATCCTTGCAGTTTCAGGAGATGGAGAGCTGCATGGGGGATACTAGAAAATGATTCGACTAGCTGCAAAGCCATCAGCTCAATCCCTATAATTTTCTTAAAATAGAAAATCATGTATTCCCTAGGTAAACAAAGGGGTTCAATCTTTCTTCTGATATAAATTCTTGCCTTGAGCCTTCAAGTTGGCCTATAATACGATGTGCCTGTTCTTAGGAATGAATTTTACATATACTAAAGAGCAGCTGGCTTTTTCCTTTGGTAAGAAAAAAAGTACAAAAGTTCCATCAAAATCAGTATGGAGCCTTCTGTAGGCATATCCAGTCGTAAGTGTTCCTTTCCCATTTTCAGACAATTATTGTTTTTGTTTATTTATTTATTTTTTGCTTTCTGAAATCTAGCATTATTACAACCGATACCATATGAATCACGTGTGTTGTTGGAAACAGTGGTATTTGTAACTTGGTATCATGGTCTGGAAACATCGACCTCTCTACCAAATGTGTCGTTTGCTGCTCAAGAACTACTGTATACAACATCAAATCAAGAAAGCACTTCACTTGTTTTACTAACTTAAGTTTTTCTTGTGCAAAGCATCTGCTATTTTTCGTTTATCTCTTTTTATGATCCTTAAGCAGTCAACACAACAGAGCCATGTTCTGGAAGATCCATTCATGATTTCATTCTTCACTGAAACAATTTTAGTATGGTGATCAGGTGCATAATGACTTGGGTGCAAAAAAGAGAACAAACTTGAAAAGGCAATAAAAAATTTAGTAGGTTGTGGAGCAGCATAGGACCTCAAGTTAGTCTTCAGAGCTCTTTAACTGAAATAGGAGGTCGTGGCGAGATGACATGAGGTCACGTGTGGCATCATGTATAATGTTGTGTGATTGAAATTAGGAACCGTAAGCTGATTTTGTGACATTGTTATCGTGACTTCAGTTTGAAAAATAGCTGTAAACTCTATGAGAAACTGTAAGAAGCATCTGTGTGATCCCTCGGAACCGCCACTTCTAAAATCTTTACATGCTAGAATAAAATGTAAAAAAAAATTCTATAGGATCTCATCGCTCGTACTGTCCAGACTTATCCAGTATATGCATTGACCAGTTTCTTCTCAAGTGTTTTTGTTCAATTTGTCGAGATGGACGGGCGGGGCAATCGCGCGCTTCAGTGGTCTAGTATATCGTATGTGCACATAGCTGAATACTGAAGTATCATCCCATATATACGTTATATACACGTAATCTTTTGCCAAAAAGATTAGGTATGCATCTGAATAACCTGAATTGAGCTGGGCCCGCCCCTGCATCCTTCACACCTTCCTCCCACGCACGGTCCCTCCTACTCTCATGACCTCCTCCACCCATCTCTTTCCTCTCCCAGCGCGCGGCCGCAGCCAGTCAATGGCGAAGGACGGAAATAATCTGAGGTAGGGCAAACTTTAAAAAAATGTGAAGACAAAATAATGCATGGCATTAATGCTATACATATATATATGATTCTAACAAAATGACTTAGTAGTACAACAGAAACAAAAAGACATTTGGATATATTTATAATCTAAAAACATAACAATGGTGAAGTTTTAGTGGAAGTCCTAGGAAATGGCAAAGCTCTACTTATTTTTAAAATCTTATGTACTTTTTTGATCATGACTTTTTAATATCCTTCAGTCAATGTAGCACGTCATCAAGTCATCAAGAATCCATCGCCGACATCTTGTTATCCAATTTCGTCTTGATCATATTTTTTGCCAAGAAAAGCCTTTCAATAGTTGTCCTTGTTGCTAGTAAAACAAATCAGCTCAATGATACCATAAACTAACTGAAATGTGATATGCCTTTTAAATACCAAGACAATATCTAAAGTATTAAATTCTCCACATAAGAATGATGAATAGCTCAATTTAAACTTGTCTATGCTCATGATCATAATAAGATCCATGATAAATCTCCCTAAGACGAGCAATCTTATTTATGTGAGTCTCTTGAGTCAAGACATGAGAATATTTATAAAGCAACTCTGAAGATATCTCATTAAAGTGATGATACAAATTGGTGGTAATAGTCTATAGAAACATAGAAGGTGACCAAACTATAAAAATAATACATATTGGCCTCTTGTATCGACATTTTTATTAATTTATCCTCTTTTGTTACCATTTCGTCCATACTTAGGATTGTGATGTAATTGTCTATGGAAATTGACATCTTACAATAGGGGCTCTAAACCTCTATCTATCCAATTGAGAAAACATATCAACACATAATTAGAAAAAGAAATTGACTTAAGAAATACAATTATAATTTTTGATCAATAAAATATACCGAGCCAAAGTAGAACCACAAAACATAATCCATCGCATACCTAAATTTGATTTTGAACATACCCCATAATGGTCAAAAATACCCTCAAGTCCTCCTTAAATACCCTACCTAGATAATTTATTAGAGTTTTGCTATATTTAAATTTAGATATTGCAAAGACAAAGAGTTAGTTTTCAACTAGACAAGATCTAGTCCCCTTTTTTGGTTCAAAATCAGTTTTGCGCAGTGTTCACGAAAACAAGCATAACTTTATCATACGCAGTCTGTTTTTGATGTATAATCTGTCACGCCCCGAGACCGGCCCCGGGAGAAATGACAGCCGATACGCGCATATAGACTGAAAGGCAAGAAAGCCTCGGTTCTTTTATACTCTCACGTTCTATGTATAGAATAAACACACAAGTGCACAACTAGCTAGCTACTTCTTTGCTCAATCGATGATTGCATTAGGACAAGTACTAGTTGACATGCACAAATAAGTCAAACTCTATTATCACTTAATTAACTACACCAAATATTGTTGCATGCAACGATTAGCAAATCCAAATTTAATACTAGAAATTAGCCAAAACCAAATGGTTTAAAAGCTAATTATCAGTTAACCTAAATTAATAAAAAACTTAAAAATCAAGGTTATCACATTCTACCCACCTTATTAGAATTTCGTCCTCGAATTCAACACAAAATAACTTAACTTTCTAAACTAGAATGCATAATTTTTCCATACAAGAATTAGGCAAGTAGCCAAAACATAAACCTAACAAGTGTTTATAAATGCTACTAGTAAACAAGCAATCAAGCATCAAAGTTAGTCGCGAAACTAACTAACAATTACCCATTTTGGCTCGTGGTACTAAACCTAGAAGCTAGAGCTCTGATACCACTTTAACTGTCACGCCCCGAGACCGGCCCCGGGAGAAATGACAGCTGCCACGCGCATATAGACCGGAAGGCCTATATACCCGTAAGGCTAAAAACAGGCATAGTGGACATCGAGAAGCTCAAAACTAATTATATTGCATATTTATTTTATATTTACAAAGGAATATAACTAGATTCTCTAATTCGCTTCCCGCCCACCGATCCGGCCTACTCCTCGGAACGACGACAATTCCCGCATGCTAGTCTCGACTGCATCCAAAAACACTAGGGAGCAAGGGTGAATACGAGAAGTACTCAGCAAACCAATCATACAAACAATCGTATAAATTGTAAAATAGACTTACTTTCTAAACATGTGAATAAAGTTGTTAATCAAATTGAAAACACATGGTGCTACACATGAAAGTAAGCATTCCCAAACCCGGGAGTCACAGGGGTTAATATATATTAACGTTTTTACACTCTGCAGAGGAGTACTCCGACGTCGACAGCCTCATCTAGAACCACACAGGACTCTAGAAGAGCATAGCCCTTTTACCCACTAGAACCCGAACACCTGAATTTACTAATGCCGATGGCTTCTACGCATCCATCATTGACACGTTCCGTTCCAGGGCCGTCCCTAGCGGAGAACTCAACCAGTCCCATACTTGGACTGAGACCGGTACAATACGATTACCTTCATATCGCCAAGTTTTACTTCAGAAAACATTCATATTAATTTTCATGTCATTCCCCATATCCATATTCATGCTAAATGCCCAGTTCATATCGGTGGCTCCAAACGGATCCATCACCGTATCACAACACCAGCGCATCAGCCATAAATATTTCAAAGGAATATCCACAACTCTCATATCTCAAATAGTATATCATAGTTTTAATAATAAAATATACTTTACAAAATAAACGAGAGTTGTATAAGAAGCTTGCCTTAATTAGATAATATCGTCATAAAATGGAAGCCATGGCAAAGACCAAACACCAATCTATGGCTTCGCTCTCTTTTATCATATATTAACAACTTCTCCCCTCTATAATTCCATCGCCTCTAACATATATAAATGAATGTATTCTTGCTCGACATCTCCCTCTCACATTTTGGCAGCACCTCTCTATATCATGCCTCTAAAAATCCCAACGGCACCTCCATCTAGCTTGCTACGACTCTCTCTCACTCTCTACTTTCTCTGTTACTACTTTCTCTGTTACTTGCTTGCTCTCAGTTGGTACGGGCAGCTCTAGTGAGTGGTGTTTCTATTTATAGGACAGGGTAGTGTGCACTCAGGCTAAAATATCTGCCGCTCAACTGCCTAAGCAAACGTCGGCTGACAAAGAGCCATGGCTTTGGCTTAGATGCTGGCCTCCATGCAACAATCCACGTAAGAACAATGATATCTAGGCTACTCACGTGTTGCCACCAAGGCTAACATGCATATCCATTAGTATGGTGTCGCGGTTTCTTTGTTCCAAAATATCTTGTACTACTAGGTGATAAATCATGCCAACATGCAAGCAAGGCCAAGTTCTTTTCTACTCTCACGTTCTATGTATAGAATAAACACACAAGTGCACAACTAGCTAGCTACTTCTTTGCTCAATCGATGATTGCATTAGGACAAGTACTAGTTGACATGCACAAATAAATCAAACTTTATTATCACTTAATTAACTACACCAAATATTGTTGCATGCAACGATTAGCAAATCCAAATTTAATACTAGAAATTAGCCAAAACCAAATGATTTAAAATCTAATTATCAGTTAACCTAAATTAATAAAAAACTTAAAAATCAAGGTTATCACATAATCACTCAAATTGTAAAAAAAAAACATATGCATCTAAAGGTTTTCGCCAAAAATCTAGGTAGGGTGGATGCCCTGCCTTGCCCTACTAGGAGCTCTGCCCCTGCCGCCAGTCCCTCTGATGATCGAGCTCACATCGTCTCCATTGCTAGGAGCAACTCAGGACACTGCACACACACACATCAGATGATTATTCTCTAATTTTCAATTCATGTTGCTGTCAATTTTGTCAGGTTCAGAACGTACCTTGAAATTTCAGAGATGCTATTGGAACTGAAATCGAGTTGTTCTGACGGAGTTTATGCGAAATTCACATAAAACCATGGATGTTCATGATGGGAGGTTCTGGTTTTTTCTCTTCACTAGTAAACATGAGCATCCGCTGCACCGGGAATGAAATCTACCTCGGAGAGACACGCAATGTAAGTTCTTATTACAATTGCTACAGTTGCGACAACAAAACATGCTAGCTTTTGCACGTCCACAATGCACTCCAACTCAAGCACCAACACTGTCTACTTTGTCTTCCGCTTTAACGAGACCCCACAACAAGACAATGGGTACATTACATGAAGACCAATTCAGATTTGTTTTCTTTGGATTATGCAATACACGGTTGATTTAGCTCTAATGAGGCTATTATGCAATAAAACACGTCGTGAGTACAACGATCTAGCTACGCTTACTCTGAAAACCCAGCTACTCTTACTAATTAGAAAATATTTATCTCAAATTTCTTTTTAGAAAATCTTTATATTTTCCATGAGCAGGCTTCTATGATATGAACATCAGATCTAAAGATCTGAATCTCAAGAGCAGGCATACAAATGCTATGACGCAATGTCTCGGTTTACTGCAGTTCTCTCACACGAGCTGCTAGCAAGCCTGAATGTGACTCAATTCCTCACACGACCGTAGCAGACAGCCCTCTAAAACTCTACCAATCTCTTTATCAATCACTGGGACCATTTGCACTTCATGGATATACTATAAATTTTATGAACAAAAGCCACAAATGAAGGGAGCTACATTCTGACGATTCTGAGTGTCTAACACCCTGATTATCATAGGCAGTGACATTGACCCAGCATATTGTCGGTTTATGTAGGGAACCATCTCACCAAAGTCAATATTTTACCGTAGGAAACACGAAGCCAGAATACGAGATGGAGGAGACTCACCAGGGGGCCACATCCCCTGGCCGCGCGGGTGGGCCCACCCCGCGCCTGGGAGGGGTGTAGCCGCCCTGGTGCCCCCCTGCCTCGCCTCTTCGCCTATAAGAAGTCCCTGATGTCTAAACCCTAAGCACCCGATCAATATTCCACAAAAACGTCTGTAGCCACCGCCACCATCGTCCCTAGATCAGGGGGATCTGAAGCTCTTCCCCGCACCCTGCCGGAGGAGAGATCATCCCGGAGGCCTTCTTCTTCATCATGCCAGCCTCCGGTATGAAGCGTGAGTAGTTCCACCTTGGACTACGGGTCCATGTAGTAGCTAGATGGTTGTATCTCCTCCTTGTGCTTTCATGTTTAGATCTTGTAAGCTCCGTTCATGATCAAGATCTCATCTATTTGTAATCATGCATGTTGTTTTTGCGGGGATCCGATGGATATTGAGATTACTATGTCAGATTGATTAATGGTTTTGTCTTATTGATTCTATCATGTCTGTGTTGTTTGTGATCTTGCATGCTCTCCGTTGTTAGTAGCTATCTTGGCCAAGTAGTTGCTAGTGACTCCAAGAGGGGGTATTTATGCTCGATAGTGGGTTCATGCCTCTACTTAATCAAGGGAAGTGACAGAAATATCTATGGTTGTAGATGTGTTGTTGCCACTAAGGAGAAAACTACGGTATCTTGTTCGTGGAACAAGTGGATTGTTTAACTTAGACACTTTGCTTAAAGCAGTTGTTTGTTGCTTGCAACTTAATACTGGAGGGGGTTCGGATGATAACCCAAAGGTGGACTTCTAGTCATAGATGCAATTAGATGGCGGTCTATGTATATTGTTGTATTGCCCAATCGAATCTCATAGGATATTTTTGTCTAGTATTGCATTGCTATGCCTTGCTCAGTCCTGTCAATTGCCCTGCTGTAATTTGTTTACCCTTCATGCCATGTTTGTTTCTAAGGAGAACACCTCTAGTGAACTATGGACCCCGGTCTAATCTTTACCATTGATACATCTTTCACTGTTACTGTTTACTTGCTGCAAACGACCATTACCTTCCACACCATATAGTTAATCCTTTGTTATAGTAAACCGGTGAGACTGACAACCTCACTGTTCATTGGGGCAAAGTCTTGAGTTTGTGTTGTGCAGGTCTCCAAGTTGCTAGCAACACCTTTGAGTCGTTTTCTTCCTCCTACTGGTTCGATAACCTCTGTTTCTTACTGAGGGAAAACTTGTTGTTGTTCTCATCACACCTTCCTCTTGGGGTCTCCCAACGAAGTGTTCACGCACTCATCAAAGACTTTTCTGGCTCCGTTGCCGGGGAGGCTAAGGACGTCTTCACAAGGGGAGTCCTTCTCAACCTTTCTCTTTACTTTGTTTTTTGTTTGCTTAGTTTATTTTACTTGGTTTTGTTTGCCTCTTTTTATCAAAAACTCCAAAAAATAGTTTAGTTTGGTTTGCTTTCTTTTATCAAAAACACAAAAATTTTAGTTCCTGCTCTAGCTACTGCTGCTGTTTTTGGCTTGCCCCACTTTTGCCAAAATGAACTCTGCTAAGAACACCAAGTTGTGTGACTTCACGAGCACAAACAACAATGATTTCCTTAGCACTCCTATTGCTCCACCTGCTCCTGATGCTACCTTTTATGAAATTAAGCCTGCTTTGTTGAATCTTGTGATGAGAGAGCAATTTTCTAATGCTAGTTCTGATGATGCTGCTGTCCATCTCAATAACTTTGTTAAACTTTGTGAGATGCAAAAGTATAAGGATGTAGATGGAGATATTATTTGATCAAGTTGTTTCCTTTCTCCTTGAGAGGAAAAGCTAAAGAATGGTTGCTATCCTTGCCTAGAAATAGTATTGATTCTTGTATTAAGTGCAAAGATAATTTTATTGGAAAGTATTACCCTCCTGCTAAGATTATATCTATGAGAAGTGCTACTATGAAATTTCAACAACTTGATAATGAACATGTTGCGCAATCTTGGGAAAGAACGAAATCTTTGGTTAAGAATTGTCCCACTCATGGACTCACTGCTTGGATGATTATCCAGACTTTTTATGCAGGTTTGAACTTCTCTTCAAGAAACCTGCTGGATTCAGTTGCTGGAGGTACCTTTATGACCATCACCTTGGGTGCTGCAACAAAACTCCTTGATAATATGATGGTTAATTACTCTGAATGGCACACTGAGAGAGCTCCACATGCTAAGAAGGTAAATTCTGTTAAAGAAACCTCCTCTTTGAGTGATAAGATTGATGTTATTATGGCTATGATTGTTAATGGGAAAGCTCCTTTAGATCCAAATAATGTCCCCTTAGCCTCTTTGGTTGCTCAAGAAGAGCAAGTTTATGTGAACTTCATTAGAAACAATAATTTCAACAACAATGCCTATATGAATAATTTTGGTAGTAACAACAATTATAGGCCTTATCATCCTAATAATGGCAATACCTATGGAAACTCCTACAACAATGCTAGAAGTGTCCCCTCTGAACTTGAAGTCATGGTCAAAGACTTTATTAGTAAACAAACCACTTTCAACAAGACTGTGGAGGAAAAGCTTTTAAATGTTGAGAAAAATATTTCTTGCTGCTACTCATGCCATACAAGTTACTATTGATGAAAATGTTAGACTATTAGCCCAATTTCATGCTAAGTGGGAAAGGGAAGCTGAAATTGGTAGAAACAATAGAGTGTGCACCATTACCACCCATATGGATGCCACTAAACCACAAGAAGTCCCTATTCCTCCTCCTACAATGCCTAAGCCTAATGAGTCTACCACTAGTGATGCTAAGTTTGATTTTGATATAGATGGTTGCAATATCTCTGAAGTGATTATGTTCTTGCAAAAACTTGCTAGAAGTCCTGATTCTAGTGATATGCATGTTGCTTTCACCAAACACATTACATATGCTCTTGTTAAGATTAAGGAAGAGAAGTTAAAACACAAAGCTTCTATTCCTAGGAAAGTAGAAGATAGTTGGGAACCCATTATTAATATGCAAGTGAATGACTTTGATCTTAATGTTCGAGATATGCCCTAGAGGCAATAATAAAAGTGGTTATTATTATATCTTTGTGTTTATGATAAATGTTCACATTCATGCTATAATAGTATTAACCGGAAATATTAATACTTGTGTGATTTGTAAACTAAATTAGAGTCCCTAGTAAAGCCTCTTTGTAATACTAGATTATTGGTTAATAGATGATCGTGGTTTCCCGATCATGAACATTGAGATGTTGTTAACAACAAGATCATATCATTAGGAGAATGGTATGATGGACATACTCCTATAGATAAGCGTAGCATTAAGATCAAGTCATTTCAATAGTTCATTTGCTATAAGCTTTCTGATACATAGTAACCTAATTCCTTCGACCATGAGATCATGCTAATCACCATCATTGGAAGGATGCTTTGATGACATCAAACACCACAACGTAACTGGGTGGCTATAAAGGTGGCTTTGAGTGTTCGGAAAGTATGTGTTGAGGCATATGGATCAAGAGTGGGATTTGTCCATCCATATGACAGATAGATATACTCTGGGCCCTCTCGGTGGAATTTCATCCAAATTAGCTTGCAAGCATGTGACTGGCTCATAAGGGATCACATATCACGGGAACGACAAAAAAGTACTTATCAGTAACGGGGTTGAACTAGGTATGCAGAGATACTGACGATCAAACCTCGGATAAGTAAACTATCGCGAGACAAAGGGAAATTGGTATCGTATGTAAGTGGTTCATTCGATCGCAAAGTAATCGTAGAAATATGTGGGAGCCATATGAATTTCCGGATTCCTCTATTGGTTATTGATCGGAGAAGTGTCTCGGTCATGTCCGCATAATTCACGAACCGTAGGGAGACACACTTTAGGATTCGATGTTGTTTACTAGATATGGAATGAAAGTAGGGATACCGAATGTTGTTCGGAGTCTCGGATGGGATCCGGGATATCACGAGGAGATCCGTAATGGTCCGGAGAATAAGATTCATATAAGGAAAGTCCGATTCCGGAGTTCGGGAATGATTTCGATGTTTTCATTGGAGAGGTTCTAGAAGGGTCAGAAGGTTCACCAGATCGGAAGGGGAATGGTCCATGAATGTGTCATGGGTAATTGGAATGATTGGATCATATCCTAGGTCACTTGGTTTGGGCATTTTCGAGAGAGAATTAAAGCTCTAAATTTAAAGTCAAAAGGGAGGTTTGAAAAGTCAAACTGGAACAATGGTTTCCTAGTGGAAGAAGGAAAGAGTCCTTCCTTCAATCCAACTTGGGTTTGGGTTTGGATTCAAACTCTCCCCTCCCAAGGCTGCCCCCTCTCATAAATAGAGGGGGAGGGCTGCCCCAAAAACGACAAGAGCCAGTCCTCCCCATCCCATGCGCCGCCGCCGCACGCCGCCACCGTGCCGCCGCTGCCATGCCGCCACCCGTCACGCCGCCCTAGCCGCCGACTCCTCCACCCGCCTTCTAAACCTAGATCACGGAAGAGAGATCCACCATAACTTGCATCGGCTTAGGAGAAGCCCTGCGGGATCTTCCCTCTACTTCCGACACCACGCCGTCGTGCTATCGGAATTGCGAGGGGAGAACTACAACCTCTGCTGTCTGTTAGAACAAGAGATAGGAAGGTCTTCATCGAGTACCGAACGTGTGACCGACTGCGGAAACGCTACCGGAACGCAGCGTCGGAAGGATCATCTACACGATCTTGAGATCGACAAGTGTACGACTACATCACCCACGAGAATCTGCTCTCGTTAACCGCTTTGGAATCTACAAGGGTGAGTACTCTAATCGAGTCGTTGCTACAATCTAGTAGATAGATCTTGGCTTGTTGGTTGCATGCGGTAGAAATTTTTTGTTTTCCATGCTACGAACCTCTTCAGTGGTATCAGAGCCGTGTCTATATGTAGATCGGTTGCACGAGTAGAACACAATGGTCATTGTGGGCATTGATGCTTTTGTTTTCGATTACTTCTTGTGTACTTTTCATCTTGCGGGATGGTGGGATGAAGCGGCCCGGGCTAACCTTACATGACATCGTTCATGAGACTTGCTCCACGCTTGACATGCAACTTGTATTGCATAAGTGGCTTTGCGGGTGCCTGTTTCTCCCAACAAAGTTAAAATTCAATTTACAACGGGTAATTGACAATACTGGTATCAACGTTGTGGTTCTTGTTCGT
Source organism: Avena longiglumis (assembly GCA_030063025.1). NCBI lineage: Eukaryota > Viridiplantae > Streptophyta > Magnoliopsida > Poales > Poaceae > Avena > Avena longiglumis. The sequence goes on along the minus strand of CP125977.1, from coordinate 91,619,838 downwards.
AAGTTAGAACGACACTTATTGAAATCTCCAAACCACGTAAAACATGCAAACAAAATTAGAGGCGTCTAACTTTGTTTTGCAGGGGTGTGCTGTGATGTGATATGGCCATGATTGTGATTATATATGATGTATGCAATGTTCCTTATTGTAAGTCGGCAACTGGCAGGAGCCATATGGTTGTCTTTTAATTCCGTTAAGACCTGCGTGTCTATTATTCAAAGTAGTTGTAATAGTTGATGCTAGTGGACGACAACCATGAAGCGGCGCCATCGACCTTGACGCCATGCCAGTGATGATGGAGATCATGTTCGTGCTTGAAGATGGAGATCGGAAGCACAAGAAGAAAGGCCATATCATATCACATATTATGAATTGCATGTGATGTTAATCCTTTTATGCATCTTGTATTGCCTAGTTCGCGACGGTAGCATTATAAGATGATCCCTCAAGCACAAAAATTTCAAGTTATAAAGTGTTCATCCTTAGTAAGCACCGTTGCTAAAGCTCGTTGTTTCGAAGCACCATGTGATGATCGGGTGTGTTAGATTTTGCGAGTGTATACAACATGAGCAAGCCAGATTTGCTCATGCGGAAGCTAAGGTTTGATCTTGACGAGCCTAGCATGTATAGACATGGTCTCGGAACACGGATCACCGAAAGGTAAAGCATGAGTCATATAGTAGATATGATGAACATGTTGATTGTTCGCCATTGAAGCTACATCAACTCTCGTGATGATCAGTTTTGATGTGGTGGATTTGGTTCGTGTGATCACTAAAACAATGTGAGGGATATTGTTTTGAGTGGGAGTTCACCTAGATTAATTTAACTATTAATTAGAACTCAATTTGTCATAAACTTAGTCTAAACTATTGCAAATATGTTGTAGATCAATGGAGGCCCCTACCATCAATTTTAATGCGTTCCTAGAGATAGAAAAGTTGAAAAACAATGGAAGCAACTTCGCGGATTGGTTCCGCAATTTGAGGATTGTCCTCAATGCTGGTAATTTGACCTATGTGTTGGATGCACCGCTGGGTGACCCACAGAATCGATGCTACCGATGAGGTAAAGAATGTTTTCCTCGCTCTAAGAATCGATCTATAGTTCAGTGTGCTATCTTGTATGGTTTGGAATCAGAGCTTCAGAAAAGGTTTGAGAACCATGACCCACATGATATTGTCCGTGAACTCAAAATGATATTTGAGGCTCACGCGACAGTTGAGAGTTATGAGGCTTCTAAAAAGTTCTTTAGCTGCAAGATGGAAGAGGGCAGCTCCGTCAGTGAGCACGTGCTTAAGATGTCTGTGCACACAAGCAAGCTTCAAAGCTTGGGTATGGTGGTTCCTAATTCTTTGGGGATTCACCGTGTCCTCCAATCACTACCACCAAGTTACAAGAACTTTGTGATGAAATACAATATGCAAAACATGGACAATTCGTTGCCTGAACTCTTCTCCATGTTAAAGTCTGCGAAAGTGGAGATCAAGAAAGAGCACCAAGTGTTGTTGGTCAATAATACCACCAAATTCAAGAAGCAAGGCAAGTCTAAGAAAAAGTGAAACTTCAAGAAGGGCAGTAAGAAAGTTACCGTGTCGGCGAAGAAGACCAAGACTGGGCCTAAGCCTGATGCTGAGTGATTTTACTGCAAGGGAGAAGGTCACTGGAGCGGAATTGCCCTAAGTACTTGGCGGATTTGAAGAATGGCAACATCAAGAAGAAAGGTATATCTGATATACATGTTATTGATGTGTATCTCACTAGTACTCGTAGTAGTGCCTAGGTATTTGATAGTGGTTCGGTTGCTCACATTTGTAACTTGAAACAGGTGCTACAGAATATATGGAAACTAGCGAAGAACAAGGTGACGATGCACGTTGGAAATGGATCAAAGGTTGATGTGATCGCGGTCGGCACGCTACCTCTTCATCTATCATCGGGATTAGTTTTATACTTAAATAATTGTTATTTGGTGCCTGCGTTGAGCATGAACATTATATCCGGATCATGTTTATTGCGAGACGGTTTGTTGTTTAAGTCCGAGAATAATGGTTGCTCGATTTATATGAGTAATATGTTTTATGCACATGGACCTTTGATAGATGGTCTATTCTTATTGAATCTCGATTGTAGAAATACACACATTAATAACATTAAAGCTAAACGTTTGAAATTGAGCGATAACTCGACCTATATGTGGCACTGTCGTCTTGGTCATATTGGAGTGAAGCATATGAAGAAACTCTATTCCGATTGACTTCTTGAATCACTTGATTTTGAATCACTTGAAATATGCGAAGCATGTCTGATGGGTAAAATGACTAAGACTCCATTTTCTGGTATGATGGAGTGAGCTACGGACTTATTGGAAATCATACATACCGATGTGTGTGGCCCAATGAGTGTTGCATCACGCGGTGGTTATCGTTATGTTCTTAACTTCACGGATGATTTCAGTAGATATGGGTATATCTATTTCATGAAACATAAGTCTGAGACTTTCGAGAAGTTTAAGGAATTACAAAGTGAGATAGAGAATCAACGTAACAAGAATATTAAATTTCTACGATCTGATCGTGGAGGTGAATATCTAAGTTACGAGTTTGGCGAGCATTTGAAGAAATGCGGAATTCTTTCACAATTGATACCGCTAGGAACACCACAACGTAATGGTGTGTCCGAACGTCGTAATCGAACTCTCTTAGATATGGTTCGTTCTATGATGTCACTTACAGATTTGCCGCTATCATTTTGGGGTTATGCATTAGAAACAGCCGCATTCACTTTAAATATGGCACCATCTAAATCCGTTGAAATGACACCGTATGAATTATGGTTTGAGAAGAAACCTAAATTGTCGTTTCTTAAAGTTTCGGGTTGCGAAGCTTATGTAAAGAAGTTACAGCCCGATAAGATTGAAACCAAAGCAGAAAAATGCGTCTTCATAGGATACCCGAAGGAAACTATTGGGTATACCTTCTATCATAGATCCGAGGGCAAAACCTTCGTTGCCAAGAATGGATCCTTTCAAGAGAAGGAGTTTCTCTCGAAAGAAGTGACTGGAAGGAAAACTCGACGAGGTTGTTGAACCTTCTCTCGAACTTGCGAGTAGCGCAACACCGTAAGTAGTTCCCGTGGCGCCTACACCAATAAGAGAGGAAGCTAATGATGTTGATCATGAAACTTCGGTTGAAGTTACTACGGAACCTCGCAGGTCAACGAGAACTCTTACCACTCCTGATTGGTATGATCCTGTTATGAGTGTCATGTTGGTGGACAACACCGATGACCCTGCGACATATGAGGAAGCGATGATGAGCCCAGATTCCAATAAATGGCAAGAATCCATGAAATCCGAGATTGGATCCATGTACAAAAACCAAGTATGGACTTTGGTGGACTTGCCAGATGGCCGGAAGGCTATCGAGAACAAATGGATTTTCAAGAAGAAAACAGATGCTGATGGTAATTTTTCTGTCTATAAAGCTCGACTTGTCGCAAAAGGGTTTCGACAAATTCAAGGAGTTGACTACGATGAGACTTTCTCACCGATAGCAAAGCTAAAGTCTATGAGGATTTTGTTAGCAATCGCTGCATATTATGATTATGAGATATGGCAGATGGATGTCAAAACGGCGTTGCTCAATGGAGACATTGATGAAGAGTTGTAATGATGCAACCCAAAGGTTTTGTCGATCCTAAAGATGCTAACAAGGTATGCAAACTTCAACGGTCCATTTATGGATTGAAGCAAGCATCCCGAAGTTGGAATCAACATTTTGATAAGGTAATTGAAAGCTTTGGATTTATACAAACTTATGGAGAAACTTGTATTTACAAGAAAGTGAGTGGGAGCTCTATAGCATTCTTAATACTATATGTAGATGCCATATTGTTGATTGGGAATGATGTAGACCTTCTTAATAGTGCCAAGGATTATTTGAATAATAGTTTTTCAATGAAAGATCTTGGCGAAGAAGCTTACATATTAGGCATAAAGATTTATAGAGATAGATCAAGACGCCTAATATCATTGTCACAGAGTACATATTTGGACAAAGTTCTAAAGAGGTTTGGAATGGAAGATAGCAAGAAAGGGTTCTTGCCCATGTTTCCCAATACGACCTTGAGTAAAACTCAAAGTCCTGCAATGGCAGAAGATAGAGAAAGGATGAGTAAGACTCCCTATGCCTCAGCCATAGGATCTCTTATGTACGCCATGCTATGTACTAGACCCGACATTGCATATACTGTTAGTTTGACTAGCAGGTATCAAAGTGATCCAGGAGCGGATCATTGGACAGCTATCAAAAACATCCTTAAGTACTTGAGAAGAACTAAGGATATGGTTCTTTCTTATGGAGGTGATGAACAGCTCGTTATTAATGGTTACACCGATGCTAGTTGGAACACCAATCCAGATGATTCTAAATCTCAATCTATATACGTATTTACTTTGAATGGTGCAGCAGTTAGCTGGAGGAGTGCAAACCAAAGCGTTATGGCGAGATCTTCAACTGAATCGGAATACATAGCTTCTTTGGAGGCTTCAGAAGAAACTGAAGCACATCAAGCTACGTTTTCACGCTATTCGAGATCATATCCAAGATGGTGACATAAAGATTTGCAAAGTACACACAGATCTGAATGTGGCGGGTCCATTGACTAAACCTCTCCCGAGGGCAAAACATGACCAGCACCATACCGCCAAGGGTGTTCGGTATATTACCATGTAATCTAGATTAGTTGACTCTAGTGCAAGTGGGAGACTGTTGGAGATATGTCCTAGAGGAAATAATAAAAGTGGTTATTATTATATCTTTGTGTTTATGATAAATGTTTACATTCATGCTATAATAGTATTAACCTGAAATATTAATACTTGTGTGATTTGTGTACTAAATTAGAGTCCCTAGTAAAGCCTCTTTATAATACTAGCTTGTTGGTTAATAGATGATCGTGGTTTCCCGATCATGAACATCGAGATGTTGTTAACAACAAGATCATATCATTAGGAGAATGGTATGATGGACATACTCCTATAGATAAGCGTAGCATTAAGATCAAGTCATTTCAATAGTTCATTTTCTATAAGATTTCTGATACATAGTAACCTAATTCCTTCGACCATGAGATCATGATAATCACCATCACCGGAAGGATGCTTTGATAACATCAAACACCACACCATAATTGGGTGGCTATAAAGGTGGCATTGAGTGTTCGAAAAGTATGTGTTGAGGCACATGGATCAAGAGTGGGATTTGTCCATCCATATGACGAATAGATATACTCTGGGACCTCTCGGTGGAATGTCATCCAAATTAGCTTGCAAGCATGTGACTGGCTCACAAGGGATCACATATCACGGGAACGAGAAAAGAGTACTTATCGGTAACGAGGTTGAACTAGGTATGCAGAGATACCGACGATCAAACCTCGGATAATTAAATTATCGCGAGACAAAGGGAAATTGGTATCGTATGTAAGTGGTTCATTCGATCGCGAAGTAATCGTAGAAATATGTGGGAGCCATATGAATTTCCATATTCCTCTATTGGTTATTGATCGGAGAAGTGTCTCGGTCATGTCCGCATAATTCACAAACCGTAGGGAGACACACTTAAGGATTCGATGTTGTTTACTAGATATGGAATGAAAGTAGGGATACCGAATGTTGTTCGGAGTCTCGGATGGGATCCGGGATATCATGAGGAGATCCGCAATGGTCTGGAGAATAAGATTCATATAAGGAAATTCCAATTCCGGAGTTCGGGAATGATTTCGATGTTTTCATCGGAGAGGTTCTAGAAGGGTCTAGAAGGTTCGCCAGATCGGAAGGGGAATGGTCCATGAATGTGTCATGGGTAAGTGGAATGATTAGATCATATCCGTCACTTGGTTTGGGCATTTGCGAGAGAGAATTAAAGCTCTAAATTGAAAGTCAAAAGGGAGGTTTGAAAAGTCAAATTGGAAGAAGGAAAGAGTCCTTCCTTCAATCCAACTTGGGTTTGGGTTTAGATTCAAACTCTCCCCTCCCAAGGCTTCCCCCTCTCATAAATAGAGGGGTAGGGCTGCCCCAAACACGACAAGAACCAGCCCTCCCACTTCAAGACGCCTGTCGCTTAGCCGCCCAAGACGCCGCCACAAGGCCACCACCGCTGTCACCGCCGCCGCCCCGTCGTCGATGCCCTAGCCGTTGCCGACTCCTCCTCCTCCACTCTGTCCTTCTAAACCTAGATCACCGGAAAACCCTAGATCCACCATAACTCGCACCAGCTTAGGCGAAGCCCAGCGGGATCTTCCCTCTACTTCCGACACCACGCCGCCATGCTGCCGGAATCGCGAGGGGAGAACTACAACCTCCGTTTCCTGCTAGAACAAGAGAGAGAAAGGTATTCATCAAGTATCGAACGTGTGACCGACTGAGGAAGCACTGCCGGAATGCAGCGCCGGAAGGATCGTCTACGCTATCTTGAGATCGGCAAGTGTACGACTACATCACCCACGAGAATCTTCTCTCGTTAACCGCTTTGGAATCTTCGAGGGTGAGTACTCTAATCGACTCGTTGCTACAATCTAGTATATAGATCTTTGCTTGTTTGTTTGCATGCGGTAGAATTTTTTTGTTTTCCGTGCTACGAACCCCTTCACTTAAAGCTTCATGTGATCTTGGTTCTAGTGTCTCTATTATGCCTAGGAAGATTTATGAAATGCTTGATTTTCCACCTTTGGAAGATTGTTATTTGAATGTCCCACTTAATGATAATGCTAAGAAGAAACTCATGGGGAGTGTTAATGTTGTTCTCATTATGGTTAACAATGCTTATGTCCATGTTGATTTCTATGTTTTGGATGTTAAATACAATGTTTCTTGTCCTATTACTTTGGGAAGACCTTTTTCTTAGAACTGTTGGTGCCATCATTGATATGAAAGAAGACACCATTAAATATCAATTTCCATTCAAGAAAGGTATTAAACACTTCCCTATGAGGAGAGAGAAGTTTCTTTTTGCTCCTCCTTTGAAAGCAAGGTTTGATGTTAATGCTTCTTCATTTGAAAATACTTGATTTCTTGCTTCTTGTTCCTAACTTAAAGGCGTTAAAGAAAAGTACTTGTTGGGCGATAACCCAAGAGTTTTATTGAGTCTTGGAAGTTATTACTTCAATAATGACCTCTCCTTATACCTTTTGTTTGCTTTTTGTGCCAAGAATGACCTCTAATGAGAGGGAAGTAAGATTTGGGGAGTTGTTGTCCCGAAACAGATTTCTGTCCTCGACCATAAATATTCGTGAGGAGTCTCTGTAAGTCGGATTGAGTTGAAAATTTATGAATAAATCCCCCAGTAGGTTAGCTAATTTTTGTTATTTGAACACTTTTTTATTTGAGCAATAAAAGATGTTCGAAAAAATCGGTTTCTACCTGCTGGTCTGTTTTGATAGATTTCTACCATTATTTGCATTTGCTTCTTATTGATTCCTTTTTGGGTTCTTTTTGGGAAATTTGAGGATTTTTTAAGGAGTTGCTACAGTAGCTTGTGTTTTTAGTGAAAAGTTTTGCTGTTCTAAAGTTAAACCCAAGGGTCTATTATCTTTTGAATACACTAATGTTGCTAATGAAGATTGTGTGAAATTTTGTATGAAGGAAAAATTTCAGGTGTAGAGAGAGAATGATGTAATGAGATGAAGAATGGACAAAAGCTCAAGCTTGGGGATGCCACCCCGGTGTCACCCCAAGAAATATCCAAGAAGTACAAGCGTCAAAGCTTGGGGATGCCCAAGGCATCCCCTTCTTCATCAATTAAAAGCTCGGGTCTTTCTAGACACTTCCTTTTTATTGTTTCATGCACTGTTGTGTTGTTCTTAGAGCATCTTAGTTTTTGTTTGGTTTGCTTAGTTATTTAGTTTACTTGAATAAAGTAGTTTGAACCCCCGTTCTCGCTGTGTTGTTTGAAATAAGATGATTGGTGTTGGAAAGGAGTAGAAAGTTCTTCCTTGAAAGTGCAAGAGGATGTTGCATTGACTGTGACTTAGACTTTAGCATGTCATGCTAGGTGTTGTTTTGACCTTATGCTTAGTTATTATTTGTCACATCTCAAAATTTTCCAAATTTTGAAATGTGAAAAAATAAATAAACAAAATAAACAATTGATGAAATTTAGGGTGAAAAGAAAATTTTTGATTTCAAATGGAAACATCAAAACCTATTTTGATCAAATAGAATCCTAGAGGGATTTAAAAAGATAAATAAATAATAAAGTGATAATAGTTGGAATCACTATTTTTGGATCTTTAAATAAAAAGATATGGTTTTTAAAGCAAAGGTAGAAATATAAATAAGGATTATTTGAAATAGCCAAATTAAATCTTGGCCAAGCAAATGAAAGAAAATATTTTTATTTGATAAAAAGAGTAAAGGATTATTTAAATAAAATAATAAGGATTTATTAATATCCATTTTTTATTTAAGTAAAGGTTTTTCCATTTTAAATAAACACTAAAACTTGTTAAAGTATTTTAAATAAAAATTACAAGTGTTTTGTTTTTTCAAATAAAACCTACTGAAAAGGTTTTGGTATTATTTGGATTTCAAATAGAGTTTTTAAAAATAAATTAAATCCTATTTGAAATAAAGACTAAGGTCTATTTATTTAATTATTAATAGATCCTAAAAGAATAAAAGAATTATTTTATTTTGGACTTTGGAATATGTTGATAAACAGAATTAAACTATACCTAAAGTTTGGTGGTGGTTTGAATTCAAATGGTGTTTGAATTGTTTGAATGAAAATCAAAACAGAAATTCAAATTGGAAAAATAAAAAGGTTCAGTACAAAAAAAACGAATCAAACCCAACCCATCTGGCCAGCCCAGCAAGCCCACTCGCAGCCCACCAGCTCTCCCCACTCGCAAAACGTTTTCCACCCACGCGCGCACCTGCTGAGTCGCTGATCAGTGGACCCCACGCCCCCTCTCTCTCTCGTTGTCAACGGGACCCACTGGCCACCTCATCGTCGTCTCCACCACGTCCGTTTCCTCCTCGCCGTTTTGTGCCGCGAATCAATGGTGTTAATTCGCATTGATGACTGAGTTACTCCTCACCGTGAACACACGCCTTTTAACGCCTCGCCCTTCTCTTCCATTCCCCCCAAGAAGCATCTCCTCTCTGCCACCGGGCTGCTCCAATTTCGAGCTCGAGCACCACTGCTCCGATGAGCTTCTCCAAATGATTCTGGCGCCGTCCCATTGCCCCTCACCTCCCACTGCACGCAGGCTTGCTCCCCATCTCCTGGCGCATCTCCCATTGCCGCTCGTTATCCCGCGTGCGTTCCTTAGCCTCAGTAACCTCAACAATAGATCGTCGCCGTCGTCTGCCATTGCTCCGGCGAGCCCCCTGGTAAGCTCAGACCGCCCTGAACCCTCCTGATGATGCTCCCATGATCCCCTGTGCAATACGCGTCTAACGCCCCCTCCCATTTTCCTTGGCACGACCTGCAGCCTCGCCCCTGACGACAAACCGAAGCACCCGACGCCGCCGCGGACTCCGACGAGCAATCATTGCAGCTCCGGTGCGCCCCTCGACAAGTTGACCACGCCTCGAGCTTCACCGCAACCGCGCGATCACGGTGAGCACCTCCGTTCCCCCTCTTGCTTCCTGGTTCGTCGGTGACAACACTGACAGAGCGCTCTGCCGCTCGCCGCCGCGCCAGCGCCGCCCGTTCCTAGTCTGGCCGCTGTGATCCGTAGGATGCAAAACTTCTAGCTAAGATTAGATTTGATCGAAGGGGTATCGTGTGCTCTATGCCGCACGGTCTCATTTAGATCCAACGACTCACAGAGGGCGATCCGCGCGAACCGTTACCGGCCAATAGAATCAAGCCACGTGGACAGGGTTTGGTTTAAAACAGAAATTAGAATCTATTAGATATGCAAACTTGTAAAATTCATAACTTTAATTCTACACGTCCAAATTTTGCAAATTTTATATCAATGGAATCAGTAGAAAAAGTAATTTGCAACCATGCACTTTGTTTAATGTTTTGCTTCTGGAAAATTGGTTGAAATTGCAGAAACATGTGTAGGCATAATTTGAATATAAAAATTGTTCTAGACATATTTTTTAAGGTGAAATCTTTGCAAAATGGATTGTTTTGAACCTACTGACCATAGGAACCAACTTATGGATTTAAAAATGTATTTTTTGAGGTTAAGGAATAAATAATTGAATTAGCACATTTCTAGTCAAATAAAAATATTGTTTATGGTTTAGAAATGAATTTTTGAGTAAAGCCTTTGGGAAATGTTTTGATTCAAACCTTCTGACCCTAAACACCAAGTTTTGATATTTAAAAATATATTTGCTGAACCCTATGAGAATATTACTTTGCTAAAAGATATTTTCAACAACATAAAATATCACCTTAACATAATATTTGGTTTATGAGATGAAACCTTATGCAAATGGTTTTACCACTTTAGTAAATGACCACTTTGAACCTTAAAATGTTTAGAGCCTAATAGAAACCATTTTTTTCTAAATAAAACCATCTTTTGCATGCATTGCCTTGTTTTTATTATTTTATGTGTGAGAAATGGTTTGAATGCTAGTTGAAATTGTGTTTGCTTGATTGAATTGTAGTGAAGTTAGAAGAGTGTGATATTTGCAAGATCAAGAAGTGAACCATCATTCTCTACTAAAAAGGCAAGTGACACTATCATCCATGTCCTACTATTTTCATTACACTTAGTGGATTTTTATAACATGCATGATAAGGACTACTATATTTTATGCTATACTAAATCCTAATAGGATACCCTTATATCTTCCTTAGTGAAAACAATGTAGTTGTAGTATGCTTAGCCCTGCTATATATTTGGGATGGGATACATGATATGATTATATGAAGTGTTGGAAAGATATATGTTTTATATAATAAAACAAGTAATCAATGAACCACCGGGGTGGACAAGGATACTCAAGATTGGACAAAGTGGCAACAAAGGGAACCATGTTTATATGGCTATCTTTTTGTGTGTGAACTAGAAGAAAACCACCCAGGGACTTAGAGATTGAACATGATTCTCGTACAGTGGCTTCCGTGTATAGCCACATGCTCGTACAGAAGAAAACTACATAGTGGAAGACCCATGCATTGGCATCTTCAGGTTAACTAGAATTGTGTATGGGAAATATATCCCTACATGTAAGGTTTCGTAGCATGGAAAACAAAAATTTTCTATCGCATACAAACAAACAAGCCAAAATCTATCTACTAGATTGTAGCAACGAGTCGATGGAATAACTCACCCTCGAAGATTCCAAAGTGTTTAACGAGAGCGGATTCTCGTGGATGATGTAGTCGTACTCTTCCCGATCTCAAGATTGCGTAGACGATCCTTCCCACAGTGTTCCAGCGGCGCTCATGATCGTCACATCGCTCGGCGAAGACCTTCCTCTCCTTGTTCCAAAGAAATGGAGGTTGTAGCACTCCTCGCGATTCCTAAGAGACAACGGCGTGGTACCGGAAGTAGAGGGGAGATCTCGCAGGGCTTCGCCTTAAGCCGGAGCGAGTATGGTGGACTATGAGAGAGCTCCTCGGAGATCTAGGGTTTAGACACACCAAGGAGGAGGCTTGGCCGGCGGCTAGGGTTAGCTAGGCGGTGGCGGTTTGCCCTAGGGCGACGGCGGCTGCAGGAGGAGCCGGCGGCTAGGGCTAGGGTTTGCGGGGTGGTGGAGTTGTATCCTAGGAGGGGCAGCCCTGCCCCTCCCTTTATAGGTGTAGGGGCCGCGCCAGGTGTAACATCCTCAAAATCATGTTTTAAACTTATGCATAGCATCCATGCATCCATAAGCATATGATTTTCATTTCAAACAAATCAATTCAAAACAGAAGCATTTGTGCTTATTATTTTATGTAAAGTTTACTCAAGCCTTGTGCTACTTGTTTTGAGAAAAGTACTGTTAACCATTCAGTATTGTTTAGAATCCAAACTAAAATGATTTCAAAAACTTGAGCAAAGTCTCAAAGCAAAATATGAAATAAAACCAAATCTATGCCTTTTATCACACCTCATAAAGGCATGGTTTTATTTTTATTTTCAAAAGACCCAAGTGTGTTTGAGTGAACACATGTGTTTGACACTTATTTGAGCACAAGCTTGTCTGTACAAAAGTCCTGAAAAGCTTTGGATTCAAACAGATTTGAATTGAGGTTTGAAAACCATTTCAGAAAAACAAACAGAAAAAGAAAAAGCTTGAAGAGAGAAAAAAATAACACTCAGCCGAATCTGGCCCAACCAGCCCAGCTGAGCCCGACACCCCACCCCGTGAACCGTTTTTCTTCACTCGCCCCCGCACCCACTAGCTCGCTGATAGGCAGGACCCACTCCCTCTCCTTTCCTCTTGCTGACAGCCACGGCCCACACGACCATCGTCGTCTCCACCCAGCGACTGGTTCATCCCCAAATCACGCAGGCGTTCCCTGTATTGATTCGCAGCGTCAATTCACGTCGAATGCTGGAGTAAATCTCGCTCGCGACCACGCTACTTAAACCCCCTATGCCCCCTCTCCATTTCCCCCCAAACTCCGAGCACAAAGCGCCCCCAGGCAGCCCGCATTCAACCTCGCACCGCCAAGTCGAGAGCACTCCGGCCGATTCCGTGAGTCCTGGCGCCTCGCCCTCGTTATTGCGCATACCTCGCCACTTTCCTGTGCAACTACTGACACCGCTGGTTCCCTTTATACTGCCCCAGGTCATCGATTCCGTTCAACACCGCAAACTCCCGACGACAACCTCGACTCCGGCGACCAAATTCCGTAAGCCCTTTGCGCCCCTTCGCCTCTGACTCACACAAAGTTGTTCTCCACTGTCTTGTGCATCATCTGGTGCCGCTTGTTTCTGCCAGGGAGACCAGGAGCGTCGCCAACGTCGCTGTCTACTCGAACCCGTCGCCGCCCGCAATTCCGACGAGCTCCAGCAGCCCACCCCGTGCGCCCCTTGCCAAGCCGCCGCCAGGTTGAGCATCAGCACGTCGCCACGGTTCTGGTAAGCCCCTCCGACGACCCTAGGACGACCTGTAGCGCCGCACCGCCGTAGGCAGAGCTCGCCGCCTCTAGCGCCGCTCAGTTTTGGTCGCTTCATTCGTAGCCGTCAGATCTAGATCCAGCGCGTAGGATTAGATCACTTAACGAATCGTTTTGAGTAGATCTGAGCCGTGCGGGTTAAGTAGATCCAACGGCCCAGAAGCGTGATCCAACGCGAAGCGGTACGCACCAATCAGAACATGACGCGTGGCTGGAGTTTAGATTTAAAACAGGATTTGAATCTGATTGATGTTTGAATTTTATTTGGCTATAACTTTTGATCCCCATGTTAGAATTTGACAAATTTTATATAGTTGGAATCAGGAGAGCAAGCTCTTTCTAAATGTGCAATGTGTTTAATGTTTTGCTTCTGTTAAAATGGTTTTAATTGCAGAAACTTGTATAGGGCTAATTTGAGTATATGAAATGTTTAGGAAATGATTTAGGGTTTAAATAAATGTTGTTGGCAAGTTTTTAAACTTGTTTATGATTCAGTACTGTTTACTTGCTTGATTGAGTTTTAAAAATCATCACATACCATCTTGCATGCATGCATATATTTTTCGTTGTATATGATTTGTATGTAATTTGTTGCTATAATTCTTTGTGTAGATTTTGGTGCTAGTGATTGTGATTGTGAAGAGTGTAACTACTCTCCAAACTACCAAGACAAGTGGTACTTCATGAATATTATCATTCCTATGTTTTCTACTAAGCATTAGAAATATTTTGTTAGACTTGCATGCTATATTTTGCTTATATGCCATGTTGGGAAATCCTAGTAGTTGTAGAATTGCTAGAAAATTTCTAAGTTAAGATACTATATATGCCATGCTTAGCCTAGCTATTAGCAACCAAGGGTTGGTGAAATATATACATGCTATGATGAAAATATTTCTAAGTCCTTTGGACTTGTGTTTTGCCTAATAAAACAACTAAGTTAATGAAACACCTGGGTGGAATGGAAGGAAAGGTTTATGCTGAGTGGTTACACACGGCCCATTTCTATGGTTTACCTTGTGTATCTCACTTGTGGTAAGCCACCCAGGAACAAAGAGATTTTAGAGGCCAAGTGTTAAGAAGCTTCTAGTGCAGCCACTTGGCAATATGGGCTCTGCCTGGATCACATAGGTTGCTAGAACTTAGCCATTTGGACAGTTGGTGGTAGTGGGAATGATAGGTTGGAGCGCGTCCATTTGGTCTAAGGGAAGGCTTCTGAAAGGTCCTGTCTTGGTGAAACCAAGTCTGGTGGGGAAAGTGCACAACCTCTGCAGATGGAAAAATCTAAGTACTTAGCCAAGTCCATGGTAATGGACAACTTGAGCATCAAGACATGGAAGCTATCAAGAATCTCCTCATCCCAATTTCTAAGTAAAAACTTGTGAGTGAACAAGGGTGAAGGACCTCAATGTCTATTGGTGGTTCCTTGGGAAAAGTTTTGACAAATAAAAACTTAGTGATTTCAACTAATAGGCAAAACCTATTTTGAGCAAATCAAGCCAAGCTACACTTAGCCAAATTGCATATAGTATCTAGTCCACTTAAAATTATACTAAGGTATCACTTGCCAATACTATTCCAAAGTATTGACCCACTGTGGCTGTAACTTGTGATGTTGCAGGTTAATCTGATGAGGATTAGGTGGCATGAGTCTACACTCAACATGTTTGCCTGTGGCACATGAAGATGAAGACTTTTATTTACTTACTTATTCAAACTCTTGTACTAGGCATGTGGCCTTGGAGTTGTAAAGACTATGTTTATCTCTGGAATGACTGTAATAAAGACCTTTGTATCTGTGTACTTCATCTTAAACTGTGGATGCTAGCAATGATCCAGGGACTAGCATTGCAATCACAGGGATCCTTTTCCTTTATAAAGGAGGGATCTTACAGATGGTATCAGAGCACTGTGTTGCCTGTAGGATTATGACCCTAGGATTGGAAACCACTAGGGAAAAATTTTCAGCAACTTCTACACTTGTCTATTCTTCTCGTAAAACTTTTCTAATATTCTTTCTCATCTCTATTTGTAGATGAACTCCATCAACGAAGCCGTAAGGAAAGGACCACTCATGACAATGACTTTGGAGTGTGAGACAGAATTCCCCAAGGCTCTCAAGGACCTCATGGTTGCATTAGACACTACTAGGAAAATGGTCGTTTGTGGCGCACCTGAAAGGCCCATCCGTGGCGCACCAGTAGTGCTGGTCTTGTTGCTGCCTCTTTCGCTTCTTTCCAGGCTTAGGACAATATTTCCAGTTTTTCAGCAACTCTTCCACTTCTTCGCTGCTCCTACGCTCTGGGATTCCTCGGGTCTCTGATTTGCCATCGAACAGGTCTCCACGTTTTCTCCATGGATCATTCTTGCCGAGCCACCTCCGGTGCGCCATGAACACGGTTTTCGATGACCCTGGATCTTTCTATAGTTGGAGATAGCTTGTGTTATCCATGCACCTAACGCATGCGTGGAATCCTTGGATAACCTGCCCCGAGATATACCCGCAACCTGGATAGTCTTGCACCGTAGTGACCAACGCGGCTCTCATAGTGAAATAATCTTGTGCGACGGCGTGTAAGTATTGGCTCCATTCCCATAACGTGGCTAGCTCCTCTTTCAACAGCCCGAGATACAGTTGATGTCGGTGCAGGTTGTTTCGCCCTTGAATTAGCATACTCATTTGTATGTACTTCTTCTTCATGCACAACCATGGAGGAGGTTGTACATCCATACAAACAGGCCAAGTCTTAGCGTGCTTGCTGCTACCGAACGGATTGAGTCCATCGGTGCGCACAAGCCCGATGTTCCTCGAATCTCCACCGATTGGAATTCGAGGTCCAATGCTTTCACGGCTAGCATCCGAAGGGTGCGCCAAAGGCACTCATCCTTTCGGGTCATCATCATCTCCGGCTTCTTCCTTTCCGCATGCCATCGCATGAGCTTCGCTTCCTTAGGGTCCGCGAAATAGCGCCGCAGACGAGGGGTGATAGGAAAGTACCATACCACTTTTCGAGGTGCTTTCTTCCCTTTCTTGTATCGACTCACGCCGCACCGGACATGTGGTTTTCTCCGCCTCGCCTCGATAAATGATGCAATCGTTGATGCATACGTGATATCTAACGTCGCGGTAGATCGAGAGGACAGATGATTTTCTTGGCATCCTCGATACTAGTTGGACATGTGTTCCCCCCGGAGACGATCGTGCCGTAATTCCATCATATCGTCAAGCTTGCGTCGCTCAATTTGTGCTTTGCCTTCATCTCCATAGCCTTGAGCGTTACATTCAACCGGTATCATCGGGCCTGCATCCTTCATACAATGGAGTAACGCGTCTTTCTCAAGTTGCGCAAGCTTGGCTTTCTCTCTAGCGGCAGCCTGGCGTTACTAAACCGCTTGAGAAGCGCTCTTGCACATAAGGGTCCCGCACTCGACGTTGTTCCATCGCCGTCGCTTCCTCCCGCATCTAGATCATCATCATCCCGATGCCTTCGCACTTCACCATCTCCGTGAGCCTCTTCATCATCTCGCTTCTCGCCGTGATGATGATCACCGCCTCCATCACCACGCCATCGCTTATCCAACGAGTGTATCCATCCATGAAACCATGGCGGGCAGTGCGCTGCAGATTCCCTAACTGGGTCGATCACCACCCATTGAGTTTGCATCTTCGCGGACATCTTATATCTCTTGTTATTTCGTATCATGTCGGCCGTCGCATTTCAAAAATCTAGCCACAATGCCTTCGCCATTATGGACCATTTTCGCCGCACGATGTACGGTACAATTTTGAAGTCTATTAGAACCACATAATGAATGCATGCATGCAATGGTCGATAGAAAATTTCGCATGACCTATCCTAAAATTAGGACCTTTATGAATGCCAAAGTCTTGCCAAAATGGAAATGAATCAACATTTTGGCAAAACAAATGGCAACTTGTTCACATACAAACACAAGAGAGAGAGAGACCGATCCATACACACATGAACATATCATTATCCTCTCCATACACAAATGCATGAGCATCATCGATACACTCCATATACACACACATATGACCATCGATCCTAGCTCGCCACACATACACACATCATGACATGAGCATCGATCATCTACATACATATGAGCACATGCATCATCCATATACACATGAACACATCCTTACATGGACAACTTACCGAGATGAGAGACCGATCATGAGAAAGATGGAAAGGAGAGGTGCGTCGACCGGAGACGGATAGATGAGAGACCGGAGACCTCCTCTATTACTTATGTAACATCCAAAGCAAGTTTTACATGCTAAAATGGTGAATGTGTGGAGAAATTGAGGTGGGAAGGAGAAGATCCCGACTAGATCTAAGGAGGAAGAAGAAGGGCAAAGTGAAGTGTGGGGTGGTGGATGTGGTCACACATGTGCACATAAAGTGCTGTCCTAAAAAATCGACACATCCGTGGCGCACACACAGGCGCCACTGGGGAGTACAAACTGTGGCGCACTAGGCAGAGGCGCCATGATGTTTTAGTCCCTGGCGCACTAGGCCGAGTGCGCCACAGAAGTTTGTGGCCGTTTCAGAGCAGAGGTGGGCATGCGCTCGTGGCGCACCATGCACACGCGCGCCATGTATGACCCTAACAACCGTGGCGCATATGGTCAGTGCGCTGAAGTTTGGCGTGTGGCCAACAGGCCCCACACATATCTGTGGCGCACTAGGGTCATGTGCGCCACGGATGTTCTAGTTATTAGTAGGGCACTGCCCACAGGTGATCCACGCCTGTTTTAGCCGTGGGGCACTTCAACCATGTGAGCCACGGATGTGCTGATTACCTATAGCCGTTTTCCTAGTAGTGAGAGATACAAGGTGTAGCTGTGTACAAAGGTTTTCCTGTGATGGATGAAGGAGTGGAATAATGGTGGGTGCAACCTCACTTGTATAAAAACAAGGAAGACAACCACCAGGAAAACGGATTCTGCATGTTCACCAATTCAGTGGTGCACACTACATTCTTTGAATCAGCAAGGGATGCAGCTTGGAAGACCATCAAAGAACTTGGTGATAGAGTCAAGTGCAGAATGCTCAAACTCCAAAATGATCTAAAGGAAGAGAAGAAACATACCCAAGAGTTGGAAGCTACTAACCAAACCTTAAGAGGAGACATTATAGACTTAGTAATGGAGTCATGTGAGCAAGATAGGCTGATTGCTTCTAGGAACATTGTGTTAGCCAACAGATCCAGTGAGATAGGATTGTAAACGTACTTCGTTAGTTGGACCACCACTTATCACCTTATTTTCCAAATGTTGCTTTAAAATAAGATTGAACCTTGGTTTATGTAATGTATCCATGTATGCTATGACTTGTGTGTTTGAATTTCAAGGATTTATATGTGATGTTTTGCCTTGTATTTTATCTTGAATTGTGTTGTTCTAACTTTTCTATCTTATAAATAGATGCCTACTGTTACCATCAGCACTGTTGAGGAGTTTCAGGGTACTCGCTTTGGTCCTCATATTGTTGAGATTACTACTTTGCTCAATCTTCCTATTCCTACCATCATGGTGCTTCCCGTCACCAAGTTTGAGAGGAAAGACCTCTGGGGTTTCAAGATCAACCAGCCCGGACGCCAGACTGAGCCTACCACGGAGGCCATCGTGTTCAAGCTCATGCACGACGACAAGGAGAGAGGCCTTAAGGTAGTCATGCAGGATCTGATAGGACGTCTGCTAGGGAGACACTCCCGACAGGTTAGAGGTACTCACTTCCACGTCTTCGGTAGACGTGATGAGGATGGAGAGTCCATCGACTTCGAGGACGATTCGAGGGACAATGGAGCCGATTCGCCTATACCTCCGGACTTAGAGGCTCTCATTAGGCACGTGGACTCCGATAGGACCAACGCCATGCTCAAAGAATGACGAACTCCGTGTGTGCATGAGAAGGACAAGCTCTTTGCGGAGCAAGACGAGATAGTTAGGGAGATGGAGGCGAATTTCTAGAGCCAGGACAGAAAGTTCAAGAGTCAGGAGAAGCGAGTCCAGGATAGGAACAAGAAGATCCGGGACATGACTGAAGAACTGCAGGCCACGGACTTCGAGCTCGAGCATCAGCAGACGGTGATTGAGAGGCCTCGTTCCCAGAAGAGGGCTCTCAAAGCCAAGATAGAGACCTTGACCACTAGTGTCGAGGAATACAAGACCGCGATGGAGAGCGCAGGTCTTACCTTTGTCGAGGAGGAGGTTGATGCCGAGGAGTAGATTTGACTACTCATTTATCATTTATTATCATACTTGTCGTTGAGAACTTGTTATTTGACCATCCGACATGTGGATGGCTTGTTATTCGTGTGTGTTTTACCTTGCGAACTTGTTATTTTGTTGTTGAACCTTTATCCTCTCTGTTGCATGCTTTGTGATTGTTTATGTGATGTAATGTGAATGAAAGCATCTATGGGTATCTCATTCTTATCTCTATTGAACCAACCACAGATGCCTCCCTGTAAGAGGTCCCAATCTTAGATGAGATAGAGCCTCCTGTGTTTTACAATGCTAGTCCCTGGATCAATAGCTAGCATCCACAGTTTAGATGTAATATCAAGAAACAAAGGTCATATTATAACTTTATAACCAGGAATAACATAATTTTATTACATCAATACATAGCTCATTTGGCTATTACATTACGTTGCAGCGGAATAACTATAGTCATGGGGTCCTTCATCTTCAAAATGCCACAGGCAGATGTTGGTTGTAGACTTAATCCTAATCAAACATTCTTCTCTAAAAACAATCAAACCTGCAACATACAAGTTACAGCCACAAAGGGTCAATACATTTGAATTGTATTGGCAAGTGATACTATGGTAGTATAGTGGGGTCTAACATCTATATGCATTTGGCTAAGTGGAGTTGAGGCTTGCATTGCTCAAAATAGATTTTTCCTTAACATTTGAAAATACTAAGTTTTTGCTTGTCAAAATCATTTTTCTCAATCAAAGACTGAAGATCCTTTCCAAGGCATCTACCAATCAAAGATTTAAGATCTCAAACAACCCTTGTTCAATCCACAAGTTGTAACTTAGAAATTTTAATGATGAGATTCTTGATTGCTTCCATGTCTTGATGCTCAAATTGTCCTTTACCAGGGACATGGCTAAGTACTTAGGTTTTACACTCTGCAGAGGTGGTGCACTTTCCCCACAAGACTTAGTTTCCCAAGACAAGATCTTTCAGAAGCTTTCCCTTAGACCAAAATGGACGCGCTCCAACCTATCAAACACTACCACCCACTGTCCATATGGCTAAGTTCTTGCAACCTATATGATCATGGCAGAGCCCATATTGCCAAGTGGTTGCACTTGAAGCTTCTCAACATTTGACATCTCAAATCTCTTTGTTTCCTGGGTGGCCATCCACAAGTGAGATACACAAGGTCAACCATAAACATGGGCCTTGTGAACCACTCAACATAAACCAATCCTTCCATTCCACCCAGGTGATTCATTAACTTAGTTGTTTTATTAAAAAAAACATAAGTCCTCAGACTTAGAGATTTTTCCATAGTGTGAATATATTTTCCACCCATGTTTTCTATTAGCTAGGCTAAGCTTGATAGTAGTAGGAATCTTAACTTAGGAAAATCCTACTAAGGATTCATCTACTAGGTTTTCTTATAGCAAGGTCTATACTTAGCAAAATCCATGCAAGTTTTACTTAGCAAAATCACTAATGCATAGAGAAAGCAATGGGACAAAAAGTATGAAGCATCACTTGCCTTTTTGGTAGGGAATGGTAGTTCACTCCTTGATCTTGTTAGTCTCACACTTCACTACAATTTAAACAAGCAAACACTAATTCAATTTACATTCCAAACCAATAATCACTCAAACAATTTCACACACACAAGACAATGGAAACCAATTCATGCATGGGAGCATGCACAAGACAGTTTTATTTTGCAAAGGGGTCTCCATGGGGTTTCTAAACTTTGTAAGATCCAAATTGGTCATTTACCAAAGTGGCAAAGTCATTAGCAAGAGGGTTTTGTCCAAATACTATTTTTAAATCCATTCATCATTTAATGTGGTGAAAAATGTTTTTTTATTAAGGCAAAACTCTTAAGTTGTTCACAAAATAAGTTGCTATTTGCAAAGCTTGGTGTTTTTAGGTCAGTAGGTTTGGTCCAAACTATTTCCTCAAAGTTTCCTTTCCATAAACATTTTCATAATAAAATCAATAATTTTATTTGGCTAGAAATTGGCTAAGTCAAATAATCCAATCTAAATTTTACTAAAATCATTTTTTAACACCAAGGTTTGGTTCCTAGGGTCAGTAAGGTCACAACAATCCAATTTGCAAAGGTTTTATCCTTAAATTAAATTTTAAACAATTTTTATACTCTAAACAAGCATACAAATGAATCTGCAAAAATGAGCAAACAAACAGATACTATTTGCTAAACTAATTCCACAGTTGGATAGGGCTTGTTCTCCTAAATCCATTGATATAAAATTTGCCAAATTTGGACGTGTGGATCAAAAGTTATAAGGGTTTGAAAATTACAAGAAAATCTATTTTCAATTTCTGTTTTTAAACAGACAGGTGACACGCGGCGTTATCTTACTGGGCGATACCGGTTCGGCCGGATCGGGCGACGCTGGCCGTTGGATCTAATTATCATCGCGCGGCTCAGATCGACGCATACCCCTTCGCTCACTTTCTTTCCTAGTCGCTGGATCAAGATCGGACGGTTGCTGCTGCTTGGCCAAGGACTGGCGGCGCTGGCGAGGCAGGAAGCAAGAAAGGGTAAGAGGATGATCACCAGGCTCAAGGACACGGCGAAGCTCAAGGTACTGCTGGTTCGACGAGGGGCACGCGAAGTTGTGATTAATTGCTCGCCGGAGACTTGGTCGGCGTCAGATGGTTCTGGAGCTCGTCGTGGGTGGAGCTGTGGGTCGCCCCGAGGGAAAACAAGTACACGATTAGACGCAGTCGAGTGTGGCGAGTGTAGTAGCATGAACGAGAGAGCACGGGGCGGTCGGTGTTTACCAGGGGACTTCGTCGGAGTGAGGCAGACGCGGCGGCGCGGTCAGATGTTGTCGAAGTCGATGCTCTGGGCACCCGCGGATGAATGATAGGCACGGTAGGATGCGCCAGGATGCGATGAGCGTGCTCGTGTGTTAGGGGAGGCAGGAGGTGGTGTGGCTCGTCCGTATTCGTCGGTGGAAGCTCGTCGGAGACGGAGCTGTTCGGGGACAAATTGCGACGGCCTGGAGGCGTGCTCGGGGAAGGAGGCAGAGGGGAAACGGAGAGGAGAGGGAGACGATTAAATGTGCATGATCACTGCAGGTTTAACTCGCGGCATTAAGGTGAATTAAGCTGGAGGATTCAACGGCAGAACGAGGGAAGAACGGTCGCTGAGGGTGAGGACGAAGAACAGTAGGGTGTGGGGTCCGTTGGCAGTGAAAGAAAGGGAGAAGGGAAGGGGTCCACATGTCTGTTGCTCCGCGGGTTCTTTCTACGGTGAGAAACGTTTCGCTGCGGTGGGGTGGGGATTGGGCTAGGTGGGCTGTTTGGGCTGGCTCAGTTGGGTCAGTTGGGCCAGATTGGTGGGCTGTTCTATTTTTTTCTGTCTAATTCTTTTTCTTTTTCTATTTCTATTTCCTGATTTGTTATTTCAAACAATTCTCAAGCATTCATAACAATTCAAATTTTTACCAAACATTGTAACTAAGAATTTGGTTATGTTTAGTAACCTGAACCAAAATCCTAAATAAAATAATTAATACTTTAATCTTTTTAGGTTCCATCCTTAATTAAATAAGTAGGCCATGGTTTATTAATTAAATAGAGTTTTTGTTGTTTATTAATAAAATCTTCATTTGAAATCGAAATGTTTTCAAAATCAAACCAGTAGGTATCATTTGGAAATCTTGTTCAAAACAAAATAACTTTTTATTTTAGGGTCCTTTAATAATTGGATAAAATGGGCCTTAGTTATTTAAATAAAATAGAGTTTGATTTTATTAATCAAATCTTTATTTGAAACCTAAATATTTTCAAAACCAAATCAGTAGGTTTTATTTGGGAAATATAGCATACTTGGAAACTTGTTTTAAAACAAAAGAACATTTTATTTAGAGTTCATTATTAATTAAATTTAATAGACTTCCATTATTAAGTCAAATAGGATTTGTTTTATTAAAATATTTATTTTGAAATCTAAAATAAAGCCAAAACACTTTAGTAGGTATTATTTGTGAATATAAATATTTGGAAAACTTATTTTAAACAATTTAATAAGTTTTGTTGTTTCAATTAAATTGGTAAAACCTTTTATTAAATAAAGTTGGATATTAATTCCTTATTATTTTATTTAAGCAATCCTTTATTATTTTTAAATAAACCTTTGCTATTTTATCTAAAATAGAATGTTTTAATTCAAAAGCTTGGGCAAGGTTTTAATTGGCTTTATAAAATTATCCTTATTTGTAAAACCTCTATTTCATTTGAAAACAAATCTTTTCATTTAATTGTTTCAAAATAGTATTTCCCAATGTTTTTATTTTCCTTTTATTAAATGTTTATCTTTTTAAATCCCTTTAATTTTTATTAAATTCAAATGGGTTTGAAGTTCCAATTGCTTTCAAAAAGTTTCTTCTGGCTCTGAAATTCCAACAAAGTTTTATTTTATTAATTTATTTTCACATTACAAGATTTGGAAAATCTTGGGATGTGACACTCCCCGTCGTGCAAACCCCAACCCCAATAACAACAACAACATCACTCCAGAAATGCAGCAAATGATGACAGCTTAAACTCAGCTGATGCAGATGATGACAATGTTCATCCAGAACCAAAACAACAACAATAACAACAACAACAATAACAACAACAACAACCCACCGGGTTTTTACATGCTTACCAGGTTCTTGAGATTGAGGCCAGCAAAGTTCTCGGGGACGACTGATCCCATGGTGGCCAATGATTGGCTACGCTCTGTGAACAAGGACTTGGTAACTGTAATCTGAGGATCTTTGAAAGGTCGATTGCGGACATTTGCTGGAATGACCAAGCCACTTGGTGGGATAACTTCCGGATCACCACTCCCATAGAAGATGTGACATGGGCTATCTTTGAGGATGGCTTCGTCGCTCATATCTCATCCGGAGTGATGAGTCCGAAAAAGAAGGAGTTCCATAATCAAGCAAGCGGCGCCATGGCGTGCCTGAATATATTGAGGAGTTCAACAATCTGGCGCGATATGCACCAGATGAAGTTGACACTGATGCTAAGAGGAAAGAAAAGTTCCTCGAAGGGTTAAATGATGAACTGAATCTGCAGTTGGCTGTGGCCTATGTTCCCACTTATCAGTCTCTCTGTGACAAGGCTGATATTTTTGAGAACAAAATAAAGCAAGTTGAAAGCAGGAAGAGAAAGCACTCTGACAAGCACAGCTCGGGATCGTCACATAAACGATCCCATTACGATGACAGTGGAAGCTCAGGATCCCACAAGCATGGGAAATTCAACAAGCACCACAACCACAACCGTTATGACAACAAGCATCACCGTAGTCATGACAATGACAAGTACAAGAACCACAAGGGTGGATACAAGACTCACCACAGTGGTAATGGAAGTGGAAGTGGAAGTCAGCCTGTCAAGAAGGACATTAGTCAGGTTGAATGCTTCAAGTGCAAGAAGATGGGGCATTATGCAAATGAATGCCCAGAAAAGAAAGTTGAAGGACCCAACAAGCCCAACCCTTTTCAGAAGGGACAGGTGAACCACATCAATGTGGAGGAGGTCTATGAGGAACCTGATGCTGTTGCTGGTAAGTTCAGACTCAATTCTATTCCAGCATTTGTTCTTTTTGATACTGGAGCAGCGCATTCATTCATATCAAAAGCATTTGTTGATAGAAATGGGTTTCCAACTGAAAACATTGGGTGTCCAATAAAAGTTAGTTCTCCGGGTGGAGATATGATAGTAAGTCTTGGATGCCGGGATCTAGTAATAGAGTTTGGAAAGCATAAATTTCCAGTGAGTCTGATAATCCTAGATTCCCAAGGACTGGACGTAATATTGGGAATGGATTGGATGGCTAAGTATGAAGGAGTACTAGATTGTGCTAATCGTACTGTTGCACTCACAACCCCGGAAAGAAAACGGATTAAATTCAAGTCTAACTTTGAATCAAAAGGGAGTAAGCTAAATTCTCTTAAGGGGGTTAGCATTGACAGTGTGCCAATTGTGAGTGAATATCCGGATGTGTTCCCGGAAGAATTACCGGGAATGCAACCAGATAGAGATGTGGAGTTTCTTATAGATTTGGTTCCAGGATCTGGACCAATAGCAAAGAGACCATACAAGATGTTAGTGGATGAACTGAAAGAACTCAAGAAACAACTTGGAGAACAGTTGTAGAAATGATTTATTCAACCAAGTTCTTCATCTTGGGGAGCCCCAGTTTTGTTCGTGGAAAAGGAAGATAGAAGTCAAATGTTATGCATAGATTACCGTTCACTTAATGAGGTGACTATCAAGAACAAATACCCTTTGCCTAGAATCAATGACTTGTTTGACCAGTTAGAAGGAGCTTGTGTGTTCTCAAAGATTGATCTCCGGTCAGGCTATTTTCAACTCAAAATAAGAGAACAAGACATACCTAAGACAGCTTTCACCACAAGGTATGGATTGTATGAGTATACCGTGATGCCATTTGGGTTGACCAATGCTCCAGCATACTTCATGAATATGATGAACAAGGTGTTCATGGAATTCCTTGACAAGTTTGTTGTCGTTTTCATCGATGACATTTTAGTCTACTCCAAGAGCAAAGAAGAGCATGAAGGACATTTACGTTTAATACTTGAAAAGTTAAGAGAGCATAATCTTTATGCCAAATTCAGCAAGTGTGAATTCTGGTTGAATGAAGTTGGATTTCTTGGACATGTTATGGCAAAGGATGGTGTAGCAGTTGATCCTGCTGAAGTTTCAGCTGTAACGGAATGGGAATCTCCCAAGTCAGTAAAGGAAGTTCGTAGTTTCCTTGGCTTAGCAGGTTACTACAGAAGGTTCATTGAAAATTTCTCCAAGGTAGCTAAGCCTATGACGGAATTGCTAAAGAAAGACAAGAAATTTGCTTGGTCTGAAGGTTGTGAACTCAGCTTTCAGGAATTGAAGAAGAGACTTGTGACAGCACCAGTCTTGTGTTTGCCAGACTTGGAAAAAGATTTCCAAGTATCATGGTTTGGGTGCAGTACTTATGCAAGAAGGAAAAGTTGTGGCGTATGCCTCGAGACAACTCAAAACTCATGAAGTGAACTATCCTACTCATGATTTAGAGTTAGCCTCTGTCGTCCATGCACTCAAAACATGGAGGCACTATCTTTTGGGAAAGCGTTGTGAAGTGTTCACAGATCACAAGAGTTTGAAGTATATCTTCACCCAGAAGGAAATTAATATGATACAAAGAAGGTGGCTAGAACTCATCAAGGACTATGACTTAAGTTTGCAATACCACCCCGGTAAAGCAAATGTTGTAGCAGATGCTCTAAGTCGTAAGGTCTTTGTGAATGGCCTTACTAAAGGAGAATTGCCAGATGATTTGTGTGCCCAGTTTAGAGAACTCAGATTGGAAATTGTGCCTGAAGGACACCTCATGTCTTTAGATGTTCAACCCACATTTTTGGACAAGATCAAAGAAGCCCAGAAGATTGATAAGGAAATTGAAGAGATTAAATAAAAGATTGGCAAAGGAAAAGCCAAAGGGTTCCATGAAGATGAACAGGGTACGTTATGGCATGGGAAACGTATCTGTGTTCCACAAGATCCGGATCTTCGGAAACTGATTTTGCAAGAAGCACACAACTCTCCGTATTCCATTCATCCGGGTAACACCAAAATGTACATGGACATGAAGGAAAGATTTTTGTGGAATAATCTCAAGAAGGACATCGCCGAACATATTGCTTTGTGTGATGTGTGTAGTAGAGTGAAAGCGGAACATCAGAAACCCGCAGGTTTGCTTCAACCACTACCTATTCCTGATTGGAAGTGGGACAAGATTGGTATGGATCTCATTACCGGATTACCAAGGACCAGGTCAGGATATGATTCTATATGGGTAGTAGTGGATCGCCTAACTAAAGTGGCTCATTTCATACCCGTGAAGATAACCTACACAAGTGCTAAGTTAGCCAAAATCTATGTGAGTAGAATTGTATGTCTACATGGAGTGCGCAAGAGTATTGTGTCTGATAGGGGAACTCAATTCACTTCCCATTTTTGGAGACAGCTACATGAGTCATTGGGAACGAGGTTGGAATTCAGTACTGCTTTTCATCCTCAAACTGATGGACAAACCGAAAGAACTAATCAGATTCTCGAAGACATGTTGAGGGCATGTGCCCTAGACTATGGAGCCAGATGGGATGAAAGTCTGCCTTATGCAGAATTTTCTTATAACAACAGCTATCAAGCCAGCATTGAGATGGCACCATTTGAGTTTCTCTACGGAAGAAAGTGTACCACCCCATTGTTATGGAATGGTGTGGGAGAAATAAGTTTGTTCGGACCAGAACTTATCAAAGAAGCCGAAGAGAAGGTCAAGTTGGTTAAGTACAGGTTGAAGATAGCACAGTCCCGATAGAAAAGCTACGCGGATCCTAAGCGTAGAGAAGTCACCTACGAAGTAGGTGATAGAGCTTATCTTAGAGTGTCACCACTTCGTGGAGTGAAGAGGTTCGGAGTCAAAGGAAAATTGGCACCAAGATATGTTGGACCATTCAAGATTCTGAGTCATAAAGGAGAAGTCGCCTATGAAATTGAACTGCCAGAATCTCTGTCAGCTGTCCATAATGTGTTTCATGTGAGTCAACTTAAGAAATGTCATCCAGAAATGGAAGAAACTTCTTTGAAGGATACTATACCTTTGGAAGAGGTCAGTTGGAGAGTGATCTCACTTATGAAGAGAAGCCTATCAAGATTCTTGAGACTGCAGAAAGAGTCACAAGGACTAAGACTATCAAGTTTTGCAAGGTTCAGTGGAACCATCATTCCAAAGAGGAAGCCACATGGGAAAGAGAAGATGATCTTCGGAAAGACCACCCTCACCTATTTGCTAGCCAATCCGAATCTCGAGGGCGAGATTCACCTTAAGGGGGTTAGATTTGTAACATCCTCAAAATCATGTTTTAAACTTATGCATAGCATCCATGCATCCATGAGCATATGATTTTCATTTCAAACAAATCAATTCAAAACAGAAGCATTTGTGCTTATTATTTTATGTAAAGTTTACTCAAGCCTTGTGCTACTTGTTTTGAGAAAAGTACTGTTAACCATTTAGTATTGTTTAGAATCCAAACTCAAATGATTTCAAAAACTTGAGCAAAGTCTCAAAGCAAAATATGAAATAAAACCAAATCTATGCCTTTTATCACACCTCATAAAGGCATGGTTTTATTTTTATTTTCAAAAGACCCAAGTGTGTTTGAGTGAACACATGTGTTTGACACTTATTTTAGCACAAGTTTGTCTGTACAAAATTCCTGAAAATCTTTGGATTCAAACAGTTTTGAATTGAGGTTTGAAAACCATTTCAGAAAAACAAACAGAAAAAGAAAAAGCTTAAAGAGAGAAAAAAATAACACTCAGCCGAATCTGGCCCAACCAGCCCAGCTGAGCCCAACACCCCACCCCGCGAGCCATTTTTCTTCACTCTCCCCCGCACCCACTAGCTCATGACAGTGTGACCCACTCTCTCCTTTCCTCTCTCGCCGATAGCCACGCCACACGACCATCGCCGTCTCCACCCAAATCGTTCATCCCCAAATCACGCAGCGTTCCTGTATTGATTCAAGCGTCAATTCACGTTGAATGCTGGAGTAAATCTCACCATGCGTGCTACTTAAACCCCTCCGTCCCTCTCCATTTCCCTAACTCCGAGCACAAAGCGCCTGTGCGCCCGCATTCAACCTCGCACCGCGCAATCGAGAGCACTCGGCGACGATTCCGGTGAGTCCTGCGGCGCCTCGCCCTCGGTTCTTGCAGACATCCTCGACACTTTCTTGCGCAACGATACCGCTGGTTCCTTTATATCGCCCTGTGTCGATTCCGTTCAACACCGCAAACTCCCGACGACAACCTCGACTCCGGCGACCAAATTCCGTAAGCCCTTTGCGCCCCTTCGTCTTTGACTCACATGAAGTTGTTCGCCACTGTCTTGTGCATCATCTGGTGCCGCTTGTTTCTGCCAGGGAGACCAGGAGCATCGCCAACGTCGCCGTCTACTCGAACCCGACGCCGCCCGCAACTCCGACGAGCTCCAGCATCCCACCCCGTGCGCCCCTTGCCAAGCCGCCGCCAGGTTGAGCATCAACACGTCGCCACGGTTCTGGTAAGCCCCTCCGACGACCCTAGGACGACCTGTAGCGTTAACGCCGCGTGGCACCTCGCCGCCAAGAGCCGCCAGCACCGCCCGCTTTGGTCGCTTCATTCGTAGCCGTCAGATCTAGATCCAGCGCGTAGGATTAGATCACTTAACGAATCGTTTTGAGTAGATCTGAGCCGTGCAGGTTAAGTAGATCCAACGGCCCAGAAGCGCGATCTAACGCGAAGTGGTACGCACCAATCAGAACATGACGCGTGGCTGGAGTTTAGATTTAAAACAGGATTTGAATCTGATTGATGTTTGAATTTGATTTGGCTATAACTTTTGATCCCCACGTTAGAATTTGACAAATTTTATATCGTTGGAATCAGGAGAGCAAGATCTTTCTAAATATGCAATGTGTTTAATGTTTTGCTTCTGTTAAAATGGTTTTAATTGCAGAAACTTGTGTAGGGCTAATTTGAGTATATGAAATGTTTAGGAAATGATTTAGGGTTTAAATAAATGTTGTTGGCAAGTTTTTAAACTTGTTTATGATTCAGTACTGTTTACTTGCTTGATTGAGTTTTAAAAATCATCACATACCATCTTGCATGCATGCATATATTTTTGGTTGTATATGATTTGTATGTAATTTAATTCTTTGTGTAGATTTTGGTGCTAGTGATTGTGATTGTGAAGAGTGTAACTACTCTCCAAACTACCAAGACAAGTGGTACTTCATGAATATTATCATTCCTATGTTTTCTACTAAGCATTAGAAATATTTTGTTAGACTTGCATGCTATATTTTGCTTATATGCCATGTTGGGAAATCCTAGTAGTTGTAGAATTGCTAGAAAATTTCTAAGTTAAGATACTATCTATGCCATGCTTAGCCTAGCTAGTAGCAACCAAGGGTTGGTGAAATATATACATGCTATGATGAAAATATTTCTAAGTCCTTTGGACTTGTGTTTTGCCTAATAAAACAACTAAGTTAATGAAACACCTGGGTGGAATGGAAGGAAAGGTTTATGTTGAGTGGTTACACAAGGCCCATTTCTATGGTTTAACTTGTGTATCTCACTTGTGGTAAGCCACCCAGGAACAAAGAGATTTTAGAGGCCAAGTGTTAAGAAGCTTCTAGTGCAGCCACTTGGCAATATGGGCTCTGCCTGGATCACATAGGTTGCTAGAACTTAGCCATTTGGACAGTTGGTGGTAGTGGGAATGATAGGTTGGAGCGCGTCCATTTGGTCTAAGGGAAGGCTTCTGAAAGGTCCTGTCTTGGTGAAACCAAGTCTGGTGGGGAAAGTGCACAACCTCTGCAGATGGAAAAATCTAAGTACTTAGCCAAGTCCATGGTAATGGACAACTTGAGCATCAAGACATGGAAGCTATCAAGAATCTCCTCATCCCAATTTCTAAGTAAAAACTTGTGGGTGAACAAGGGTGAAGGACCTCAATGTCTATTGGTGGTTCCTTGGGAAAAGTTTTGACAAAGAAAAACTTAGTGATTTCAACTAATAGGCAAAACCTATTTTGAGCAAAGCAAGCCAAGCTACACTTAGCCAAATTGCATATAGTATCTAGTCCACTTAAAATTATACTAAGGTATCACTTGCCAATACTATTCCAAAGTATTGACCCACTGTGGCTGTAACTTGTGATGTTGCAGGTTACTCTGATGAGGATTAGGTGTCATGAGTCTACACTCAACATGTTTGCCTGTGGCACATGAAGATGAAGACTTTTATTTACTTACTTATTCAAACTCTTGTACTAGTCCTGTGGCCTTGGAGTTGTAAAGACTATGTTTATCTCTGGAATAACTGTAATAAAGACCTTTGTATCTGTGTACTTCATCTTAAACTGTGGATGCTAGCAATGATCCAGGGACTAGCATTGCAATCACAAGGATCCTTTTCCTTTATAAAGGAGGGATCTTACACCAGGGGAGGGGAGTCCCTCCCCAACTCGGTTTCCCAAGGGGGCCGGCGGTGGAGGGGAGGAACTCCTCCCCAACTCGGTTTCCACCTTCCCCTCCACTTCCCAAAATAGCCGTTTGACTTTTCAAATTGGCGTTTGACTTTTCAAACTAGGATTTGATTAAACCATTTATTTTGTTCAGCGATGACACCTAGTACATGATTCAATAATTCCAACTTGGTATGACACATTCATGTACCCTTCCCCTTCGGAGTGCCGGACATTCCGGAACCTTCTAGAACATTCCCGATGAAAACACCGGAACCATTCTCCAACTCCGAAACAGGACTTTCCTTATATGAATCTTATTCTCCGGACCATTCCGGATCTCCTCGTGATATCCCGGATCGCATCCGAGACTCCTAATAACATTAGGTCTCTTTCTCATCATTCCATAACTACTCAAACAACGTTGAATCCTTAAGTGTGTCTCCCTACAGTTCGTGAATTATGCGGACATGATCGAGACACTTCTCCGAACAATAACCAATAGAGGAATCTGGAAATTCATATGGCTCCCACATATTTCTACGATTACTTTGCGATCGAATGAACCACTTACATACGATACCAATTTCCCTTTGTCTCACGATAGTTTACTTATCCGAGGTTATGATCGTCGGTATCTCTACATACCTAGTTCAACCTTGTTACTGATAAGTACTCGTTTCTCGTTCCCGTGATATGTGATCCCTTGTGAGACATTCACATGCTTGCAAGTTAATTGGATGACATTTCACCGAGAGGGCCCAGAGTATATCTATCCGTCATATGGATGGACAAATCCCACTCTTGATCCATGTGTCTCAACCAATAATTTCCGAACACTCAATGCCACCTTTATAGCCACCCTGTTGCGGTGTGGTGTTTGATGTCATCAAAGCATCCATCCGGTAAAGGTGATATGCATGATCTCATGGTCGAAGGAATTAGGTTACTATGTATCAGAAAGCATATAGCAATTGAACTATTTAAAATGACTTGATCTTTATGCTACTCTTATCTATAGGAGTATGTCCACCATATCATTCTCCTAACGATATGATCTTGTTGTTAATAACATCTCAATGTTCATGATAGGGAAACCACAATCATTTATTAACCAACAAGCTAGTATTATAAAGAGGCATTACTAGGGACTTCAAATTAGGTTTACAAATCACACAAGTATTAATGTTTCCTTGTTAATACTATTATAGCATGAATGTAAACATTTATCATAAACACAAAGATATAATAATAACTACATGTATTATTGCCTCTAGGGCATATCTCCAATAGTCTCCCACTTGCACTAGAGTCATCTAATCTAGATTACATGGTAATATACCGAACACCCATGGCAGTTTGGTGCTGGTCATGTTTTGCCATCGGGAGAGGTTTAGTCAACGGATCCGCCACATTCAGATCTGTGTGTACTTTGCAAATCTTTATGTCCCCATCTTGGACATGTTCTCGAATAGCGTGAAAACGTAGTTTGATATGCTTCAGCTTCTTGTGTGACCTTGGTTCTTGCGCATTGTCTATGGCGCCCATGTTATCATAGTAGATAGACATTGGGTCCAACGCACTAGGAACCACACCCAGCTCTGTAATGAACTCTTTCATCCATATCGCTTCTTGTGAAGCCTCCGAAGCAGCCATGTATTCCGATTCAGTTGAAGATCTCGCCACAACGCTTTGCTTTGCACTCCTCCAGCTAACTGCTACACCATTCAAAGTAAATACGTATCCAGATTGTGATTTAGAATCATCCGGATCAGTGTTCCAACTAGCATCGGTGTAACCATTAACAACGAGTTGTTCATCACCTCCATAAGAAAGAACCATATCCTTAGTTATTCTCAAGTACTTAAGGATGTTTTTAACCGCTGTACAATGATCCACTCCTGGATCACTTTGATATCTGCTAGTTAAACTAACAGCATATGCAATGTCGGGTCTAGTACATAGCATGGCATACATTAGAGATCCTATGGCTGAGGCATAGGGAGTCTTACTCATCTTTTATCTATCTTCTGCCGTTGTCGGACTTTGAGTTTTACTCAAGGTCGTATTGGGAAACATAGGCAAGAACCCTTTCTTGCTATCTTCCATTCCAAACCTCTTTAGAACTTTGTCCAAATATGTACTCTGTGACAATGATATTAGGCGTCTCAATCTATCTCTATAAATCTTTATGCCTAATATGTAAGCTGCTTCGCCAAGATCCTTCATTGAAAAACTATTATTCAAATATTCCTTGACACTATTAAGAAGGTCTACATCATTCCCAATCAACAATATGTCATCTACATATAGTATTAAGAATGCTACAGAGATCCCACTCACTTTCTTGTAAATACAAGCTTCTCCATAAGTTTGTATAAAACCAAAACTTTTGATTACCTTATTAAAACGTTGATTCCAACTTCGGGATGCTTGCTTCAATCCATAGATGGACCGTTGAAGTTTGCATACCTTGTTAGCATCTTTAGGATCGACAAAACCTTTGGGTTGCATCATATACAACTCTTCATCAATGTCTCCATTGAGGAATGTTGTTTTGACATCCATCTGCCATATCTCATAATCATAATATGCAGCGATTGCTAACATAATCCTCACAGACTTTAGCTTCGCTACAGGTGAGAAAGTCTCATCGTAGTCAACTCCTTGAATTTGTCGAAACCCTTTTGCGACAAGTCGAGATTTATAGACAGTAACATTACCATCAACATCTGTTTTTTATTGAAAATCCATTTGTTCTCGACATCCTTCCGGCCATACGGTAAGTCCACCAAAGTCCATACTTGGTTTTCGTACAAGGATTCAATCTCGGATTTCATGGCTTCTTGCCATTTATTAGAATCTGGGCTCATCATCGCTTCCTCATATGTCGCAGGGTCATCGGTGTTGTCCACCAACATGACATTCATAACGGGATCATACCAATCTGGAGTGGTACGAGTTCTCGTTGACCTGCGAGGCTCTGTAGCAACTACAACCGAAATTTCATGATCATCATCATTAGCTTCCTCTCTTATTGGTGCAGGCACCACAGGAACTTCTTCCGGTGCTGCGCTACTCTCAAGTTCGAGGGAAGGTTCGACAACCTCGTCGAGTTCTACTTTCCTTCCAGTCACTTCTTTCGAGAGAAATTCCTTCTCTAGAAAGGATCCATTCTTAGCAACGAAGATTTTGCCTTCGGATCTATGATAGAAGGTATACCCAATAGTTTCCTTCGGGTATCCTATGAAGACGCATTTTTCCGCTTTGGGTTCAAGCTTGTCCGGCTGTAACTTCTTTACATAGGCTTCGCAACCCCAAACTTTAAGGAACGACAGTTTAGGTTTCTTCCCAAACCATAATTCATATGGTGTCGTTTCAACGGATTTAGATGGTGCCCTATTTAAAGTGAATGCGGCTATTTCTAATGCAGAACCCCAAAATGATAGCGGTAAATCTGTAAGTGACATCATAGAACGAACCATATCTAAGAGAGTTCGATTACGACGTTCGGACACACCATTACGCTATGGTGTTCCCGGCGGTGTCAATTGTGAAAGTATTCCACATTTCTTCAAATGTTCGCCAAACTCGTAACTTAGATATTCACCTCCACGATCAGAACGTAGAAATTTAATCTTCTTGCTACGTTGATTCTCTATCTCACTTTGAAATTCCTTAAACTTCTCGAAAGTTTCGGATTTATGTTTCATGAAATAGATATACCCATATCTACTCAAGTCATCCGTGAAGGTAAGAACATAACGATAACCACTACGTGATGCTACACTCATTGGACCACACACATCGGTATGTATGATTTCCAATAAGTCCGTAGCTCGCTCCATCATACCAGAAAATGGAGTCTTAGTCATTTTACCAATCAGACATGCTTCGCATCTTTCAAGTGATTCAAGAAGTCCATCGGAATGGAGTTTCTTCATATGCTTCACTCCAATGTGACCAAGACGACAGTGCCACATATAGGTCGAGTTATCGCTCGATTTCAAACGTTTAGCCTCAATGTTATTAATATGTGTATTTCCACTATCGAGATTCAATAAGAATAGACCATCTATCAAAGGTGAATGTGCATAAAACATATTACTCATATAAATCGAACAACCATTATTCTCGGACTTAAACAAGTAACCGTCTCGCAATAAACAAGATCCCGATATAATATTCATGCTTAACGCAGGCACCAAATAACAATTATTTAAGTATAAAACTAATCCCGATGGTAGATGAAGGGGTAGCGTGTCACCGCGATCACATCAACCTTTGATCCGCTTCCCACGCGCATCACCTCGTTCTTCGCTAGCTTCCGCTTATTCTGCAAAGACTGTTTGAGTTACAAATATGAGCAACCAACCAAGATTATCAAATACCGTGCACTACTACGAGTACTAGTGAGATACACATCAATAACATGTATATCAGATATACCTTTCTTCTTGATGTTGCCGTTCTTCAAATGCGCCAAGTACTTTGGGCAATTCCGCTTCTAGTGACCTTCTCCCTTGCAGTAAAAGCACTCAGTATCAGGCTTAGGTCCAGCCTTGGTCTTATTCGTCGGCGCGGTAACTTTATTACCACCCTTCTTGAAGTGTCCCTTTTGCTTAGACTTGCCTTTCTTGAATTTGGTGGTCTTATTGACCTTCAACACTTGGTGCTCTTTCTTGATCTCCACTTCTGCAGATTTTAACATAGCAAACAGTTCTGGCAACTGCTTGTTCATGTTTTGCATATTTTAGTTCATCACAAAGTTCTTGTAACTTGGTGGTAGTGATTGGAGGACACGATAAATCCCCAAAGCATTAGGAATCACTATACCCAAGCTTTGAAGTTTGTTTATGCCTGCACATCTTAAGCACATGCTCACCGACGGAGCTGCCCTCTTCCATCTTGCGCTTAAAGAACTTTTCGTAAGCCTCATAGCTATCAATTGCATGAAGTCTCAAAGATCAATTTGATATCACGGACAATATCATGTGGGTCTGAATTCTCAAACATTTTCAAGCTCGATTCTAAACCATACAAGATAGCACACGAATCAGGAGTATCGAGTCTTCCGAGCGAGGTAAACATTCTTTACTTGCCGGTAGCAAGAGTCGGTGGGTCACCTAGCAGTGCATCCAGCACATAGGTCAAATTACCAGCTGTGAGGACAATCCTCAAATTGCGGAACCAATCCGCGAAGTTGCTTCCATTGTTTTTAAACTTTTATTTCTCTAGGAAAGCATTAAAATTGATGGTAGGGGCTGCCATTGATCTACAACATATTTGCAATAGTTTAGACTAAGTTTATGACAAATTGAGTTCTAATTAATAGTTAAATTAATCTAGGTGAACTCCCACTGAAAACAATATGCCTCACATTGTTTTAGTGATCACACAAACCAGATCCACCACATCAACACCGATCATCACAAGAGTTGATATAGTTTCAATGGCGAACAATCGACATGTTCATCATATCTACTATACGATTCATGCTTTACCTTTTGGTGATCCGTGTTCCGAGACCATGTCTGTACATGCTAGGCTCGTCAAGATCAAACTTTAGCTTCCGCATGAGCAAATCTGGCTTGCTCACGTTGTATACACTTGCGGAATCTAACACACCCGATCATCACGTGGTGCTTCGAAACAACAAGCTTTAGCAACGGTGCTAAGTAAGGGTGAACACTTTATGACTTGAAATTCATGTGCATGCGGGATCATCTTATAATGCTACCGTCGTTAACTAAGCAATATAAGATGCATAAAGGATTAACATCACATGCAATTCATAATATGTGATATGATATGGCCTTTCTTCTTTGTGCTTCCGATCTCCATCTTCAAGCATGAACATGATCTCCATCATCACCGGCATTGCATCAAGGTCAATGACGCTTCTCCATGGTTGTCGTCCACCGGATTCAACTATTACAACTACTTTGAATAAACTCGCGGGTCTTAACAAAATTAAAAACAACCATATGGCTCCTGCCGGTTGCCAACTTACAATAAGGAACATTGCATACATCAAATATAATCACAATCATGGCCATATCACATCACTGCACACCCCTGCAAAACAAAGTTAGACGCCTCTACTTTCTTTGCATGTTTTACGTGGTTTGGGGCTTTCAATAAGTGTCGATCTAACTTACGAACAAGAACCACAACATTGATACTAGCATTGTTAATCACCCGTTGTAAATTGAATCTTAACTATGCCGGGAGAAACAGCACCAAAAGCCACTTATGCAATACAAGTTGCATGTCAAGCGTGGAGCAAGTCTCATGAACGATGTCATGAAAGGTTAGCGGCCGCTTCATCCCAACATCCCGCAAGATGCAAAGTACACAAGAAGCAATCGACAATAAAAGCATCAACGCCACAATGACCATTGTGTTCTACTCAGGCAACAGTTCTATATAGACACGGCTCGATACCTTTGTAGGGTTTCGTAGCATGGAAAACAAAATTTTCTATCGCATACAAACAAACAAGCCAAGATCTATCTACTAGATTGTAGCAACGAGTCGATGGAATAACTCACCTTCGAAGATTCCAAAGTGTTTAACGAGAGCGGATTCTCGTGTGTGATGTAGTCGTACTCTTCCCGATCTCAAGATCGCGTGAGACGATCCTTCCGGCCAAGGCTCGGCAGCGCTCAGATCGATCACACGCTCAAGATTTGACGAAGACCTTCCTCTCCTTGTTCCCAGCAGTGGAGGTTGTAGCACTCTCTCGCGATTCAAGAAAGACAACGTGGTACCGGAAGTAGAGGGGAGATCTCGCAGGGCTTCGCCTTAAGCCGGAGCGAGTATGGTGGACTATGAGAGAGCTCCTCGGCGATCTAGGGTTTAGACACACCAAGGAGGAGGCTTGGCCGGCGGCTAGGGTTAGCTAGGCGGCGGCGGTTTGCTGTCACATCCCAAGATTTTCCAAATCTTGTAATGTGAAAATAAATGAATAAAATAAAACTTTGTTTGATTTTCAGGGCTCGAAGAAACATTTTGAATTCAATTGGAACCTCAAACCTATTTGGATTAAATAAAATCCTAAAGGGATTTAAAAAGATAAACATTTTAAATAAAGGAAAATAAAATATTTTGGAAATACTATTTTGGATCTTTTAAATAAAAGGATTTGGTCTTCAAAAGAAATAGAAGTTTTCTAAATAAAGATAATTTTATAAAGCCAAATTAAATCTTGGCCAAGCTTTTGAAATAAAATATTTCTATTTGATAAAATAGTAAAGGTTTATTCAAAATAAATTAATAAGGATTTAATATCCAAGTTTTATTAATAAAGGTTTTACTATTTCCAAAACATCAAAACTTATTTATTTATTTTAAATAAGTTTTTCAAATATTTTATACTCCTAAATAAAACCTAGTGATTTGATTTTTGAAATAAATAGATTTCAAAAGGAATTTTAAAATAAAACAAAATCTATTTGATTTAATAACAATGGTCTATTTATTTAATTAATAATGGACCTTAAAATAAAATTTTTATTTTTGTTTTGGAATTTGGTTTATGTTACTGAACAGAACCAATCTCAATGTTTCAAAGTGTGGTGTTTGTTTGAATTGATTGAGTATTGTTTGGTTGTTTGAATTTCAAAACAGGAAATAGTTATAGAAAAAGAAAAAGCCAGCAGACAGGAAAAAAATAGGATCTGGACCAGCCAAGTCGACAGAGCCCACAAGGCCCAGTACCAGCCCAGCCTTCTTTACCCCGAAGAAAACGCTTCACACTTGGCAACTGACCCACAGAGTGAATGACTGGTGGACCTCCCTCTCACTCCTTTTCCCACTGACCAGCAGACCCCGCTTTTCCAGCTCGTCTCCTTCCTGGCGACGACCACGCCGGCCGTTTCTGCCGTTGATGTCGCGGCTTGATTACACATTGATTCCACGCCTTAACCTCGCCGTGACTGCGTCCTATTAATCACCAGCGCCTCCTCCTCCTTTCCCCTCTGTCGCCCCACCTCGACACGCCCCCAGGCTGCCCCATTTATCGCCACACCACCCTCGGTCCGACGAGCTTCCTTCTCCAATTCCGGCTAGTACCTGCCACCCCGTGCCCCCTCGACCTAGCTCACACCTTCCCCACCTCCTAACGCATCTGTCCGTGCCCCTCGTTTAACCGCGGGCGTCCCTGAGCGTCGACACCGACAAAGCTCTAAGCGCCGCCGTCTGTCTTCAACTACGACGACGACTCCCAGGTAAACCAGACCGCCCCGCGCCTTCTAGTTCATGCACGCATCATCTCCTTGATCTTACGCGTCTGACCACACCCTCTGTTTGCCTCCGCGTGATCTACAACGTCGCCTTCGACCGCGGACAAAACCATCCGACGCCGACGATGCCTCTGACGAGCAATTGCGACCGTTCCCGTGCGCCCCCTGCCTCGTCGACCACACGTTGAGCTTCCCCAGCCTCCTGCGATCTCGTTGAGCACCCCCTCTGTCTACCTTGCTTCCTAGAACAGCCGCTAGCCCGCTGCCTGACTGCCGCTGGCCCACCGCGCAGCGCCGCCAGTTAGTGGTCTGATTGATTGCGTCCGTTAGATCTAGATCGTAAGGCTGTAATAGAACATAAGCGAAGAGGTATCGTATGCCTCTGCGCCTCTCGATCTAAATGAGATCCTACGGTCTGCAGCGCGTGATCCACCCGAACCGGTACCATCCAATTAGAAAGTGCCGCGTGTCCCCTGTTCTGTTTAAAATCAGATTTGAAATCAGATTAGTTTGTGATTTTCAAACCATTGTAACTTTTGATCCACACGTCCAAAAATTGCAAATTTGGTATCGTTGGAATCAGTAGAACAAGCCCTAGACAACCATGCCTTTGGTTTAGTAAATAGTATCTGTTAGTCTGCTTGTTTTTGCAGATACTTTTGTGTGCTTGTTTAGATTAGAAGAATTGTTTAAAAATGTTTTTAGGGTTAAAACCTTTGAAAAATGGTTTATTGTAAACTCACTAACCCTAGGAACCAACCCATAGTTTGAAAAATGGATTTGGTAAAGTTTAGGATGGAAAACTTGATTTAGTCCA
Organism: Avena longiglumis; assembly: GCA_030063025.1. NCBI lineage: Eukaryota > Viridiplantae > Streptophyta > Magnoliopsida > Poales > Poaceae > Avena > Avena longiglumis. Next base: position 91,579,337 of record CP125977.1, on the reverse strand, counting down.
TTTCTAGTCAAATAAAAATAATGGTTTTATTATGAAAATGGTTTTGGAGTAAAAACTTTGGGAAAATGTTTTGGATCAAACCTACTGACCTAAAACACCAAGTTTTGAGAAACAACAACTTATTTGGTGAACCACTTAGAGTTGTTGCTTTTATAAAAATGTTTTCCACCACATAAAATAATGAGAGGATTTAAAAATTGTTTTTGGACAAAACCCTTTTGCAAATAACTTTGCCACTTTGAAAAATGACCACTTGGACTTTACAAAGTTTAGAAACCTAGTGGAGACCACCTTTGCAAATAGAACCATCCCTTGAATGGTTGCATGCATAGCTTAGATCCCATGGTTTTATGTGTGTGAATTTTTTGATTGATTATTGGTTTGAAATGCTTGTTGATATTGGGTTTGCTTGATTGATTGTAGTGAAATTAGCAAAGTGTGAGACTAGCAAGATCAAGGAGTGAACCATCATTCCCTACCAAAAAGGCAAGTTACACTATAATCTAAAGTCCTACTATTTTCTTTATACTTAGTGGGTTTTTTTAAAACATGCATGAAAAGAATTTCTATACTTATGCTATGCTAAATCCTAGTAGGATACCCTATACATTCCTTAGTGAAAATATTGTAGTTGTTACATGCTTAGCCATGCTATATTTTGAAAAGAGATACATGTTGAGATTTTATGAAGTTGAGAAAAGGACTTGTGATTTTATATAATAAAACAAGGACTCAATGAACCACATGGGTGGCCAAGGATACTTGAGTATTGGAGAATGTGGCAACAAAAGGAACCATGACTATGGCAATCTCTTTGTGTTGTGCTCCAAAGGAACCACCCAGGAAACTTAGAGATTGAACATGTTTCTCCAATTGTGGCTTTCGTGTGCAACCACATGCTATTATGGCTCTGGATTAGTCAACTACATTGGGAATACCCATGCATTGTCTTCAGTTTACTGGACATGGGGATCTGGAATGCTTCATGGGTGCTGAAGACAAGCTAGCAATGGTGTATGGGAGGACCCTTTGGAAAGACTTCGTCACATTCTCAATCTGCTAGTACTCCATCTTGGTGAGTGCTAATCCAGTGGCCACTGGTGGCAAAAAGATGGGATTGTGACATGTGGGTAAAGTGTACTCCTTCTGCAGAAGATATTAAAATCTAAGTACTTAGCCGTGTCCCCGGTTATGGACAATACTGAGCAACTAAAGTTTGAAGCTATGGGAGATCTCGACATTCTAATTTCTAAAAGAAAACTTTTAAAAACTTGTTGCACTTGGGGTTACCAAGGAGCTCAAGAGACTTTGACAAAACTTTATGTACTTGGGGTTACCAAGGAACTCAAGAGATTTTGTTGAAAACATGAACACTTGGGGTTACCAAGGAACTCATGAGATTTTGATAAAACTTGTTGCACTTGGGTTTACCAAGTAGCTCAAGAGATTTTTGACAAGGACTTGAACACTTGAGTTTCTACCAAGGAGTTCAAGGAACTTGGAAAATGAGATTTAACAAAGGACCAAAACCATTTTTGAAACGATAGGATAAATTTTGCTTTATGCAAATGAGCCTTAAACTCTACTTAGCCAAATATGCATGTATTGATAGGATCCACTCATATTAAACATAGTAGTGAAGCTTGCCAATACAATTCAAATGTATTGACCCTTGTGGCTGTAACTTGTAATGTTGCAGGTTTGATTGTTTTTAGTGAAGATTGATTGATTAGGATTACAAAGTCTACAACCAACATCTGCATGTGGCACTTTGAAGATATAGGACCCATGACTATAGTTATTCCGCTGCAATGTAATGTAATAGCCAAATGAGCTATGTATGATGTAATAAAATTTTGTTCTTCCTGGTTATAAAGTTATATTATGACCTTTGTTTCTTGACATTACATCTAAACTGTGGATGCTAGCTATTGATCCATGGACTAGCATTGTAAACACAGGGGACTCCACCTTATGTTGTATAAAGGTTGGGACACTCCCTCTACAGATGGTATCAGAGCATTATGTTGCTTGTAGGATTTGTAAACCTAGGATTGGACAAAACCCTTAGAAAAATAGGAGTTGTTTTGTTCCAAAACTTATTTACAAAACAAACTTGTAAACTCTTTCCTCAATCATTTTGGTTTCAACTCTACACCTCTTCTATTTCAAACTTGATGGAAAAGCCTACCCCATGGCCAAAGACTACACCATGTGCAAATGACTTCTTCAACTTCTTCAACTCTAATGACTTCAACTTCTTCAACTCTAATGACTTCAACATCTTCAGCATGTTCACCAAGGACTTCCAACTTGGATACCATTAAGGACTACAAGTGAAACAAGGAAATCTTTCTCAAGATTTAGAGACTGAGGAAATGCACAAGTTAGAAGGAGCCCACATCACTTGAAGTTCATGTGACCAAGAGTTTTTCTCAAGAAAACCATGATCTCATACAAGAAGAATCATGAAGGAAGGAAAGATCACAAGTGAACCATATAGATGGACCACCATATCTTAGTTAAGTCAAAACACACCAACTTATGTGGTGTAACAAAAATATTTTTGTTACCCAAGTATATGCTTGAACTTTGTTGTTTGAGTGAAATGTTGAATTATGATTGCATGCACATTGTTTGTGTGAATTGTGATGTGTGTGATTAGAAATATTTCCTTAGAAATATCCTTCCTAGTCTAATCTTCATTCAACCCAAAAAAATGACTACCCCAGGAGACTCCAACATCAAGGTTGATGACACCAACACCAACCAAGAGGACAGTATGAAAGAGCTCATAGCAACCCAGAACCAGTTGAACCAAGTGACAGCTCAGTTCATAGCCAACTCCAGTGGAGAAGATCCAATCCTGCAAGGATTTTTGGAAACTCAAGGACAACTAATGCTCAAAGTGACTGATGAGATGATCAAAATGGAAGAAAGCTATCCTAAAAGAGTCTTTGACAACAAGGATGACAGAAATGTTATTCTAGATGGAGCCCCAGCTTGCATTATTTGTGGAGACAAGGATCATACTTCCAAGGAGCATGGAGATAAATGCCCCAACTGTGAAGAGAAACATCCTGTTGGACAATGTCCCACTTCTCAAGCTACTTGCTACCTATGTGAAGGAGACAACCATGTTCCTATTCAATGCCCCATCTATTCCATTGTGGAACAAAGGAAACAAGATGGACCCAAGTCTACCAAGAATTTTGATGGCAAAGGAAAAGGACCACTTATAACTCCAAAGAAAACAACCCAATTCAAAGGATCAAAGAAACCCAAGAAGCAAAAGATAGAAAAAAGCCATGTACAATGTTATAAATGTAAGGAAATGGGACACTATTCTGGTGAATGCCCAGAGAACCCGAAGAATAAAGAGATTGGCCAAGTGGTGTGCAACAACTGCAAAGATCTAGGCCACTATGTAGCAACTTGTCCACAGGAGCCACGTAAAGAACTCAAGGACATCCACTGTTTCAACTGCAAGAACCCAGGACACTATGCAAGCAACTGTCTAGAAAAGATGAAAAACAAGTTGAACAAGCCTATGGAGAAACTCAACCTTGGCCCATGAGTCAAGTGTGGAAACAAAGGACACAATGAAAATGTTTGCTTTGAGAAATTTCCCCAGGATCCCAAGAAGGACAATATGTAATCTTTGTTTGAAATTTTTTAAGGATGGTAGTACCCTAGTTGTTTTGAACCTGCTTGTAACCGTAGCCTCCCCAAATCTCGGGATGAGATTTATTTTTAGGGTGGTAGCCTGTCACATCCCAAGATTTTCCAAATCTTGTAATGTGAAAATAAATGAATAAAATAAAACTTTGTTTGATTTTCAGGGCTAGAAGAAACATTTTGAATTCAATTGTAACCTCAAACCTATTTGGATTAAATAAAATCCTAAAGGGATTTAAAAAGATAAACATTCTAAATAAAGGAAAATAAAATATTTTGGAAATACTATTTTGGATATTTTAAATAAAAGGATTTGGTCTTCAAAAGAAATAGAAGTTTTCTAAATAAAGATAATTTTATAAAGCCAAATTAAACCTTGGCCAAGCTTTTGAAATAAAATATTTCTATTTGATAAAATAGTAAAGGTTTATTCAAAATAAATTAATAAGGATTTAATATCCAAGTTTTATTAATAAAGGTTTTACTATTTCCAAAACATCAAAACTTATTTATTTATTTTAAATAAGTTTTTCAAATATTTTATACTCCCAAATAAAACCTACTGATTTGATTTTGGAAATAAATAGATTTCAAAAGGAATTTTAAAATAAAACAAAATCTATTTGATTTAATAACAATGGTCTATTTATTTAATTAATAATGGACCTTAAAATAAATTTTTTATTTTGGTTTTGGAATTTAGTTTATGTTACTGAACAGAACCAATCTCAAAGTTTCAAAGTGTGGTGTTTGTTTGAATTGATTGAGTATTGTTTGGTTGTTTGAATTTCAAAACAAGAAATAGTTATTGAAAAAGAAAAAGCCAGCAGACAGGAAAAAAATAGGATCTGGACCAGCCCAGTCGATAGAGCCCACAAGGCCCGAGACCAGCCCAAATTTCTTTACTCAAGAAAACGCTTCACTTGGCAACCGACCCACGAGTGAATGACCGGTGGACCTCCTCTCACTCCTTTTCCCACACCGCCAGACCCCACTTTTCCAAATGCTCTCCTTCCTCGACGACCACACGCCCGTTCTTACGCCGTTGATGTCGCGTCTTGAATACGCATTGATTCCATGCCTTAACCTCGCTGTGACTGCATCCTATTAATCACCAGCGCCTGCTCCTCCATTCCCCTCTGTCGCCCCACCTCGACACGCCCCCAGGCTGCCCCATTTCTCGCCACACCACCCTCGGTCCGACGAGCTTCCTTCTCCAATTCCGGCTAGTACATGCCACCCCGTGCACCCTCGACCTAGCTCACACCTTCCCCACCTCCTGACGCATCTGTCCGTGCCCCTCGTTTGACCGCGGGCATCCCTGAGCGTCGGCACCGACAAAGCTCTGAGCGCCGCCGTCTGTCTTCAACTACGACGACGACTCCCAGGTAAACCAGACCGCCCCGCGCCTTCTAGTTCACTCACGCATCATCTCCTTGATCTTACGCGTCTGACCACACCCTCTGTTTGCCTCCGCGTGATCTACAGCGTCTCCTTCGACCGTAGACAGAACCATCCGACGCCGACGACGCCTTCGACGAGCAATTGCGACCGTTCCCGTGCGCCCCCTGCCTCGTCGACCACACGTTGAGCTTCCCCAGCCTCCTGCGATCTCGGTGAGCACCCCCTCTGTCCACCTTGCTTCCTAGAACAGCCGCTAGCCCGCTCACTGCCGCTGGCCCACCGCAGCGCCGCCAGTTAGTGGTCTGATTGATTGCGTCCGTTAGATCTAGATCGTAAGGCTGTAATAGAACATAAGCGAAGAGGTATCGTATGCCTCTGCGCCTCTCGATCTAAATGAGATCCTACGGTCTGCAGCGCGTGATCCACCCGAACCGGTACCATCCAATTAGAAAGTGTCGCGTGTCCCCTGTTCTGTTTAAAAACAGATTTGAAATCAGATTAGTTTGTGATTTTCAAACCATTGTAACTTTTGATCCACGCGTCCAAAAATTGCAAATTTATTATCGTTGGAATCAGTAGAACTAGCCCTAGCCATCTGTCGTGGGAATGACCACGGCAGATGCTGCAATCGGCAGCGAGTAGTAGAACGAAGGGCAAGGGCGGCCAGCCATCTGCGGTGCGAGATGAGGGCGGAGACTCAGGGGTTTACCCAGGTTCGGCCCCCCGGAGGGTAAAGACCTACTCCTGCTAGATTGTATTATGGAGGTGTTTACAATGGGCGAACTCGGCGACTAGGCGGCGAGTTGCTTGGGTGTATGAGGGAACGTATCTCTACTCACCCCTTAGGGAGGTTTATATAGGCTTACCTCCCCTAGGGTTTACATATCTCAACCGATTCGGTTACAACTTTGTCAATCGTTTAACTCGCACCGATCGGCCTATCTACTACTCGGGCCTTCGACCTCCAACGCCTGGCACCCTGATGGGCTTCGATCCACTCGCTGCAGTCCCACTCGCCAGCCTTGGACCATCGGAACGTCCCACCGAGATACCCCAAGGTGCATATACCCATCGAGTCCCCGAGGCCGTCGTTGATTAGGCGCGGGTGGCTGCTAGCAATCGGAGTATACGGTGACGAGTTGGCATCCAAATAATCGTCGCGGGCTCCTGCGAAGGAAAAATCCGCGAACCGAGTTGTGTCTTGGGTGAACCGAACCAGGGTCGCGCCTCGGCGAAAAGTTAGCGAGCCGGTGTGGAGGCGGACCGTCGGTGCGAGTCAAACTAGCCGTTAAGGTAACTTAACGGTAACTTTCGGCGTAATCATCGCGCGGTAACGGCCCCCTAATCTGGCGGGAAGCTTCCGCTATATAAGAGGAATGGTAGGCTATCGGAAAACCAATCGCCCACCATTTCTTCCGAGTACGCACACCTTCGCCTGATCCCGCGATCCGATCGACCCGCAATCCTCCGACCTCCAAGCAAATCCTCACCATGGCCCTCCACGAACCTTGGGGTAGATCCAAGTGCACCAGGGCGCAACTGGCCTCCTTCGAGGAGGCCGGAATCCTGCGGGCCGGCTGCTGGCGAATCCCCGCAGCCGGAGAAACGACCCCGAACCCGCGCGAGAGAGAGTTCATATGCTTCACTAGTCACCTCGAGCGGGGCTTAGGGTTTCCCACTGTTCTTCCGCTTCGCTACTTACACGGATCCAGCCTCGGATCTGGGTCCCCATAGCATCGAGCAGCTCGCCATCTTTGTGGCGTCATGCGAGTGCTACTTGCTGCCGCCCTATTTTCCCTTGTGGCAAGATCTGTTCCACGGACGGATCAGCGAGGAGGCGGGCGGACAATGCTAGCCGGCTTAACCTTCCAACTGAAATCCAAAGCCTCCTTCGACTTGATGCCGCCAAAGCAGCAAGCGATCGAAAAAGTCTTGGTTTTATGTGACCGAGGCGACCGAGGACGAGGCGGCGATCCACGGTACTCGCCGACCGCCTCCGAGCCGCAATCTCCGTGTCGCCAAGCTTCCCGACGACCGGATGATCGTCGACGAGATGCTCCAGACCATTCGCGGTCCGAAGAAGAAGGGCTCCACGGTGAACCTGTACAACCGCTGGCTTGGCGGCGATTGCCCGCCGCCTAACGCGAGCATTACATGTACCAAGACACGGGCCGAGAAGACTCGACGAAGGCTGCCTCGCCGAGTGGAAGCTGGAGGACTACCTCCTGGCTGAAGAGGATCACCCAGCGGCATACACGGATGCGCAGTCGGCTCCTCCATACACCGCAAGCCCCGGCCCAACGGTAATAATTTGATCTTGTTCGCAGTCGCATATGCAACATGTAATTCTAACTTTGTTCCATGTTTAACGCAGCTATTTCAAGTGGTGGAAGGTGGCTCCACCCGCCGATGACGAGAGCTGGGCCATCCGCCCAGACACAAGCGAGTCACCTCCGCCAAAGGTAATGAGGACGATGAGGACGAATCAAGAGGAGATCGCCCCAGTCCGAAGACCTGGCAACGCGTCGGCGAACTCGAGGCTAGCAAGAGCCTCGAGCGTCATGATGATGACGAGGAACTCCCGGAGACCACCTCGCTCCGCCAGGCCACTCCTGCCAAGAAGAAGAAGGGGAAAGAGGCGAGGGCCCCCCTGAGGAGGAGGACGAAGCCGCCGAGGACGGCCTCACCGCCGCGCTCGGCGAGCAGTTCCGACGCCCACAGCTCGGCCGGTGACAGGGCGGCTCCGGCAGCAACCGCGCTAGACGCGCCATCCATGGAGGCACCGCTGGCTTCACTACCTCCGCCCTTCGCGCCGGTCTCCGGGCTAGGGGAGGCTCCGGCCGTGGCGACTTCGCCTCGCAAGGAGGTCCCGAGCGCGGCGGTCTCGCCTCGCAAGGAGGCTCCGGCCGCGGCAGCTCCACTTCGCGAGGGGGCCTCCGTCGAAGGCGTCCCGGAGGCGCCAACCGCTACCTCAACGTCAAAGAAGCCCTCCGTATCTTGGGCCCCTGGCGTCCTGGAACTGGGGCTTAGTCGCCGATTGGGCCCTGAGCTGGAGAAGCCGGCCGGCCTCCGTACTGGGCTGCGTTTCATTCCAGTCGCCAAGTGAGTGCACTCGGCCTTCACCTTTCTCTCTTAGTATTTGGACTGTTTGACTGAGTTGTCTCGTCGTAGGACCGGAGTGAAGAAGATGGGCCACCCGACGGTGTCAAGGTGCCCTCCGCTAGCGAGGAGGACCCTTCCCGTAAGAGGAAGGTGGATGAAGTCGCCGCCTCCACGGAAGGCAGCAAGAAGGCCAAGGGCGACATCGTCGCTGTCTCTGACGACACGGCGATCAAGGCCGGCTGTGGAAGCGACGCGTCCACGGCGGGGGATTTCGTTGTTTAGACCGGAGGAGGCGAGCCCTTTGGCGGGCGCCAATCGCTACCTTCCCCGCTTCATGACCAAGGCGGCTCGGCGAGTGTGGCTGCGACCAACCCCGCTCGAGACCGCCGACGCTGAGATTGACCAACGCCGGGCACACGGCGCCGTTGCGTCGTGGACGCGCGCAATCGACGGCATGCTTGGCGCGCCATCCGTGTACCTCAGCCCGAGGATCAGGTGTTTTGCAGCCTGATTCTTTTTAGTTTCTTGTTTTGTGCGTCGAGTCAGTCCCGAGCGCACTCGCTAAATTGTAGCGGTGGGCACGAGTATTTTTCGAGCCGCCATCCCTCGAGTGCGCACCGCTAAATTGTAGCGGTGGGCACCGAGTATTTTTCAAACTAGCCTCGAGTGCGCACCACTAAATTTTAGCGGTGGGCACCGAGGAGTTTTCGTGTGCCGACTTTGAAGATGTCTGTGGTCTGCAATGAGTCGGCAGAGCGATTGGCGGCGGCGTCTGAGAAGGAACTGCCGCCTCCGAAGCGAACAAGGAGCTTCAGTTGTGGCTGAAAGTGAGGTGGCTCGCCAGAGCTTGTCCTCGCCGGAGAATCGCAGCGGTGCGGTTCTGCGGCACCGCCAATGTAAGATCGCCGACCGAGCGCAAATCGCGAGGCGAAGAAGAAGCAAGCTCGGCGAACAGGCGGCGAGGCCGCCATTGCGCGGAGGACGATCGGAAGGCGTCTGAAGCCCTCATTGTTGGGCTTCAGAACGACCATACATCGCTTCAAAGTTTCATCACGGGGCTCGCCCGCCCATTGCTTGGTGAGTGCGTCTTCCCTGCCTTATGATTGTACTGTTTGTGGTTTCCATTGTACTCATACTTGTCTCCTTCGCAGGTCGTGTTATTGGCTGCCAAGAAGAAGCGAACTCTCTTGACGCGAGGGAGTGCGTGAGCATGCTCGTCGACTCGGCGACGTCGGCGACCTGCATACGCCACTACCTCCAAGAGATGTCGCCCACGGAGGTTATTCCCAGTGACCTCGTTGAGGTGTGGGAGTACTTGGAGAAGGCACCCGCGGTCGTAGAGTTCATGACGCGGTCGGCGTTTCGTCGCGGAGCGTCGACGGCCTTGAGCCTTGGGCTCGCCCACTTCCCCGAGGACTTCGATCTCGATGATGTGACGAGTGGATACCCTTCATCGACTGGCGCGGTGGATCTGTCCGAGGTCCTCAAGCTGCAGGAACGTGCCGCCGCGTACTCGGAGCGCGTCTGGTCGATGGGCGACCTCCTTCCTTACCAGGAAACGGTCGTCGCGCCGAACGACTCCGAGCCGCCGCATCGCGACTTCAAGGTTGAGCAGCCTTTCCGCTCGGCGATGGCGGGCGAGCTGACGACGTATCCATCAAACCCATACACCGCGTTCATCCGTAAGCGTCGGGACGCTGGCGCCTCGTCGTCGAAGCCTGCAGAGTAGTTTAGTTTGCCCAAATGTGTTAGCAGCAGTTCTGCCGAGTAGGCATATGTTGTAATGTAAGACAATGCGATATGCGATTGAATGGAACGTTGTGTTCATTTTGCTATTTGTTTGCGTGTTTTGGATTGATTTTGGGTGAGTCCCCGAGCGCGTCCGCCCTTTGTGGGGTTCCCCTTATATATGATGTTTTGTTGTTTATCATGTGTATGTTGGTTGAGTCGACTACCGAGCTCGGAGAGCCGATCAAGGCGACTCCTCGAGTGCTCAGACTTTACCGTTTTTCCCGTCGCGAACGGGCCGGTGGCCGAGTCCCCGGCGTGGTACTTGGTAGTTCAAGGCGCGACTCGAGGGTGGTTGAGGACCGAGCGCGTTGGTGTTAGCGTGCCCGCCCGCCCGTGGGTCGATGGCGTGGCGAGTCCTGGGCACGCTCTCTTACTTGGCGTTTTCCCTGTCCGATCGAGACGAACTGGTATTCAGTCCCCGAGCGTGGTACTTAGCCGTTCGAGTCGCTATGCCGAGGAGGCGGAGGACCAGGGTCGCTGTAGGAAGCGAGGACAGATGTCTTGGTTCGTAAAACCAGTCGAGCTAGGCGACTCCGATGGGGCTCCGGATTGGCGTTTTTCGTGGACGATGCAAGACCTGAAATGACCCAGTGCTTGTACATCGCACTACTTAGCCGTGCCGGTCGCTGTACCAAGGGTTGACTTCTGTATTTTAGCATGACGCTGTTAATTACGAGTGCGAGTGGCACAAGGCATGGAGAGTAGACGAATTTTGCAGAACTGCTTTCTTTTATTCATAGCGACCGGAGAGTACATATGTGGGGTTCTAGGTATAGAACTTCCGAGGAGATTTACATTCCACGGCCGCTGATCGCCGAGCTCACCGCCGCGGACGCCGACGAGGTAGTAGCGTCGCTGTTGCACGCTACCGATAGCGAACGGGCCTTCCCACGAGGGGAGAGCTTGTGCATGCCCTTCTTGTCCTGGATGAGGCGTAGCACCAAGTCGCCTTCCCGGAAGGTGCGGGTTTTCACCCGGCTGTGGTAGCGACGGAGCCCTTGTTGATAGATAGCGGTCGCGATCGGGCGAGGTCGCGGCTTCGTCGAGTTGGTCGAGCCCATCTTGGCGGGCCTGCTTCGCGGCCTCCGATAGTGGACGATCCGGCGAGTCGTGTTCGAGGTCGGTTGGCATGATGCGGCTTCAGTAGACCATGAAGAAGGGGTGAATCCGTCGACTGCTGACCGAGGTGCGGATTCCCAGATGACGGAGGGAAGCTCTTCGACCCAAAGATCCAGCGGTTCGCCGAGTGGTACTTGGAGTCGCGGCTTCAGCCGTGGAGGATACTTTGGTTGGCTCGTTCACTGGCCGTTGGATTCGGTGTGCGATCGACGCGAGGTCGAGCCGGATGTGGTGCTCCTCGCAGAACTCGCCATTGCTCCCTTGGCGAAGTTTGTGCCGTTGTCCGTGATGATGCTTGGGGAAACCGTAGCGGTATATGAGCTCGCGTAGAATTTAGTGGCGCCTTCCGTCGCATTTCGGACTGGCTTGGCTTCTACCCACTTTGTGAATTTGTCGACGGCGACCAGCAGTGGGTGTAGCCGAGGGGCCTTCTTGAAGGGGCCTACCATGTCCATGCCCCACACGGCGAATGGCCGGTGATGGGGATTGTTTTGAGCGAACTTGAACGCGGCGTCCGGTTGGCGATTTCGGCACCCGCGATCGCTGGACGATATCGATGGCGCCGGCATGTGCGGTGGGCCAAGAGAAGCCGTGTCGCATGGCTTTGGCGACCAGGAGCGCGTGGCGGTGGCCGCAATACCGAGTGGATGTCGGTAAGATTTTGCGTCCTTCACCGGTTGGACGCAGCGTTGAACACGCCGGTGACGCTTGTGTAGCTCGCCGATGATGGTGTAGGACTTGCATCGGCGGCGATCATTCTAGCGCTTGTCTCGTCTGCGGGCAGGTTGCCCGCTCCGTAGGCGGCGATGTAGGGCTTGGTCCAACCGTTCGCTCGGTGACGAGTGCGACCAAGGTTGCCTCTGGTTGGAGCGGGACTCCAATGTCGATCTCCTTCGGAGGAGAGACTGACGGCGTGAAGATGGTGTCGAGGAACACGCCGGCAGGTGGTGCGAGTCGAGCCGACCCGATGCGAGAGAGGGCGTCGGCCTCGTTTTTCCTCCTGTCGATCCACTCGAGAGTAGCCGGTGAAGTGGCCGCCCACCTTGTCCACCTCTTGGCGGTATGCCGCCATGGTAGGGGAGACGGCGCAGTGCCGCGACTTGACCCGCAACGAGGTCGGAGTCTCCGTAGCATCAAGGCGATTGACGCCATCTCTTTGCGGCTCGCATGTCAGGAGTAGGCCTCAGATTCGCCATGTTGTTCGTGCAGGCGTGAATTCGAGGCGGAGGATGTAGCGGAGCTTGTCGCCTTTGGTGAGGTCAAGACTATCCGCTCCGCGCCATCCGCGTTCTTGGACCCGTCAAGTGCAGGCTCCAGAATGGAGGTACGGCGGCTTCTCGGCCGGGCCTCCTCCCGGGCGAGGAAGTCGCCGTGCTCGCGACTTAATCGCCTGCGTGGCTCGTACTTAATGTTGTGGACGCCGATCTCGACGCCCACTTGGCGACCCGCCTTCGCCTCGATTGCGGATGATGTCTTGTAGTGGAGCCGAGGAGACGACCGTGATGGGTGCTCGAAGTAGTGCGGCAGCGCGCTGAGCTCTAAAGACCGCGATACCAGCTTTTGGTATCAGGTATCACGGCGCGACTCGTTAGGACCTCGCTGATGTAGTATACCGCCGGACTGGCGCTTTTTCCTTCTTCCGTCGTTCGACGACCATTATAGCGCTGACGACGCGCTCGGACGCCGCGACGTAAACCAGCATGGGCTCCTTGTCGACGGGTGCGGCGAGTAGTGGTGCGGCGAGTAGCACCTTTTTGAGGTCGCGAGCTGTCCGCCTCCTTGTCCCATCGAAGGTGGGATTCTGCGCATCAGCGGTATAGGGGCATCGCTTTTCGCCAGCGGGGATGAAGCGATCGAGAGCCGCCACACGCCCGCCAGCTTCGACGCCGCGCAGCACTCGGGTTTGCCGAGCCGGGCGATCGTGTCGATCTTCGTTGGGTTTGCCTCGATCCTCGCTTGGAGACGACGTACCTAGTAATTGCTCGGGTACACGAAGGTGCACTTGCTGGGTTAAGCTTTATCTTGTACCTCCGCAGGTTGGCGAAGGTCTCGCGAGGTCGGCGAGTAGGTCGCCTTGGCGGCGGATTTTACGACCACGCCGATGTAGACGTGGATATTGCGGCCAATTTGGCTCGCGAGGCATTCTTGCATGCACCGCTGGTACGTTGCTCCGGCGTTCTTGAGGCCGAAGGTCATGGCGGTGTAGCGAAGGCTCGAATGGCGTGATGAACGCCGTTTTTCCTCGCCCTCGACAGCCATTTTGATCTGGTTATACCGAGTAGGCGTCGAGGAAACACAGACTCCGAGCCCGCGGTGGAGTCGATTATCTGATCGATCCGCGGGAGGACGAACTGCTCCTTTGGGCAGGCGCTGTTCAGGTTTGTGTAGTCGATACACATTCTCCAGGTCCCGTTCTTCTTTTCGACCAGGACTGGGTTTGCCAGCCACTTGGAGTATTTAATAGGCCGAATGAAGCCGGCAGCGAGTAGACGCTGCACTTCCTCGGCGATTGCCCGACGGCGTTCTTCGTTGAATGGCCGTAGCGACTGCTTGACTGGTCGCACTTTGGGGTCGGCGTTTAATTTGTGCTCAGCGAGCTCCCTAGGGACACCGGGCATGTCGGAGGGTTTCCATGCGAAGATGTCCCTGTTCTCACGGAGGAACTCGATGAGCGCGCCTTCCTACGCTGGGCTCATGCCTGTCCCGATCGTCACCGTCTGGCTGGGGTCGCCTGGGACCAGCTCGACGGTACGGGTGTGCGTCGTGGCCTCAAAGGTTGAGGTGTTTGCGCCCTCTGAGTTGGGCTTCTTGAGTATTGTGGGGTCGTCATTGTTGACCCCGCTCGCGTATTTGGCGAGCTCGTCGGCGTGACTGGCTTCCGCCGCGATGACGGCGTCGGCGAGTTCGGCGCCTTTGGCCTCGCATTCGGCGGCCATGTCGGGGTCGCCATTGATGGTGATGACGCCGCACGGCCCGGGGAGCTTCATTGCGTTATGCAGCGTGAGGGGTGCCGCCATGAATTTGGCGAACGCTACGCCCAGACGCAATGGTAAGGGCTGTCGAAGGGCACCAGCTCGAAGAGGATCCGCTCGGTGCGGAAGTTTGCCAGAGTGCCGAAGGTGACGGGTAGCGTGACCTTGCCGATCGGGTACGCCTTCCGACCGGGGACGATGCCGTGGAACGTGGTGTGGTTGTTCGATCATCGATCGCGGAGCCGCAGTCAAGGTGTCGAGGTAGAGGATGTTGATGGAGCTGCCGCCCATCGAGTCTTGGGAGCCGAGTCGCCGACTGGCTTGACCACCGGGCGACTCGCCCCGGATACTGGCGTGGCGAGTGGTCTTGCCGGCTCCGGTGATGGGCTGCTCCGACCAGTTCAGAACCGGGGACGTCTGTTCGCCACCGCGTTGACGGCGACAGCGCTGGCGATGACCTTCTTCTCGCGCCGTGTTGAAGCCGGTGAAGGTGTGAGCGAGCCGCTACTTTGCCGAATTTTCCGCCATTTTGCGGGTCGTTGTCGGTGTCCTCCGCGTGCGTGCCTTCTCGATCTCCCCGAGGGTGTGGCGGCGGTGGTGTGCGTGGCGGCTTTTCCCCGCTGTGAAACGCACATGGTTGGTTAAGGAGGGCCGGATCGAACCTTGGCTTGTTCTTGTAGTTCCCGCCGTCGCTGCCCTCCGTCGCGCGGTAGCTCTTGGGGTCGCGTTAGCGTGCTCAGCATTGGCGGCAGTCGACCGCCCATCGTTCTGGCGCTTGCACTGTGAGGCGAAGTGCCGCTGAGCGTAGGGTCGGCTCGGCCGCCATCGCTGCCGCCGTTGTCCGCCGGACTCGTCGTCGACGTCTTGATTGGGATCTTCCTCGGCGTGTCGTTTGGCGATCTCGAGGAGGTCGGGATGTTGTCGAGTGTGCGGGCGTGTCGCTTGAGCTTGGCGACTAGAGGCTCAGAGCGGCACGAGGTCTTGAAGCAATGGATCGCGGTGTCCGGTGGATGCCGACCGCCATGCCAGAGCTCTTGCCACCGTTGGACCCAGCGGGTCGACTCGCGGGTCCCCGGACGATCGCCCGTGTCCTCGATGGTGGTGGCGCGGGTGTAGGAGCACTCGAAGTGCTCGACGGCGTCGCATTTCCTCCTGTGAGTCGATCGTCACGGGGAGCGTGTTGATCCATTGCCGCACGCCCCTCCATCATCGCGGGAGGTAACGGCGTAGTAGGTCGGTGTGACCCGCGATCCCCATTGCCATGAGGTATGTGTCAAGCCGCACGCTGGGTCGACGAGGAGTCGATTTTCGATCTCCTTGGCGCCTTGAAGTTGGGTGGGTACTTTTCGGATCATTGGCCCGAAGCACTTGGGCCCTAGTCGATCGAGCGACCCCATAGGTTCGCCATCGCGCGAGTAGTTAGGTGTGCCGCAGTCGGGTCGGGCTGGCGGCGCGCCAGCTTTGGTTGTTGATGATGAGTCAGGCGTCGATTGGCTCTCCATTAGCGGCGACGAGGTTGGTCGCCCGGGATCGTTGGGAGAGGCCGCATTCGCGGTCGCCGTTGAGCTGCAGTGGCTCGGGCGGGCAATTGAGGGTGTTTGCCACCGCTGGACGGGCCGCTGAGGCCGCCCCGCTTCGAGGAACGCCAGACACTCGCCTGCGAGTCGGCGCCGCTCATTGTTCCACGGCCTTCGCGGTAGGGCCTCGACGTCATCGATCTGTAAGGCGCCGGCCGCCGTGATGTTGTCGGCGGCTCGCCACGAGGTTGTCCATCGGGTGGAGAACAGGAAGGCCATTCGCATCTCGCCCCGTGAGGAGACGACTATCCGCGCCGATCCTCGAGGTGCAGTTGGGTGGTGGCGGGGCACCCATCGCCGTCGATCCTGGCGGAGGGCGGTTGCTTCCTCCTGGTGGCGCGTTCTCGCAGATCGCGCGCTCGGCTATGCGCGCCGGGTCGCTTTCATCGTCGAAGTTCAGGGCACGCCCCTGAACGGTGGGATTCAGGCGTGACCTGATCCGCTGCTGGTGGTAGCGTGATGCCTCGCTGTCACCTGCCGAGGCGAAATTTTTCGCGCCGCCTGCTTTATGATCGCTTCCGCCAACTTCAGGCGGAGTTCCTCGACCTCCGTCGCCGTGGCGTTAGGAGGGATCGGGGTGGAGAAAGGGTCCTCCGGTGGATCGGTGCCGGTGGCCATGTAGGTCGCGGCATGGCGACTGGCACCGTCGTGGAGTTCGGCGGAGTTTTCCGAGTCGAAGTCGAAGATCCCGAGGATGGAGGGGTCTCGAAATCTCCGCTGGAGACCGAGCGATGGAGCCCGCGACGAGGTGCGGTGATGGATCCGGCGAGTGACGCCGGTCGCCGAGTCGGCGTCGTCGGTGAGGGTCGCGTCTTCCGCTGCCGAAGTTCTCGCCACGTTGCGGGCCGAGTCGCATTTCGGAGGCGAGGCGGTGGATCGTGCGGATCTGGCTCTCGGAGAGCTGATCGCGTGGCGGCGACTCGCGGATGCGAGCCGAGTCCTCCGAGGTGATGATGTCGGTGAAGCCGACGAAGAGGCTGATCGTGCCGACTGACAGGATCACGCTGTGCGTGACGGGTCGCGCCGCCGGGACGTAGCTGCTCGGCAAGATCTGGAGCATCTCGCCGATTATCATTGCGCGGTGGCGCACCGTCGCTGATGGGCAGATTGGATCTCGCCGCAACACCGCCGACCGGCCAGGCCCCACGGTGGGCGCCACTGCCGTGGGAATGACCACGGCCGCAATCTGGCAGCCGAGTAGTAGAACGAAGGGCAAGGCCAGCCATCTGGTGCGAGATGAGGCGGAGACTCAGGGTTTACCCAGGTTCGGCCTGAGGGTAAAGACCTACTCCTGCTAGATTGTATTATGGAGGTGTTTACAATGGGCGAACTCGGCGACTAGGCGGCGAGTTGCTTGGGTGTATGAGGGAACGTATCTCTACTCACCCCTTAGGGAGGTTTATATAGGCTTACCTCCCCTAGGGTTTACATATCTCAACCGATTCGGTTACAACTTTGTCAATCGTTTAACTCAGACCGACTGGGCCTATCTACTCGCCTGGGCCTTCGACCTCCAGTCGCCTGGCACCCTGATGGGCTTCGATCCACTCGCCGTTCTGCAGTCCCACTCGCCAGCCCTTGGACCAGTCGAAAACGTCCCGCTGAGGATACCCCAGTAGGCATATCCCCATCACCATCCATGCCTTTGGTTTAGTAAATAGTATCTGTTAGTCTGCTTGTTTTTGCAGATACTTTTGTGTGCTTGTTTAGATTAGAAGAATTGTTTAAAAATGTTTTTAGGGTTAAAACCTTTGCAAAATGGTTTATTGTAAACTCACTGACCCTAGGAACCAACCCGTAGTTTGGAAAATGGATTTGGTAAAGTTTAGGATGGAAAACTTGATTTAGTCCATTTCTAGTCAAATAAAAATAATGGTTTTATTATGAAAATGGTTTTGGAGTAAAAACTTTGGGAAAATGTTTTGGATCAAACCTACTGACCTAAAACACCAAGTTTTGAGAAACAACAACTTATTTGGTGAACCAATTAGAGTTGTTGCTTTTATAAAAATGTTTTCCACCACATAAAATAATGAGAGGATTTAAAAATGGTTTTTGGACAAAACCCTTTTGCAAATAACTTTGCCACTTTGAAAAATGACCACTTGGACTTTACAAAGTTTAGAAACCTAGTGGAGACCACCTTTGCAAATAGAACCATCCCTTTCATGCTTGCATGGATAGCTTAGATCCCATGGTTTTATGTGTGTGAATTGTTTGATTGATTATTGGTTTGGAATGCTTGTTGATATTGGGTTTGCTTGATTGATTGTAGTGAAATTAGCAAAGTGTGAGACTAGCAAGATCAAGGAGTGAACCATCATTCCCTACCAAAAAGGCAAGTTACACTATCATCTAAAGTCCTACTATTTTCTTTATACTTAGTAGTTTTTTTTAAAACATGCATGAAAAGAATTTCTATACTTATGCTATGCTAAATCCTAGTAGGATACCCTATACATTCCTTAGTGAAAATATTGTAGTTGTTACATGCTTAGCCATGCTATATTTTGAAAAGAGATACATGTTGAGATTTTATGAAGTTGAGAAAAGGACTTGTGATTTTATATAATAAAACAAGGAATCAATGAACCACCTGGGTGGCCAAGGATACTTGAGTATTGGAGAAGGTGGCGAAAAAAGGAACCATGATTATGGCAATCTCTTTGTGTTGTGCTCCAAAGGAACCACCCAGGAAACTTAGAGATTGAACATGTTTCTCCAATTGTGGCTTTCGTGTGCAACCACATGCTATTATGGCTCTGGCTTAGTCAACTACATTGGGAATACCCATGCATTGTCTTCAGTTTACTAGACATGGGGATCTGGAATGCTTCATGGGTGCTGAAGACAAGCTAGCAATGGTGTATGGGAGGACCCTTTGGAAAGACTTCGTCACATTCTCAATCCAAGAGACTCCATCTTGGTGAGTGCTAATCCAAAGGCCACCGGTGGCAAAAAGATGGGATTGTGACATGTGGGTAAAGTGTACTCCTTCTGCAGAAGATAATAAAATCTAAGTACTTAGCCGTGTCCGGTTATGGACAATACTGAGCAACTAAAGTTTGAAGCTATGGGAGATCTCGACATTCTAATTTCTAAAAGAAAACTTTTAAAAACTTGTTGCACTTGGGGTTACCAAGGAGCTCAAGAGACTTTGACAAAACTTTATGTACTTGGGGTTACCAAGGAACTCAAGAGATTTTGTTGAAAACATGAACACTTGGGGTTACCAAGGAACTCATGAGATTTTGATAAAACTTGTTGCACTTGGGGTTACCAAGTAGCTCAAGAGATTTTTGACAAGGACTTGAACACTTGAGTTTCTACCAAGGAGTTCAAGGAACTTGGAAAATGAGATTTAACAAAGGACCAAAACCATTTTTGAAAAGATAGGATAAATTTTGCTTTATGCAAATGAGCCTTAAACTCTACTTAGCCAAATATGCATGTATTGATAGGATCCACTCATATTAAACATAGTAGTGAAGCTTGCCAATACAATTCAAATGTATTGACCCTTGTGGCTGTAACTTATAATGTTGCAGGTTTGATTGTTTTTAGTGAAGATTGATTGATTAGGATTACAAAGTCTATAACCAACATCTGCCTGTGGCACTTTGAAGATAAAGGACCCATGACTATAGTTATTCCGCTGCAATGTAATGTAATATCCAAATGAGCTATGTATGATGTAATAAAATTTTGTTCTTCCTGGTTATAAAGTTATATTATGACCTTTGTTTCTTGACATTACATCTAAACTGTGGATGCTAGCTATTGATCCAAGGACTAGCATTTTAAACACAGGGGACTCCACCTTATGTTATATAAAGGTTGGGACACTCCCTCTACATTTGCCCTAGGGCGGCGGTGGCTGCAGGAGGAGCCGGCGGCTAGGGCTAGGGTTTGCGGGGTGGTGGAGTTGTATCCTAGGAGGGGCAGCCCTGCCCCTCCCTTTATAGGTGGAGGGGCCGCGCCAGGGGAGGGGAGTCCCTCCCCAACTCGGTTTCCCAAGCGGGCCAGCGGTGGTGGGGAGGAACTCCTCCCCAACTCGGTTTCCACCTTCCCCTCCACTTCCCAAAATAGCCGTTTGACTTTTCAAATTGGCGTTTGACTTTTCAAACTAGGATTTGATTAAACCCTTTATTTTGTTCAGCGATGACACCTAGTACATGATGCAATCATTCCAACTTGGTATAACACATTCATGTACCCTTCCCCTTCGGAGTGCGGGACATTCCGGAACCTTCTAGAACATTCCCGATGAAAACACCGGAACCATTCTCCAACTCTGAAACAAGACTTTCCTTATATGAATCTTATTCTCCGGACCATTCCGGATCTCCTCGTGATATCCCGGATCCCATCCGAGACTCCGAACAACAATCGGTCTCTTTCTCATCATTCCATAACTACTCAAACAACGTCGAATCCTTAAGTGTGTCTCCCTACGGTTCGTGAATTATGCGGACATGATCGAGACACTTCTCCGAACAATAACCAATAGAGGAATCTCTAAATTCATATGGCTCCCACATATTTCTACGATTACTTTGCGATCGAATGAACCACTTACATACGATACCAATTTCCCTTTGTCTCACGATAGTTTACTTATCCGAGGTTATGATCGTCGGTAT
Organism: Avena longiglumis; assembly: GCA_030063025.1. Classification (NCBI taxonomy): domain Eukaryota; kingdom Viridiplantae; phylum Streptophyta; class Magnoliopsida; order Poales; family Poaceae; genus Avena; species Avena longiglumis. Next base: position 91,559,051 of record CP125977.1, on the reverse strand, counting down.
CTCTGCATACCTAGTTCAACCTTGTTACTAATAAGTACTCTTTTATCGTTCCCGTGATATGTGATCCCTTATGAGCCAGTCACATGCTTGCAAGATAATTGGATGACATTTCACCGAGAGGGCCCATAGTATATCTATCCGTCATATGGATGGACAAATCCCACTCTTGATCCATGTGTCTCAACCAATACTTTCCGAACACTCAATGCCACCTTTATAGCCACCCTGTTACGGTGTGGTGTTTGATGTCATCAAAGCATACATCCGGTAAAGGTGATATGCATGATCTCATGGTCGAAGTAATTAGGTTACTATGTATCAGAAAGCATATAGCAATTGAACTATTTAAAATGACTTGATCTTTATGCTACGCTTATCTATAGGAGTATGTCCACCATATCATTCTCCTAACGATATGATCTTGTTGTTAATAGCATCTCAATGTTCATGATAGGGAAACCACAATCATTTATTAACCAACAAGCTAGTATTATAAAGAGGCTTTACTAGGGACTTCAAATTAGGTTTACAAATCACACAAGTATTAATGTTTCATTGTTAATACTATTATAGCATGAATGTAAACATTTATCATAAACACAAAGATATAATAATAACTACATGTATTATTGCCTCTAGGGCATATCTCCAACACTACATTGGTGCCTGGTTGACAAGCTAGCATTGTGTATTGGGAGGACTCCTATGGAAAGACTTTGTCACATTCTCGATCTGCCAGTACTCCATTTTGGTGAGTACTTATCCAGCGGCCACTAGTGGCATCAAGACGAGATTGTGTCATGTGGGTAAAGTGTACAACTTCTGTAGAAGATCAAAAATTCTAAGTACTTAGCCGTGTCCCCGGTTATGGACAATTCTGAGCAACTAAGGCCTGAAGCTATGGAAGATCTCGACATTCCAATTTCTCAAAGTAAAACTTGATGGTGACAACAAGGGATTAGAAGCACTTGGAGTTTTCCAAGGAGTTCATAAAGATTTGACAAAAGATCAAAACTATTTTGAAAAGATAGGACAAAACTATATTGCTTTCTTCAAATGAGCCTGAACCCTGTTTGGTTTGACTTGGCACATGCTCACACCATGTTATGACTATGAACAAGTCACCATAGCATCTATGATAATTTAGTCCTTGACTTGTAGTACCACTTTATGCTTTGATTAGTAATGTTTTGTCGCTCTGCATGATTATGGCCATTATTGCTCTCTTAGTTGGTCGCTCCCAGTCTTTGGCTAGCCTCCAGTTGTATGAGTAAGCTCTACTCATGATTCCAACTCCCAAGAAACCAAGTTATTCCAAAGTGTCCACTATAAATTCCTATGCATGGTGTGTTACACCATTCCAAGTATATTCTTGTTTTCAGCTATCTTCCAATTAAAAAGTATTTTGTTATGTGAAAACTTAGTGATTAAAGATCTCACAAACTTGATGGCAATATTTATTTTTATTGCCCCTAATAAACTTGAACCATTGTGTCATATATGTTGTATATGCTTGCACTTATACGTTGGGATTAGCAGAACCATGCTGTCATGGGGAACACTTTCAACACCTATAAATATCTACCAAGTTGATATCATGCTCTTTTGTTTATGGATGTTGTCGGTGTGAAATGAAAGGGGAGCTTGTAAGTCCATGTAGTTATGTATTTTGTGTTAGAGAAACGCTTGGGCCGCTAGCCTAAGCCATGCCTAATCATGCTGGAAACTTGCAGCATCACCATAGTGACATCTATGAAGCATTCTTCTTTAAAAAAGATAGATTGAGAAAAAAGAGACATATTGAGAAAAGAAGAAATAGAGAAAAAGCACCATATCCCATGGTAAATAAGAAGAATGCTAAGATCCTCATTGTCTACTTGCCTTGTCATTTTAGTTATGGGAAAGCTCTTGTACCATGTGCAAGGGGTACCCTGTTGGCGGTTCTCTATGATACACATGTACTTAGTATGACAAGAACTTTCAAGTAACTAAACTTGAGTAGCATGAGGAGCGACCCTCGTATTCAAAGGACATGAGATTTTCAACTTATACTTTGTCAAGCATATACTCCATAGTTTGTTCACTTTAACCTTAATCACTTCAAGATGCTTATGATAGGGGCAATGAGGGCTGAAAGCTAACAAGTACCTTAATTTTTGGAAGATCTTTTTGAAACTTGAAATCCCTGCTTCCCTTTATGAAGGGCCTTTATTCCACCATTATATTCAGTCTCCATCTTCTACCTTTAGGCACCAGTTAAGAAAACATAGTTGCCATTCTTAGTTCTATGTGCAGTGTCCCAAAACTTATTGATTGATGCATATTGTTGATATTACTTCTTCTTGTGCTATTTGTATCTAGTCACTCTTATGAAATTTGAAGGTGTCCTATGCATCTATTTGCTACTCTATGAGGGACAAGCTGAATGCCACTATGCTATGTTTTCTATATGTGAAACAAACAAACGTTTTCAATGCATGTTATTCATGATCTTTATTTGTAGCCTTTCATGTTGCATGCATAGTGCGGTGACCCAGCATACCACTGCATGATGTAGTACACTATAGTCGTTGACATAACACCAATGAAACATCGTTCACTAGTATTACATCCCTCAGAGTAGTACAACAGAAACACAGCAGGTCCAAGACATGACTATAGGTTACAACGCAACTCTTTACACAAGATCCAGCGAACGCTCTAGGTTAAAGAGAGAGAAAGGATCTTCTTACAAAGAAGAATCAGAAATAAACAACTCAAAATCTATGATACTATTAAGACTAGTATTTTAACTAATGGTCAGGCATTGCTGCTATTGCAATACACTACAGAAATAGGTTCTATGGATAGAGATTATATTCCTATCTAGTCAGAAACTTCGTCTTCACTTGATTTGAAGTATATGTTGACTTCCTTAACTTCATTGAAGATCTCGAGCTCTTGATGATGATTCCTGGAGCATAACTTGATGTAGACATCGTCTGTACTGGCTTTAGAACCTAGCAAGGGTTAAGAAGATACTTTGAGTACGAGCATACTCAGCAAGTCCACTAGAAAGGAGTGCTTGATGTACTATATCTACAAGCACAGACCATAGGTCGTAGGCAATGCAGGTTTTCATAAACATTTCTTCAAAGGTTGCTTTTATTCTGAAAATCTATGTCCATCAGCCTTCACGGGTTTACCAGAACTCTCATGGAGTTCCTTTCCCGCCGCGTTCGTAGCTCCTTCCCGGAACAGGGAGTAACAAGTTATAGTTTTTACACTCTTCAGAGGTGCGTCACTTTACCCATGAGATACCTTAGGTTTTGTTGCACGTCCGGGAGTATGTCCCCATTCAAACTTCCTTGGTTTGAGGCCCAACCTAACATCCAAGCCAATCACTGCCTTCTCCCCGACCCCGCATGTCTCCTTGGTGTACACCATGCGCACCTATTGAATTATGGCAATGGTTTATACAGACCGTTCAGATGCCGGAGGTATCGTGGGACGTTGAGGGCTCCCACCCATATTCTGCATATCCTCTATGAATTACCATAAATAATATGCATGCTACGAGTGATAACAGCCACGACCCGAACATCCGGCTCCATGCGAGAGGGAAAAAATACAGCTGACTTCTCCGGGGAATTCCAAATCTCATGGTTAACGCATGATATATGGCGCAAGAATCACTGGCGACATTGGTTGTTAAGTCCTAGATAATATGTTCCTTTACCACCAGAACTCTTATAGTAGGTTACTACCTCATGGTAAATAACCTATAATCATATTATTATGAAAATAGTGTTTTCTGACCTTTTTCAAATGCAGGTGATGACAACACTGGATTTGCAAAATACTTTACAGAAAATAATCAAAGGACATGAGCAGGTGTGAACTTGCCTTTTGTGATTGCAAGATTATGCACTCACGGTCTTCGAGACAATATAAGATCCAATATCTGAAATCAGCATCATTGGTCCGTAAGGACTAATGTTTAAAGAAGCAAGATGCTATTATGCATAAGTAATGTAATGCAATTTCGTAAACTCGACTCCCGGGGTTAACGTTGTTCTAGGGTTTTGGATACTAGAAATGGTTTCTTTAGAATGTGTTGTTCTTTTAGATAAGTTTCACACTTGTGATTCTTATTAAGACTTGTGAGTGTGTGTGAACAACACATATCTATATAAAAAATAAGGTACACACATATGGAATGCTACTTAGAGACTACTTATATAATAATTGTTTATCTTAAAATTTACTTTACATGCAGTGTCACCTATAGAGAACTTTAAGTTTTATTAATCCTAAATATACAAGTAAAGCATAATGTATTGTGATTATTATTAATTGTCATTTGTTGTTTGAAGTGGAAAAAATAATAACATTTGAAGAAAATCTTACTTAACTACGCAAAAGCATTTAAACTTTTAAGTTAACCTTATGAGGTGTACTTTCTAGTGATAGTCTTTAAGTAAGAAAGAATTATTCCATTTGAATAATGACATCATTAGTATTTGAGACTTATCTATCTTGGTTTTTAACTTGATTAGTTTGGTATAAAGATATTTTATAACTTAATTATAACAGACCAAAGTTAACTATAAAGTATATAATAAAGTTTTTAGCATTATACTTAAAGTCTTGTAGACTAAAGTTAACTTTAAAGACACAAATGGTTTGAAAGTGTAATGCTTATGATATTATATTTTCTCATCTTATAATATTACCTTAAAGTTATTTAAGAATGACATTACTTCTATTTGAGTAGTGGTTTCCTAGCATTATAATGGAATAGAAGCATTTATGCTTTTAAAAAATGATTGGTTATGGTTTGGAAACAAGAAAGTAATATTACTTAACTACTTATGGATTCAACATAGGGTTTTGGTAGGTTTATAACTTGTGGTTAAAGTAAAGGAATATGTTTTATCTTAATACAAATTATTATTGGTGATTTTATATTAGATAAGGATCTTTTTATAAAATAACCTATACTTATGGTTGAATGGTAATTCAATAAAAATTACATTTCAAATGTGTTGAACCATTTTGACTTCATAATATTAGTATTTAAGACTCATACTATTTATTAGACTTTAATTCGTTAATTTTAGAAATATTAACAAATTTTATTTAACCTTATATGAATTATTAATTAAAGAAATAGGTTTAATTTCAAGTTATTAAGGTGTTTAACTTTTTATTTAACTCAAAAGTGAAATATTATATTTTAACATGTAGATATTATTTTTGTGATCATTTTGGTATATTACACTTATTTTTGTGATTTAAAAATAATAAAATATGATTTTTATAAGACTTATTACTTTATAAAGATTTAATAAATAATAAATATTTAATTAAGTGGGGTCATAATATATGCTTATAGTTTTAAATTATAATTCTTATCTTTCCAAGAGTTTTGGTATTTTATTTATATTTTTAACATTTACTAAAATTAAAATATGATTTATCAAAGCATTAAAACTTATAAAATCTTTATTAAATAATAACTATTTCACAATAAGGTTTGATAACAGTTTTAAGTGATAGATTTTATTTTTCCATAAATTTTCATATATAATACACACTTTTTTGAATTATAAATCAAAAGTTATTACTTAAACAAGTTTGAATTCCTTTATTACATTTCAAGAAATATTTATATTTGAATTAATATTGTTTTACCAATTTACTAAACAGACACCGAACTTTTTATACCTAGCCTAAATATACGCAAGTCACTGACCAGTGGGGTCACATGCCACATCACATATCCAGATTAGCAATTACAATAGTTACTCAATCCATTTCTACTCCTAGTCGATGACAGATGGGACCAGGGCCATGTCACATGCCACATGGGCAAGGACCAGTCAAACGTGGACTTGGTCAAGGATGACACCGGCGTGACCTCATGCTGACGTCATACGAACTGATCTTCTCAGATCAAGTTCGATTTGGGCGATTTGGTGATCGTGCGAGGCTGTGGTTGGGCTTATCGGAAAGAGGACGTGACGGAGAATCTAGCAGTGGCGGCGCCGCTCAAAAATGGTCACCAAAAAAGGGTTGGCGGCGAGCTCGCACGGCGGCGCTTGCGGGCAACCACGTAGACGGCGATACAGGAAGCAATTGAAGCATTGGGGCATACTGCGAGTCTCAGTAACTCACCAGGAAGCTCGCAGAGGTGTCGATGAGGAAAGGCGAGCTCGGTATCGGCGAGGAACAACGATGACTGTCAGCGGCAGTGAGCTATCGATTGATTCGATAGGGGGTCATCGGCTTCCATGGCTTGGCTTAGGAGAACGAGGGCAACGAGGTGAGTCACACGGCACCCTCAGGGAGGACAGGGGGCTCGGGAACGATGGCGATGAGGAGCTCCGGCGAGGCTCAGTTTTCGGTCAGAGAGGAATTTGGGGAGGATAAGAGGATAAGGCTTCCCGGTGTGGCGGTTCCTTCTTATAGGCAATGAACAGTGGCGGCGCGGATCTTGGCGACAACGGGCATCGCGGCGACGGCGAACGGTCGACGATGCGCCAGGCAGCTGCTTCGCCGGCGTGCTTTCTGGCGAGATGAAGAAGAAAGGAGAAAAATATCGAAGGGGTACGTGGGCTGGCTTGGGCCAACATGGGCTGCTGAGGAGTGAGCGGCTGGCGGCTGCTGCTGCATGCGAGCGACGGTTAGGTTAGTGATGAGGTGGGCCGTGGGACAGATTGGGATGATACATCTTCTTCTTTTATTTTTTTCTTGTTCTTTCCCTTTTCTTTATTCTGTTTTGTTTTCAATTCAAATTTCTTCAAGGTTTTTAAATACCATAATTTTTGTATAATAATTTAAATATTCCAAAGATAACTCTAATCATGTTGATATTTTTCAATGCTCACAATTATATCAAAATTATTTATTGAATAGGATGAATAAGAATTAGGGTTTTAGGTTTTTGTTTCTAGATTTGTATTTTAATACTTGATTTGAACTTTTCTTTATGGAATTGTAAGGTTCCCAACCTTGAATAAGGTAGAGATCCCTGTGTTTACAATGCTAGTCCCTGGATCAATAGCTAGCATCCACAGTTAAGATGTAATATCAAGAAACAAAGGTCATAATACAACTTTATAACCAGGAATAAAATAATTTATTACATCTTACATAGCTCATTTGGCTATCTCATTACAATGCAGCAGAATATAGCAATAGCAATGGGGTCCTTCATCTTCAAAGTGCCACAGGCAGACATGTTGGTAGTAGACTTGTAATCCTACTTCACTAATATCAAACAAACCTGCAACATAACAAGTTACAGCCACAAGGGTCAATACATTTGAATTGTATTGGCAAGTGATACTATGGTAGTATAGTGGAGTCTATAATCTATATGCTTTTGGCTAAGTGGAGCTTAGGCTTGCTTTGCTCAAAATAGATTTTCCTTATCATTTGAAAACACTAAGTTTTTGTTTGTCAAAATCTTTCCCAAGGCATCTCCCAATAGAAATTGGTGATCCTTCAACCCTTGTTCACCCACAAGCTTTTAACTTAGAAATTGGGATGAGGAGATTCTTGATAGCTTCCATGTCTTGATGCTCAAATTGTCCTTTGCCAGGGACATGGCTAAGTACTTAGATTTTTCACTCTGCAGAGGTGGTGCACTTTCCCCACAAGACTTGGTTTCACCAAGACAAGATATTTCAGAAGCCTTCCCTTAGACCAAAATGGACGCGCTCCAACCTATCAATCCCCTACCACCAACTGTCCATTTGGCTAAGTTTGCAACCTATATTGTCTAGTCAGAGCCCATACTGCCAAGTGGCTGCACTTGAAGCTTCTCAACATTTGACATCTCAAATCTCTTTGTCCCTGGGTGGCCATCCACAAGTGAGATAGACAAGGTTCACCAGTCCCCTGGCCTTGTGTAACCACTCAACACAAACCATTCCTTCCATTCCACCCAGGTGATTCAGTAACTTAGTTGTTTTATTAAACAAAACACAAGTCCTCAGACTTAGAAATTTTTCCATAGCATGAATATATATTACACCCTTGTTTTCTACTAGCTAAGCTAAGCATGATAGTAGTAGGAATCTTAACTTAGGAAATTTCTACTAAGGTTACATCTACTAGGATTTCCCATGGCATAGTTTACACTTAGCAAAAGTTCCATGCAAGTCCTACTTTAGAAATATCACTAATGCATAGTGAAAATAATGGGACAAAAGTGTGAAGCATCACTTGCCTTGTTGGTAGAGAGTATAAGTTCACTCCTTGATCTTTGCAATGTTCACACACTTCAAATCACTACAATTCAATCAAGCAAACAATATTTCAATCTACCATTCAAGCAATTCATCACATAAAATGATAAAATCAAAGTAATGCATGCAAGCATGCAAAAGGTTGATTTATTTGTAAAAGTGGTTTCTAGTAGGTTATAAACATTAGTAAACACCTATTGGTCATTTTATAAAGTGGCAAAACCATTTGCAAAAGTTTTTACTTCATAAACCATCAAGTCATTATTTTATGTGGTGAAGAAATGCTTTTAATAAGGCAGCATTCTATAGGGTTCACAAAATATGTTTTCAAACCATAAAACCTTGTGTTTAGGGTTAGAGAGTTTATTTCCAAAACATTTCTCTAAAAGGTTTTCCTCCAAAATCATTTTTAACAATTAAACCATATTTTTTATTTGACTAGAAATGGTTTAAATCAAAGATTTATTCTTTTGTTTCACCAAATACATTTTTGAAACCACCAATTGATTTCTAGGGTTAGTAGGTTCAAAACACACCATTTGCCAAAGGTTTTATTTCAAAAATCATTTTAGAACAATTTTTATATTCTAAACATGCATACACAAGTTTCTGCAAAAACCAACAATTTAACAGAAGCATTTTAATAAACAAAGGACATGGTTGGCTAGGGCTTGTCTTGCTGAATCCATTGATATAAAATTTGCAAAATTTTGACGTGTAGATCAAAAGTTATAGAATTTACAAAATCTAGCATCTAATAGATCAAATCTGTTTTAAATCAAACGAACAGAGACACGTGGCTGCTTCTCATTCGCCCATACCGTTTCGCTCGGATCAGCAACGTGGACCGCAGGATTTAAAGCGAATCGCATACCCTTGACTTTAAGTGATTCTATCTAAGCCTCGGGATCAAGATCGACGGTACATTGTCAGGCCCGACCAAAGGTGGCGCTAAGCGGCGAGTGGCGGAGGAGTGTCTGGTGGCGGTGGTTCGGTGAGTCTAGGAAGCGAGGGAGAAGAAGGAGATGCTCACCAGAATCGCCTTGATGCACTGATGCTCAACGTGGCCTTCGTTAGTTAAGGGGCGCACGAGGTCACTGGTGATTCCTCGCCGGAGTTGCTCCTGGCATCAGCACGTTCGGGAGTTGTCGGAGTCGAGGCTGCAGTCCACCAGAAAGCAAGTATAAGATAGGGTTAGATGTGGGCGAGTGTACTGGACACGTGTGTATCATCGGAAGGACAAGGGGTGGCCAGTTACTACCTGGAGGTTTCGTCGGAGAAAAAGGCAGACGGCGGCGCTGCAGGTCGCCGTCGTTGCCGACGCTGGGGGGAACGCGCAGTGAGTTGAAGCCACGGAGAGGTGCGCCAGGGCCTGGGGGTCACGTTCGTGTGCTCGAGGAGGCGAGTGGCGACGTGGAGCTGCCGGAATTCCTCGCGGAGCTCGTCGGAACAGTGTGTGGTGCAGGGGGAAATTGGGCGGCATGGGGGCGCGCTAGGGTGAGGCAACGGAGGGGAAAGAGAGAGGGGAGGCAGGCGCTTTAGATAGCATGGTCGCGGGGGCGTTTAATGGCGTGGTTACTGCGTATTAACGCGAGGAAACGGCGACATAACGACCGGGGAGGAAAGAGGGGGCGTGGTCACCGCGGGGAGGAAGAAGGTGAGGTGGCAGTGGGGTCCGTTGTCAGCGTAAGGGAGAGAGGGGAGGTGGGTCCGGGCATTCAGCGACTGAGTGGGTGAGTGTCTGAGTGAGAAAACGTTTCGGGGATAGAGGGTTGAGGTGGGCTGCTGGGCCTTGTTGGGCTGGTCGGGGCTGGGCTGCATCTATTCACATTTTTGTTGTTCAGATTCTTTTTCTTTTTCCATTTCTTTAATTTTGTTTTGATTTTGAATAAGCAATTCAAACACTCATTTGAATTCAAACCTTTTCCATATTTTGTGAATAGTCAAACACTCTCTAATACCACATTCTGATGTCAAAATTAGAATAAAATTTTTATTCCTTAAGTGCCTTTTTAATTATATAAAGTAGGTCCTTGTATTAATTCCTTCAAGATTTAATAATGTTTTTAATTTCCATTTGAATTCTAAATCCTTCCAAAACCTTTTAGTAAGTTTTATTTACTTATTAGGGTGTCAAAATATTCAACTAGAATCATTTGGAAAATAATTAATATGATTCATAAATCATTTGAATTGGGTATTTGTTTTAATTCCAATGGAATTAAATATAGTTTTATTTCCCTAAAGTTTACTTGGAAGATTTCTTTAATCTTAATTAAGTTAAATTAAACAAATTTTATTTCACTTGGGTAAATTCCAAAATACTATTTTCTCCTGAATTATATAGTTATTCTTATTAGGGATTTGTCTTTATTAAAATAGGGATAGAATGGTTAATGCCATTTTATTTTATTTTGCAAATTCTTTATCTTTTTATTTTATTTGGATTTGGATTATTTTCATTCCATTTTCTTATAGATTAGGCCAAGATTTAATTTGGTCTTTAAATATTCCTTATTTAATATTTCTTTCTTTATATTATAAAATCCATATCTTTTTATTTAGAGATCCAAACTTGGTGATTCCAATTTGTAAAATCTTATTTGTGATTTATTTATCCTTTACATATCTTTAGGATTATTTTCTCACCATTTGGTATGGAGTTTAGATAAGGGCTTTATTAGCTTTGAAAATTACTTTTCCTTATCTTATTTAAATTCATAAGATTTTATCTATGGCTCCAAATTAAGTGAAACCAATTTATATGGTTTTATAATATTTCCATTTGTCATTCTTGATCATTTTGAAATGTTTGCTTGACAACTTTTATATGGATCAAATCCATAGGCTTGGAGATAACTTGGAAAGTGATTTTCTTTCCTTATGGTTTTTAGAGTTTTGGTTTATTCCTCAAGTATTTAAATTTCCAGATGCATTTAAAGAGAATGCATTCCACTTGATTTGAATTTAATTAGATTAAAATATTAACCAAAGTTTGTTCAAGATGGGACTTTAAGTTTCCATTTAGAAACAAAAGTTTCTTTTCACTCTAAATTTCAACAATTTTTTTATTTTGTTTATTTATTTTTCACATAACAAGATTTGGAAAATCTTGGGATGTGACAGGCTACCACCCTTAAAATAAATCTCGTCCCGATATTTGGGAAGGCTAGGGTTACAAGTTGGCTCAAAACAACTAGGGTACTACCACCCTTAAAAAATTTCCAACTAGATTACATCTTGGCTTGCTTGGGATCTTGATGAAATCTCTCTGGGCAAACATCTGCATAGTGTCCTTTGTTTCCACACTTGAAACATGTAACAAGGCTGAGATCCTTCATAGGCTTTATCTTGTGCTTCATCTTTTCTGGACAATTGCTTGCATAATGTCCTTGGTTACCACAATTGTAACATGTGATAAGATTGAGTTCTTCACGTACCTTCTGTGGACAAGTTGCTACATAATGACCTAGCTCTTTGCAGTTGTTGCACCACACTTGGCTAATCTCCTTATTCTTCTTCTTCTCTGGACATTCACTGTCATAGTGTCCCATTTCTTTGCAATGACCACATTGCACATGGCTTTTGTCCTTCTTTTTCTTGGGTTTCTCCAAAGCTAAGAGTGCTTCTAATTCATGTTCTTCATATGTTATCTCAAAGGTAGGAACAGTTCCTGGTCTCCTTGACCTTCTATTATTCCTTGGATAATACATATGTCTCCTTTTTGGTCCTTTAAATTGAGTCATGTTGCATGGAGGTGCAAGCTGAGATTTTCCTTTGTCTTCAACCTTCTTGGTAGATTTGGCTCTCTCATTGTAGTCTGCAATCAGTTTTTGTACTCCACCTTGTTTCCTTTGTTGAACTATGGAATATATGGGGCATTGGATAGGGACATGATTATTTCCTTCACATAGATAACAAGTAGCTTGAGATGTGGGGCATTGGTCAATTGGATGTTTCTCTTCACAATTGGGGCATTGATCTTCATGCTCTTTGGAAGTGTGATCCTTGTCTCCACAAATATTGCAAGCTTGGGTTCCTTCTAAAATATCATCTTTGTCATCCTTGTTGTCACAAACTCCTTTGGAAGAGTTGTCTCCCATGTTGATCATTTGAGTGGACATCCCTTGCAACAATTTGGATTGAGTTTCCAAAACTTTTTGCATGGTTGGGTCTAACTCATTGTTGTTGGCTAAAAACTGAGTTGTCACTTGGTTCAACTAGGTTTGTCTTGCAAGCAGTTGGTCTCTCATGTTGACCTCTTGGTTGTTGTTGTTGCCATCCTTGATGTTGGAATCTCTTGGAGTAGTCATCTGTTTGGGTTGGGTTGGGATTAGAATAGGCAAAATATTTCTAAGAGAATAATTCTAATCCCACACATCACAATTCACTCAAGCAATGTGCAAGCAATCACAAACAAGCATTCCACTCAAACAACAAGTTTCAAGCATATTTTTAGGCAACCAAAAATATTTTTGTTACACCACATAAGTTGGTGGGTTTGACTTAAACTAAATATGGTGGTCCATCTATATGGTTCACTTGAAATCATTCTATCCTTCTTGGTGGATTCTTCTTGAATGAGATCATGGTTTCCTTGGAAAAATTTCTTGAAAATTGGTCACAAAACTTCAAAGGTGATGATGATTCCCAAGTTGTGTTTCCTTAGTCTTCAAGTCTTGAGGAACAATTCTTGCCTCACTTGTAGTCCTTAGTGATGTCCAAGGTTGAAGTCCTTGGTGAAAATGTTGAAGATGTTGAAGTCATTAGAGTTGATGAAGTCCTTTTCTCATGGTGAAGTCTTTGGCCATGGGGTAGGCTTTATCCATCAAGTTGAAATAAAAGAGATGTAGAATCAAAACCAAAAATGGTTGAGGAAAGAGTATACAAGATTGTTTGTAAATAAGTTTTGGAACAAATACAACTCCTATTTTTCTAAGGGGTTTTGTCCAATCCTAGGGTTACAAATCCTACAGGCAACACAATGCTCTGATACCATCTGTAAGGTTCCCAAACTTTAATAAGGTAGAGATCCATGTGTTTACAATGCTAGTCCCTGGATCAATAGCTAGCATCCATAGTTAAGATGTAATATCAACAAACAAAGTTCATAATACAACTTTATAACCAGGAATAAAATAATTTATTACATCTTACATAGATCATTTGGCTATCTCATTACAATGCAGCAGAATATAGCAATAGCATGGGGTCCTTCATCTTCAAAGTGCCACAGGCAGACATGTTGGTTGTAGACTTGTAATCCTACTTCACTAATATCAAACAAACCTGCAACATAACAAGTTACAGCCACAAGGGTCAATACATTTGAATTGTATTGGCAAGTGATACTATGGTAGTATAGTGGTATCTATCATCTATATGCATTTGGCTAAGTGGAGCTTAGGCTTGCTTTGCTCAAAATATATTTACCTTATCTTTTGTAAACACTAAGTTTCTGTTTATCAAAAATCACCCAAGGCATCTCCCAATAGAAATTGGTGATCCTTCAACCCTTGTTCAACCACAAGTTTTTAACTCAGAAATTTGGATGAGGAGATTCTTGATAGCTTCCATGTCTTGATGCTCAAATTGTCCTTTGCCAGGGACATGGCTAAGTACTTAGATTTTACACTCTGCAGAGGTGGTGCACTTTCCCCAGAAGACTTGGTTTCACCAAGACAAGATCTTTCAGAAGCCTTCCCTTAGACCAAAATGGACGCGCTCCAACGTATCAAACCCCTACCACCAACTGTCCATTTGGCTAAGTTATTGCAACCTATATGATCCAGGAAGATCCCATAATGCCAAGTGGCTGCACTTGAAGCTTCTCAACATTTGACATCTCAAATCTCTTGTCCCTGGGTGGCCATCCACAAGTGAGATACACAAGGTTCACCAGTCCCCTGGCCTTGTGTAACTACTCAACACAAACCATTCTTTCCATTCCACCCAGGTGATTCATTAACTTAGTTGTTTTATTAAACAAAACACAAGTCCTCAGACTTAGAAATTTTTCCATAGCATGAATATATATTCCACCCTTGTTTTCTACTAGCTAAGATAAGCATGATAGTAGTAGGAATCTTAACTTAGGAAATTTCTACTAAGGTTACATCTACTAGGATTTCCCATGGCATAGTTTACACTTAGCAAAAGTTCCATGCAAGTCCTACTTTAGAAATATCACTAATGCATAGTGAAAATAATGGGACAAAAGTATGAAGCATCACTTGCCTTGTTGGTAGAGAGTATAAGTTCACTCCTTGATCTTTGCAATGTTCACACACTTCAAATCACTACAATTCAATCAAGCAAACAATATTTCAATCTACCATTCAAGCAATTCATCACATAAAATGATAAAATCAAAGTAATGCATGCAAGCATGCAAAAGGTTGTTTTATTTGTAAAAGTGGTTTCTAGTAGGTTATAAACATTAGTAAACACCTATTGTTCATTTTATAAAGTGGCAAAACCGTTTGCAAAAGTTTTTACTTCATAAACCATCAAGTCATTATTTTATGTGGTGAAGAAATGCTTTTAATAAGGCAACATTCTATAGGGTTCACAAAATATGTTTTCAAACCATAAAACCTTGTGTTCAGGGTTAGAGAGTTTATTTCCAAAACATTTCTCTAAAAGGTTTTCCTCCAAAATCATTTTTAACAATTAAACCATATTTTTTATTTGACTAGAAATGGTTTAAATCAAAGATTCATTCTTTTGTTTCACCAAATACATTTTTGAAACCACCAATTGATTTCTAGGGTCAGTAGGTTCCAAACACACCATTTGCCAAAGGTTTTATTTCAAAAATCATTTTAGAACAATTTTTATATTTTAAAAATGCATACACAAGTTTCTGCAAAAACCAACAATTTAACAGAAGCATTTTACTAAACAAAGGGCATGGTTGGCTAGGGCTTGTCTTGCTGAATCCATTGATATAAAATTTGCAAAATTTGGACGTGTAGATCAAAAGTTATAGATTTTACAAAATCTAGCATCTAATAGATCAAATCTTTTTTAAATCAAACAAACAGAGACACGTGGATGCTTCTCATTCGCCCATACCTTTTCGCTCGGATCAGCAACGTGGACCGCAGGATTTAAAGTGAATCGTGCGGCGCATATCGCATACCCCTTCGGCTTTAAGTGATTCTATCTAAGCCTCAGGATCAAGATCAGACGGCTGTTGTGCGACTGACCAAAGTTGGGCGGCGCTGGCGGCGGTGATTGGCGGCGGCGTGTCTGGTGGCGGTGGTTCGGTGAGTCTAGGAAGCGAGGGAGAAGAAGGAGATGCTCTCCAGAATCGCCTTGACGCACTGATGCTCAACGTGGCCTTCGTCAGTCAAGGGGCGCACGAGGTCACTGGTGATTCCTCGCCGGAGTTGCTCCTGGCGTCAGCACGTTCGGGAGTTGTCGGAGTCGAGGCTGCAGTCCACCAGAAAGCAAGTAGAAGATAGGGTTAGATGCGGGCTAGTGTACTGGACACGTGCGTATCATCGGAAGGACAAGGGGTGGCCAGTTACTACCTGGAGGTTTCGTCGAAAAAAAGGCAGACGGCAGCGCTGCAGGTCGTCGATGTTGCCGACGCTAGGGGGCATGCGCGAGTGAGTTGAAGCCACAGAGAGGTGCGCCAGGGCCTGGGGGTCACGTTCAAGTGCTCGAGGAGGCGAGTGGCGACGTGGAGCTGCCGGAATTCCTCGCGGAGCTCGTCGGAACAGTGTGTGGTGCAGGGGGAAATTGGGCGGCCTGGGGGCGCGCTAGGGTGAGGAGACGAAGGGGAAAGAGAGAGGGGAGGCAGGCGCTTTAGATAGCATGGTCGCGGGGCCGTTTAATGGCGTGGTTACTGCGTATGAACGCGAGGAAACGGCGACAGAACGGCCGGGGAGGAAAGAGGGGGCGTGGTCACCGCGGGGAGGAAGAAGGTGAGGTGGCAGTGGGGTCCGTTGTCAGCGTAAGGGAGAGAGGGGAGGTGGGTCCGGGCGTTCAGCGACTGAGTGGGTGAGTGTCTAAGTGAGAAAACGTTTCGGGGATAGAGGGGTGAGGTGGGCTGCTGGGCCTTGTTGGGCTGGTCGGGCTGGGCTGCATCTATTCATGTTTTTTTTGTTCAGATTCTTTTTCTTTTTCCATTTCTTTAATTCTGTTTTGATTTTGAATAAGCAATTCAAACACTCATTTGAATTCAAACCTTTGCCATATTTTGTGAATAGTCAAACACTGTTTAATACCACATTCTGATGTCAAAATTAGAATAAAATTTTTATTTCTTAAGTGCCTTTTTAATTATTTAAAGTAGGTCCTTGTATTAATTCTTTCAAGATTTAATAATGTTTTTAATTTCCATTTGAATTCTAAATCCTTCCAAAACCTTTCAGTAAGTTTTATTTACTTATTAGGGTGTCAAAATATTCAACTAGAATCATTTGGAAAATAATTAATATGATTCATAAATCATTTGAATTGGGTATTTGTTTTAATTCCAATGGAATTAAATATAGTTTTATTTCCCTAAAGTTTATTTGGAAGATTTCTTTAATCTTAATTAAGTTAAATGAAACAACTTTTATTTCACTTGGGTAAATTCCAAAATACTATTTTCTCCTGAATTATATAGTTATTCTTAGGGATTTGTCTTTATTAAAATAGGGATAGAATGGTTAATGTCATTTTATTTTATTTTGCAAATTCTTTATCTTTTTATTTTATTTGGATTTGGATTATTTTCATTCCATTAGCTTATAGATTAGGCCAAGATTTAATTTGGTCTTTAAATATTCCTTATTTAATATTTCTTTCTTTATCTTATAAAATCCATATCTTTTTATTTAGAGATCCAAACTTGGTGATTCCAATTTGTAAAATATTATTTGTGATTTATTTATCATTTTAAATATCTTTAGGATTATTTACTCACCATTTGGTATGGATTTTAGATAAGGGCTTTATTAGCTTTGAAAATTACTTTTCCTTATCTTATTTAAATTCATAAGATTTTATCTATGGCTCCAAATTAAGTGAAACCAATTTATATGGTTTTATAATATTTCCATTTGTCATTCTTGATCATTTTGAAATGTTTGCTTGACAACTTTTATATGGATCAAATCCATAGGCTTGGAGATAACTTGGAAAATGATTTTCTTTCCTTATGGTTTTTAGAGTTTTGGTTTATTCCTCAAGTGTTTAAATTTCCAGATGCATTTAAAGAGAATGCATTCCACTTGATTTGAATTTAATTAGATTCAAACATTAACCAAAGTTTGTTCAAGATGGGACTTTAAGTTTCCATTTAGAAACAAAAGTTTCTTTTCACTCTAAATTTCAAAAAAAAAATTATTTTGTTTATTTATTTTTCACATAACAAGATTTGGAAAATCTTGGGATGTGACAGGAACTTATTTGCTGAATATTTGCAGCAACAATAAATTTATTAAAAATCATTTTGTGAGTTTTTTTAATTATATAGTGCTATAGTTTCTTTATTTTCTTTATAAATTTACTTTTCCTATTATTATTTGTAAGGGCTTTTGATATGCATTTAATTGAGATAATATCCATAAACTTATTGTAGAATGCATCACTATTAACTCCATGAGTTTTGATTCTTATTGATTTATAATATCAAGGAATTTTTTTATATGGTGATCCTTTATTATTATTTGATGCATAATATCCTAAGGATTTAATATGGTTAATATTACTCCCATCCTATAGATGACATCTAAAACTAGCATCACTATTTACCTCTTCTAACTTCTTTCTTTATAAGCCTTAAGTGAATGCTATAATAAGTACAAGAGTTGATAGATCAAGAATTGATAGGTTAAGAATTGGTGAGTCAATAGTTGATTACTCAACATTGATGAACAACAAATATAAGGATAGGATTCAATAGAGATGATAAGGATTGATATAGAAAGAAAGATTTATGGTGAATGATATTGACTTGGTTTCTTTCCTACTCAGTCTCACTATAGAGTTAAAGTTAGGTATTTCCATGATACACATGGTATCAGTAGATAAG
This sequence comes from Avena longiglumis, assembly GCA_030063025.1. Taxonomy (NCBI): domain Eukaryota; kingdom Viridiplantae; phylum Streptophyta; class Magnoliopsida; order Poales; family Poaceae; genus Avena; species Avena longiglumis. Next base: position 91,540,781 of record CP125977.1, on the reverse strand, counting down.
ATTAAGATATATTTGTTACATTCTTATTATTTGTGTTATATCCTTAACTTGGTACTCATGAGTGATTATAATGAATACTATGATATGATCACCTAAGGATCAAATATAAATCATTAAGTAATGTATTAGGGTTTAGTTTTATTGCATTTAATCTACCCTTAGATCAAATCATGTTTACCCAAAATAAGGTTTTAGCAAAGGTCATATTGAAACTTATCGCAGTCAACTTGATGATATACTTCAATTCCATCAAGTTAAGAGAAGCTTCAATCACTTTGACAAGTTTTTATTTAAAATCGCGAAAATTATTTAGATTTTCTATGCATGAATGCAATGCACACACCTGTGTTTAGCTTATTTCTAAGCTCTAATGTTGGGATGTTATAGACTCTCCCACTTAAAATAAACTTCGTCCTCGAAGTTCGCATACTCTCACGTTTCGGAGTAAGGAATTGTCTTGCATTGATTACTATATGTCTCAACTCCATGGTAACCTCAATAGGAATAATTGTAATATCCCATATCCAAATCTTTTCCTTGAATCCTCATCATGCTCAACAATCTTTAACTTAGTGTCTCCAATACTCCAAAACTCTTTTTACTTTAGTCCCTTAGGGATATGTCCTTGTTATAAACTCCTTTTATTTAATCATCAAACTTTCTTACTATTCTGTGTAAGGTATAGGAAGTCTCACTAAAACAGGTTTTTAATTTAGTTAATAGTTATAGTCAAAAGACTAATTTTTGATTTATCATTGTATGAGTTGTATTGGTAGTCCTTCCGAATATTGATTTTTGAACACATTTAGTCCAAACCCCATTGAAATTTCTTATTTCTCTGTTCATGACCAATTAGATGTGTTTTATTCCCTCTTAAGGATTACTTAAGAGTTGTTTCTTCAAGATTTAGTCTGTTAAGCTTAATCTTTTATCACCTTCAAGTTTTTACCTTATCAAGATTTAGATAATCATTCATTATCACTTATAGTACTTCTTCAACTTTCATTTATAATGTTTACTGTCCCCCTTAGGGTTTACTAATAGCCTTCAAACTGCCTATTTAGTATTTATTGGCTTTATAAGTAGAATATTGGTCTCTATCCATCTTATACTCTACCTGTTTAGGGTCTTATGAAAGATTATACGGGGTATCCACACAATTGTGGATCTCCGAAGCGAATCTTTCAGCATTATTTGTCTTACTTACTATTCAGACATTTTTGCTTTGATGGTCCTAACTTTATGAAGCGTTTTAGAATCCATTGCTTAATATTTGATACTCCTTTAGGTCTTACTTAGCTTAGGCCAAGTTTTATGCTCTTTATGCAACTTTTAAGATGATTTGGTTAACTATGTCAACCAACACCAGCTACGGTCAAGATACCAACTGTGGATCAATTACCACTATGGATCAAGTACCAGCTGCGGATAATTACTAGCTGCGAACCATCCTAGGGTGTATGTATTATCCGATGGTTTCCAACATACTTCTAGCATTCTCTCTGAATTGTCAGAGCTTGAATACCATTTTAGTTCCAAAGCTTCGTATTTGCATTAATTCATGATGCTTCCATGAACTTGGTACCACTACTTTATTAACTTCTTAGAAACTTTACCTACTTTGGATGAACTTTAAGTTTATTACTCCTTGTTTTTCCTTACCTTCTACATTAAACTTCCTTCTCATAGCTGGCTAAGAATAACCTGAGATTGATCTATTATCCAAATTGAGTTGATACTCCTTACACTTGGTTTCATTCTTCATGTAAGTCTTCATCTTGGACTTTGGAACTCGTCACTCCCTTACACGAATTCCCTTTTCTATCTAGGTCTATGCAATCAAGTAGTAACCGGATGTTGCAACATGCATTTGCACACCAAGTCAAACTTCATGTACAGATCTAGTCAATCAAGAAGATCCAAGAAAAACAAATAAATCCAAATGTGGTACATATAACACACAATATTCTAAGCCTAGAATATAGTAGTTGAGTATAATATCTCTAGAATTCCGGCTTAGTTGTGTAGTATATGACACCTCCTCATATAGGTTTAAATTGTGATACTTAGCACATAGGGTCAAACTATTCTTTGTTTCTTAATTTACCCAAATTGCTCAATTGCAATAGGATAATCTTAAGCAAAGTGGTCTCAAATTTGGTTTTGACTAAACTTTTGTCTCACCTTTGGAATGACTAGCTATAACCATCCTTTCTTTATTAGTAAACTAACCTCACATGATTACTCCAAAAGAATAATCGGATTCTATTTGCTAACTTAAACCAAAGATTATTGGAAATTTCTAGCACCTATGACTTATATCATAGTTCTACCAGATTAGTGGATACTTCTCACAGGTCATAAGATTATTTGGTTTAGATAAGATGGCTCCTATAGTCACTATCCAACCTACAGATCTTCCTAAGAGGTTTCAATCCTAAGGTCAAAGCATATGCTCTGATACCAACTGCGGTGACCCAGCATACCACTGCATGATGTAGTACACTATAGTCGTTGACATAACACCAATGAAACATCGTTCACTAGTATTACATCCCTCAGAGTAGTACAACAGAAACACAGCAGGTCCAAGACATGACTATAGGTTACAACTCAACTCTTTACACAAGATCCAGCGAACGCTCTAGGTTAAAGAGAGAGAAAGGATCTTCTTACAAAGAAGAATCAGAAATAAACAACTCAAAAACTATGATACTATTAAGACTAGTATTTTAACTAATGGTCGGGCATTGCTGCTATTGCAATACACTACAAAAATAGGTTCTATGGCTAGAGATTATATTCCTATCTAGTCAGAAACTTCATCTTCACTTGAGTTGAAGTATATGTTGACTTCCTTAACTTCATTGAAGAGCTCGAGCTTTTGATGATGATTCCTGGAGCATAACTTGATGTAGACACCGTCTGTACTGGCTTTAGAACCTAGCAAGGGTTAAGAAGATACTTTGAGTACCAGCGTACTCAGCAAGTCTACTAGAAAAGGAGTGTTTGATGTACTATATCTACAGCCACAGACCATAGGTCGTAGGCAATGCGGGTTTTCATAAACATTTCTTCAAAGGTTGCTTTTATTCTGAAAAGCTATGTCCATCAGCCTTCACGGGTTTACCAGAACTTTCATGGAGTTCCTTTCCTGCCGCGTTCGCAGCTCCTTACCGGAACAAGGAGTAACATTTTATAGTTTTTACACTCTGCAAAGGTGCGTCACTTTACCCATGAGAGACCTTAGGTTCTGTTGCACGGCCGGGAGTATGTCCCCGTTCAAACTTCCTTGGTTTGAGGCCCAACCTAAGATCCAAGCCAATCACTGCCTTCTCCACGACCTCGCATGTCTCCTTGGTGTACACCATGCCAACCTATTGAATTACTGCAATGGTTTGTACAGACCGTTCAGATGACGGAACTATCGTGGGATGTTGAGGGCTCCCACCCATATGCTGCATATCAACTACGAATTACCATAAATAATATGCATGCTACGAGTGATAACAGCCACGACCCGCACATCCGTCTCCATGCGAGAGGGAAAAGATACAACTGACTTCTTCGTCCCATTCCAAATCTCATGGTTTACGCGTGATATACGGCGCAAGAATCACTGGCGACATTGGTTGTTAAGTCCTAGATAATATGTTCCTTTACCACCAGAACTCTTATAGTAGGTTATTACCTCATGGTAAATAACCTATAATCATATTATTATGAAAATAGTGTTTTCTAACCTTTTTCAAATGCAGGTGATGACAACACTGGATTTGCAAAATACTTTACAGAAAATAATCAAAGGACATGAGCAAGTGTGAACTTGCCTTTTGTGATTGCAAGATTATGCACTCACGGTCTTCGAGACAATATAAGATCCAATATCTGAAATCAGCATCATTGGTCCGATAAGGACTAATGTTTAAATAATCAAGATGCTATTATGCATAAGTAATGTAATGCAATTTCGTAAACTCGACTCCCGGGGTTAACGTTGTTCTAGGGTTTTGGATACTAGAAATGGTTTCTTTAGAATATGTTGTTATTTTAGATAAGTTTCACACTTGTGCTTCTTATTAATACTTGTGAGTGTGTGTGAACAACACATATCTATATAACAATAAGGTACACACATATGGAATGCTACTTAAAGACTACTTATATAATAATTGTTTATATTAAAATTTACTTTACATGCAGTGTCACTTATACAGAACTTTAAGTGTTAATAATCCTAAATATACAAGTAAAGCTTAATGTATTGTGATTATTATTAATTGTCATTTGTTGTTTGAAGTGGAAAAAAGAATAACATTTGAAGAAAATCTTACTTAACTATGCAGAAGCATTTAAACTTTTAAGTTAACCTTATGAGGTGTCCTTTCTAGTGATAGTATTTAAGTAAGAAAGAATTATTCCATTTGAATAATGACATCATTAGTATTTGAGACTTATCTATCTTGGTTTTTAACTTGGTTAGTTTGGTATAAAGATATTTTATTACTTAATTATAAAAGACCAAAGTTAACTATAAAGTATATAATAAAGTTTTTAGCATTATACTTAAACTCTTGTAGACTAAAGTTAACTTTAAATACACAGATGGTTCGAAAGTGTAATGCTTATGATATTATATTTGCTCATCTTATAATATTACCTTAAAGTTATTTAAGAATGGCATTACTTTTATTTTAGTAGTGGTTTCCTAGCATTATAATGGAATAGAAGCATTTATGCTTTAAAAAAATGATTGGTTATGGTTTGGAAACAAGAAAGTAATATTACTTAACTACTTATGGATTCAACATAGTGTTTTGGTAGGTTTATAGCTTGTGGTTAAAGTAAAGGAATAGGTTTTATCTTAATACAAATTATTATTGGTGATTTTATATTAGATAAGGATCTTTTTATAAAATAATCTATACTTATGGTTGAATGGTAATTCAATAAAAATTACATTTAAAATGTGTTGAACCATTTTTACTTCATAATATTAGTATTTAAGACTCACACTATTTATTAGACTTTAATTGGTTAATTTTAGAAATATTAACAAATTTTATTTAACCTTATATGAATTATTAATTAAAGAAATATGTTTAATTTCAAGTTATTAAGGTGTTTAACTTTTTATTTAACTCAAAAGTGAAATATTATATTTTAACATGTAGATATTATTTTTGTGATCATTTTGGTATATTACACTTATTTTTGTGATTTAAAATAATAAAATATGATTTTTATAAGACTTATTACTTTATAAAGACTTAATAAATAATAAATATTTGATTAAGTGCGGTAATAATAAATGATTATAGTTTTAAATTATAATTCTTATCTTTCTATGTTTTTGGTATTTTACTTATATTTTTAACGTTTACTAATATTAAAATATGATTTATCAAAGCATTAAAACTTATAAAATCTTTATTAAATAATAACTATTTAAATTGTTAACATAATAAGGTTTTATAATAGTTTTAAGTGATAGATTTTATTTTTCCATAAATTTTCATATATAATACACATTTTTCTTAATTATAAATCAAAAGTTATTACTTAAACAAGTTTTAATTCCTTTATTACATTTCAGGAAATATTTATATTTGAATTAATATTTTTTTACCAATTTACTAAACAGACACCGAAATTTTTATACCTAGCCTAAATCTACCCACGTCACTGACCAGTGAGGTCACATGCCACATCACATATCCAGATTAGCAATTACAGTAGTTACTCAATCCATTTCTACTCTTAGTCGATGACAGGTGGGACCAGGGCCATGTCACATGCCACATGGGCAAGGACCAGTCAAACGTGGACTTGGTCAAGGATGACACCGACGTGACCTCATGCTGACGTCATACGAACTGATCTTCTCAGATCAAGTTTGATTTGGGCGATTTGGCGATCGTGCGAGGCTGTGGTTGGGCTTATTGGATAGAGGACATGACGACGAACCTTGCAGTGGCGGCGTCGCTAAAAAATGGTCACCAGAAAAGGGTTGGCGGCGAGCTCGCACGGCGGTGCTTGCGGGCAACCACGTAGACGGCGATACAGGAAGCAATTGAAGCATTGGGGCATACTGCGAGACTCAGTAACTCACCAGGAAGCTCGCAGAGGTGTCGGTGAGGAAAGGGGAGCTCGGTATCGGCGACGAACGACGATGACTGTCGGCAGCAGTGAGGTATCGATTGATCCGATAGGGGGTCTTCGGCTTCCATGGCTTGGCTTGGGAGAACGAGGGCAACAAGGTGAGTCCAATGGCACCCTCAGGGAGGACAGGAGGGATCGGGAACAACGGCCATGAGGAGCTCCGGCGAGGCTCGGTTTTCGGTCAGAGAGGAAGTTGGGGAGGATAAGAGGATAAGGCTCCTCGGCGTGGCGGTGGCCTTCTTATAGGCAACGAACAACAGCGGCGCGGATCTTGGCGACAGCGGGCATCACGGCGACGGTGGACGGTCGACGATGCGCCAGGCAGCTGCTTCGCCGGCGTGCTTTCTAGCGAGAGGAAGAAGAAAGGAAAAAAAGATCGAAGGGGTACATGGGTTGGCTTGGGCCGACGTGGGCTGCTGCGGAGTGAGCGGCTGGTGGCTGCTGCTGCATGCGAGCGACGGTTAGCTTAGTGAGGAGGTGGGTCGTGGGCCAGATTGGGATGATACATCTTCTTCTTTTATTTTTTTCTTGTTCTTGTTATTTCCCTTTTCTTTATTCTGTTTTGTTTTCAATTCAAATTTCTTCAAGGTTTTCAAATACCATAATTTTTGTATAATAATTTAAATATTCCAAAGATAACTATACTGATTGATTACTCTAATCATTTTGATATTTTTCAATGCTCACAATTTATATCAAAATTATTTATTGAATGGGATGAATAAGAATTAGGGTTTTAGGTTTTTGTTTCTAGATTTGTATTTTAATACTTGATTTGAACTTTTCTTTATGGAATTTATTTGCTGAATATTTGCAACAACAATAAAGTTATTAAAAATCATTTTGTGAGTTTTTTAATTATATAGTGCTATAGTTTCTTTATTTTCTTTATAAATTTACTTTTCCTATTATTATTTGTAAGGGCTTTTGATATGCATTTAATTGAGCTAATATCCATAAACTTATTGTAGAATGCATCACTATTAACTCCATGAGTTTTGATTCTTATTGATTTATAATATCAAGGAATTTTTTTTATATGGTGATCCTTTATTATTATTTGATGCATAATATCCTAAGGATTTAATATGGTTAATATTATTCCCATCCTATAGATGACATCTAAAACTAGCATCACTATTTACCTCTTCTATCTTCTTTCTTTATAAGCCTTAAGTAAATGCTATAATAAGTACAAGAGTTGATAGATCAAGAATTGATAGGTTAAGAATTGGTGAGTCAATAGTTGATTACTCAACATTGATGAACAACAAATATAAGTATAGGATTCAATAGAGATGATAAGGATTGATATAGAAAGAAAGATTTATGGTGAATGATCTTGACTTGGTTTCTTTCCTACTCAGTCTCACTATAGAGTTAAAGTTAGGTATTTCCATGATACATATGGTATAAGTAGATAAGATTAAGATATATTTGTTACATTCTTATTATTTGTGTTATATCCTTAACTTGGTACTCATGAGTGATTATAATGAATACTATGATATGATCACCTAAGGATCAAATATAAATCATTAAGTAATGTATTAGGGTTTAGTTTTATTCCATTTGATCTACCCTTAGATAAAATCATGTTTACCCAAAATAAGGTTTTAGCAAAGGTCATATTGAAACTTATCGCAGTCAACTTGATGATCTAGTTCAATTCCATCAAGTTAAGAGAAGCTTCAATCACTCTGACAAGTTTTTATTTAAAATCGCGAAAATTATTTAGATTTTCTATGCATGAATGCAATGCACACACATGTGTTCATCTTATTTCTAAGCTCTAATGCTGGGATGTTACACATAGTTACTTTGTCTTATTGTTAGAACTCCATCTTTCATGCACATGTTTAGAGTTCTTTGATCCCAGCTTTCAATGCTTGTAAATGGTTTGATCTTGGTTTTGATTGTGCATGTCACCTCAAAAAAAATTCTTTTATCACTGTAACATCCCTAAAATCATGTTTCAAAACTCATGCATATCATCCATGCATCCATGATCACGTAGATTTTCATTTAAAAAATCAATTCAAAAACAGGAGCATATGAGCTCATTATTTTATGTGATCAGCATTAAATCAAATGGTACTCTCCAATGAGAGATTGTTGTTCATGAATCAAACCTTGTTAATCTCTGAATGTTTTGCTTGCTTGCTATTGCTTAAACCAAAAATTAGCGAAACAAATGTGAATTTAAAACCATTTACAAAAACTTGACCAGATCTAGTGCCATATCACTATTTATTTTTGTTTGATCAAAAGAACCAAGCTTGTACAAAGAGACCACATGTTTTTATGCCCAGTAATATGAATGTTGCACACTACAAAAATCCTGAAAAAGGTTTGAATTCCAAAAGCTTCTGAAATCATTTGAAAAAGGTTCCTGGAAATTCATTCAGAAAAAGAAAAAGAATAGGAAAAAGGAAAAAGGCTGGCGCCAGGATTTTGGCCCAACAATCGAAACAAGCCCAACAGCCAGCCCACCCGGGATTTCCCTCTCCTCCTGTTTTTCTCACCGCACCCGCGCTACCTAATGAGTCACTGACCGGTGGACCCTCGCCAGCTCACCACCGTCTTCCCCAAATCACGCCCACGACCACGTCGCCGGCTTTTTCCTCCGCCATTCACTGCCGCGTTTTAAAACCCGAGTTATTGCCGGAGTTTCCTCGCGTGATCCTCGCCCCCACTCTGGCTATAATACCCTCTCCCCCTCGCGGCCATTTCCCCCACAAAGCCAGCCCGAAGCGCCCCCAGGCTGCCAGTAATTGCCATTACCTCGCCGCAGACAGAACCCACTCTGGCGACCAATCCTGGTGAGCTCCGTGCGCGCCTTCCTCTCTGGTTCACGTCAACTGCTTCACAACCTTCTTGCGCACCTACTAACACCCTTGGTTCATCATGTACTGCCCCAGGTCATCGACTCCAACGAGCACCGCGAGTTCCCGACGCTGTCTCCAACTCCGACGTGCAATCCAGGTAAAATGCGACCGCCCCTTGCCTTCCCTTCGATGCTATCATGGTCGCCGAGACCTTGCGCACCTCCTAACCCATCTGGCTCGTGCTAGGCCGACGCATAACCTCGACAACATCTTCATCAACAAGCACCTGACGCCGCTAGCAACTCCGACGAGACCCTGCCGCTGCATCTGTACGCCCCTTGACCAGCCACCGCCACGTTGAGCTTCAGCACACCTCCGCGACTCTGGTAAGCATCTCCGACGACCCCAAAACCCCATGTAGCCACCGCGCCGCCATGGACAGAGCCGCCGCCGCCACTCGCCACCGCTAGCGCCGCCAGAGTTTGGTCGCTTGGTCGCGAACCGTTGGATCTAGATCCGATGGGCTGGATAGATCACTTACGCGAAGGGGTACGAACAGATCTGGGCCGTGCAGATTAAGTTAGATCTAACGGCTCACGTGTGTGATCTTGAGTGAAGCGGTATCAACCAATAGGAGCACGCTGCGTGGCTAGGATTTGAATTTAAAAACTGGATTAGATCTATTAGATATTGAAACTTGTTCAATTCATAACTTTTGATTCCCACGTCCAAATTTGATGAATTTTATATCAATGGAATCAAGAGAGAAAGCCCTTTCCATATATGCAATGTGTTTAATGTTTTGTTTCTGTTAAAATGGTTTTATTTACAAAAACTTGTGTAGGCCTATTATGTGTATATTAATTATTTGAGAAATGATTTAATGTTCAAATAAAGTTTGTTTGGAAAATTTTGAACTTGTTTAGAAATCAGTACTGTGCACTTGTCATGTTTGGTATAGAAAATCATCACATATCATATTGCATGCATCCATATATTTTTGCTTGTATATATTTTGTTTGTGATTTGGTGTTATCATTTTATGTGTAGATTTTGGTGCAAATTAGTGATTGTGATTGTGAGGATTTTTGCTACTCTCCAAACTACCAAGGCAAGTGGTGCTTCATGATTTTATTCCTATGTTTTTCAAATATGCATTAGAAATATTTTGCTAGACTTGCATGGACAAATTTTGGTCTTTATATGCTATGTTTGGGAAATCCTAGTAGTTGTAGAATTGCTAGAAATCTCTAAGTTAAGATGCTTATCTATGCCATGCTTAGCCTAGCTAGTAGCAACCAAGGGTGGTTATATGTTCATGCTATGAATAAATATTTCTAAGTCTTTGGACTATGTTTTTGCTTAATAAAACAACTAAGTGAATGAATCACCTGGGTGGAATGGTTGTGAATGGGTTATGTTGAGTGGTTACACAAGGCCCATTTCTATGGTTTACCTTGTGTATCTCACTTGTGGAAAGCCACCCAGGAATAAAGGGATTTGAGAGGCCAAATGTTAAGAAGCTTCTAGTGCAGCCACTTGGCAATATGGGCTCTGCCTGGATCATATAGGTTGCAATAACTTAGCCATTTGGACAGTTGGTGGTAGTGGGATGATAGGTTGGAGCGCGTCCATTTGGTCTAAGGGAAGTCTTCTGAAAGGTCCTGTCTTGGTGAAAATCAAGTCTTGTGGGGAAAGTGCACAACCTCTGCAGATGGAAGAATCTAAGTACTTAGCCATGTCCCTGGTATTGGACAATTTGAGCATCAAGACATGGAAGCTATCAAAAATCTCCCCATCCCAATTTCTAAGTAAAACTTGTGGTTGAACAAGGGTGAAGGACCCCAATGTCTATTGGTGGTTCCTTGGGAAAAGTTTTTGTCAAAGAAAAATTTAGTGTTTTCAACTAATAGGCAAAACCTATTTTGAGGAAAGCAAGCCTAAGCTACACTTAGCCAAATTGCATATAGTATCTAGTCCACCAATATTCTACTAAGGTATCACTTGCCAATACTATTCCAATGTATTAACCCACTGTGGCTGTAACTTGTGATGTTGCAGGTTATTCTGATGATGATTAGGAGTCATGAGTCTACACTCAACATGCTTGCCTGTGGCACATGAAGATGAAGACTTATTTATCTATTTACTCATTTAAACTCTTGTACTAGGCCTGTGGCCATGGAGTTGTAAAAGACTATGTTTGTCTCTGGAATGACTGCAATAATGACCTTTGTTTCTGTGTACTTCATCTTAAACTGTGGATGCTAGCTTTGATCCAGGGACTAGCATTGCAATCACAGGGATCCTTTTCCTTTATAAAGGAGGGATCTTACAGATGGTATCAGAGCACTGTGTTGCCTGTAGGATTATGACCCTAAGATTGGAAACCACTAAGGAAAAATTTTCAACAACTTCCACACTTGTCTTTTCTTCTCGTAAACTTTTCTAATCTTCTTTCTCATCTCTATTTGTAGATGAACTCCATCAACGAAGCCGTGAAGAAGGGACCACTCATGACTATGACTTTGGAATGTGAGACAGAGTTCCCCAAGGCTCTCAAGGACCTCATGGTTGCCATGGGAATACATGGTGCAGCTGTGTACAAAGGTTTTCCTGTGATGGATGAAGGAGTTGAGTATTGGTGGGTGAAACTTCACTTGTATAAAAACAAGGAAGACAACCACAAGGACTCAGGATTCTGCATGGTCACCAACACAATGATGCACACCACATTCTTTGATTCGGCAAGGGATGCAGCTTGGAGGGCCATCAAAGAACTTGGTGATAGAATCAAATGCAGAATGCTTAACACCCAGAATGATCTTAGGGAAGAAAAGAAGCATACCCAAGAGCTAGAGGCTACCAATCAAAGTTTAAGGAAAGACATCATAGACTTAGCAATGGAGTCATGTGATCAAGATAAACAGATTGCCTCTAGGGATGCCTTGTTAGCCAACTTAGCAAGTGAGATGGGATTATAAGCGTACTTCGTTAGTTGGACCACCACACTTATCATTTTATTTTCCAAAATGTTGTCTAAATAAGTTGAACCTTGGATGCTTGAAATGGATTTTATGTATGCTATGACTTGTGTGTTTTGATTTCCAAAATTATGCATGTGATGCCTTGTCTTGTGATTTGTCTTAAACTGTGTTGATTCTAACTTTTCCTATCTTATTAAATAGATGCCTAATGTTACCATCAGCACTATTGAAGAGTTCCAGGGAACTCGTTTTGGCCCTCGTATTATTGAGCTCACTAGTTTGCTCAATCTCCCTCTTCCTACCATCATGGTGCTTCCCCTCACGAAGTTTGAGAGGAAAGACCTTTGGGGTTTCAAGGTCAATCAGCCCGGACGCTAGACTGAGCCAACCACGGAGGCCATCATCTTCAAGCTCATGCACGATGACAAGGAGAGAGGCCTAGAGGTAGTCATGCAGGACTTGATTGGACGTCTGTTAGGGAGACACTCTCGACAGGTTAGAGGTACTCACTTCCACGTATTTGGTAGACGTGATGAGGATGGTGAGGCCATTGACTTCGAGGATACTTCGAGGGAGACAGCAGAGCCGATTCGTCTATACCTCCAGGACTTAGAGGTTCTTCTTAGGCACGTGGACACTGATAGGACCAACGTCATGCTCAGCAATGACGAACTCCAGGTGCAGCTTCGTGAGAAGGACAAGCTCTTCGCGGAGCTAGATGAGATAGTCAAGGAGATGGAGGCCAAGTTCGAGAGTCAGGACAGAAAGTTCAAGAGTCAAGAGAAGCGAGTCCAGGATAGAAACAAGAGAATTCGAGACATGACTGCAGAACTGGAGGCCAAGGACTTCGAGCTCGAGCATCAGCAGACTGTGATTGAGAGGCTTCGTTCTCAGAAGAGGGCTCTCAAAGCCAAAGTAGAGACCTTGACCACCAATGTCGAGGAATACAAGACCGCTATGGAGAATGCAGGTCTTACCTTTGTTGAGGAGGAGGTTGATGTTGGAGATATGCCCTAGAGGCAATAATAAATGTAGTTATTATTATATCTTTGTGTTTATGATAAATGTTTACATTCATGCTATAATAGTATTAACAAGGAAACATTGATACTTGTGTGATTTGTAAACTTAATTTGAAGTCCCTAGTATAGCCTCTATACATCACTAGCTTGTTGGTTGATAAATGATTGTGGTTTCCCTATCATGAACATTGAGATGTTATCAACAACAAGATCATATCATTAGGAGAATGATATGATGGACATACTCCTATAGATAAGCGTAGCATAAAGATCAAGTCATTTCAATAGTCCAATTGCTATATGCTTTCTGATACATAGTAACCTAATTCCTTCGACCATGAGATCATGCATATCACCTTTACCGGATGGATGCTTTGATGACATCAAACACCACACCGTAACTGGGTGGCTATAAAGGTGGCATTGAGTGTTCGGAAAGTATTGGTTGAGACACATAGATCAAGAGTGGGATTTGTCCATCCATATGACAGATAGATATACTCTGGGCCCTCTCGGTGGAATGTCATCCAATTAGCTTGCAAGCATGTGACTGGATCACAAGGGATCACATATCACGGGAACAAGAAAAGAGTACTTATCGGTAACGAGGTTGAACTAGGTATGCAGAGATACCGACGATCATAACCTCGGATAAGTAAACTATCGTGAGACAAAGGGAAATTGGTATCGTATGTAAGTGGTTCATTCGATCGCAAAGTAATCGTAGAAATATGTGGGAGCCATATGAATTTCCAGATTCCTCTATTGGTTATTGTTCGGAGAAGTGTCTCGATCATGTCCGCATAATTCACGAACCGTAGGGAGACACACTTAAGGATTCGACGTTGTTTGAGTAGTTATGGAATGAATGAGAAAGAGACCAATGTTGTTCGAGTCTCGGATGGGATCCGGATATCACGAGGTGATCCGAATGGTCCGGAGAATAAGATTCATATAAGGAAAGTCCGTTGAGTTGGGGAATGATACCGTGTTTTCATCGAATGTTCTAGAATGTTCCTAATGTTCGGCACTCCGGAGGGGAAGGGTACATGAATGTGTTGTATCAAGTTGGTATGATTGCATCATGTACTAAGTGTCCTCGCTGTTCCAAATAAAGGATTAAATTGAATCCTAGTTTGAAAAAGTCAAATAGCTAAATTGAAAAGTCAAATAGCTAAAATTGGAAAGTGGAAAAGAAGAGGAGGGGGGAATCCGAGTTGGGGAGGAGTTCCCTCCTCCAACCGGCGGCAACCCTCCAAGCCGAGTTGGGGAGGGACTCCTCTCCCTCCCCTTGGCCGCCGGCCCCCCTCCACCTATATAAGGAGGGGCAGGGACCCCTCCTAGGACACACAAGTCCCTCACCTCAAACCCTAGAAGCTGCATCCCACCATAGCCGCCACCGCCCCCTAGGGTTTTGCCCTAGCCGCCGACTTGGGTGTCCCGGAACCCTAGCCGCCAGCTCTAGCCTCTCCTCCTTGGTGTGTCTAAAACCTAGATCGCCGAGGAGCTCTCTCATACTCCACCATACTCGCTCCGGCTTAAGGCGAAGCCCTGCGAGATCTCCCCTCTACTTCCGGTAACACGCCGTTGTGCTGCCGGAATCGCGAGGAGAGTGCTACAACCTCCGCTGCCTGCTGGAACAAGGGAGAGGAAGGTCTTCGTCGAGTACCGAACGTGTGACCGATCAGGGGCGCTGAACGCAGCGCCGGAAGGATCGTCTACACTATCTTGAGATCGGGGAGAGTACGACTACATCACCCACGAGAATCCGCTCTCGTTAAACACTTTGGAATCTTCGAGGGTAAGTTATTCCATCGACTCGTTGCTACAATCTAGTAGATAGATCTTGGCCTGTTTGTTTGTATGCGGTAGAAATTTTTTGTTTTCCATGCTACGAAACCCTACAGTTGATGCCGAGGATTAGTGATGACTACTCATTTATCATTTATTTATCATGCTTTTTATTGAGTCGCAATGACCATCCAACATGTGGATGGCTTGCTATTGGTGTGTTTACTTTGCAAACTTGTCGTTTATGTTGTTGAACTATTATTATTATGATGCATGTTTGGTGATTGTTTATGTGATGTATTGTGCATGTTAGCATCTATGGGTATCTCATTCTTACCTCTATTGAATAAACCACAGATGCCTCCCCGTCGTGCCAATCCCAACCCCAACAACAACAACATCACCCCTGAGATGCAACAAATGATGACAGCTCAGACTCAGCTGATGCAAATGATGACTACGTTCATCCAGAATCATAACAACAACAACAATAACAACAATAACAACAACAATAACAACAACAACAACAACAATCAGAACAACCCACCGGGTTTTGACATGCTTACCAGGTTCTTGAGATTAAGGCCAGCAAAGTTCTCAGGAACAACCGATCCTATGGTGGCCAATGATTGGCTACGCTCTGTGAACAAGGACTTGGTAACAGTTGGCTGTACAGATGAGTACAAAGTCAGATTTGCAGCTCACTTGTTGGAAGGACCAGCTGCTACTTGGTGGGATAACTTCCAGATCACCACTCCCATTGCATATGTGACATGGGCTATCTTTGAAGATGGTTTCCGTACTGCTCACATCTCATCCGGAGTGATGAGTTTGAAGAAGAAAGAGTTCCATAACCTGAAGCAGCGCCACCGCAGCGTGGCTGAATATATTGAAGAGTTCAACAATCTGGTGCGATATGCACCGGATGAAGTTGAGACTGATGCTAAGAGGAAGGAAAAGTTCCTTGAAGGGTTGAATGATGAACTGAACCTGCAGTTAGCTGTGGCCTATGTTCCCACATACCAGTCTCTTTGTGATAAGGCTGCTATTTTGGAGAACAAGATGAAGCAAGTTGAAAGTAGGAAGAGAAAGCACTCTGACAAGCACAACTCGGGATCGTCTCACAAACGTTCCCATTATGATGATAGTGGGAGTTCAGGATTCCACAAGCATGGGAAATTCAACAAGCACCACAACCGTCATCATGACAACAAAAGTCACAGTAGTCATGACAATGACAAGTACAAAAATCACAAGGGTGGATATAAGAGCCACCACAGTGGAAGTGGCAGTGGAAGCCAGCCTGTCAAGAAGGATATTAGTCAGTTTGAGTGTTTAAAGTGCAAGAAGATGGGGCATTATGCAAATGAATGCCCAGAAAAGAAAGTTGAAGGACCCAACAAGCCCAACCCTTTTCAGAAGGGACAAGTGAACCACATCAATGTGGAGGAAATCTATGAGGAACCAGATGCTGTTGCTGGTAAGTTCAAACTCAATTCTATTCCAGCACTTGTTCTTTTTTGATACTGGAGCATCGCATTCATTCATATCAAAAGCATTTTTTGATAGAAATGGGTTTCCAACTGAAAACATTGGGTGTCCTATAAAAGTTAGTTCTCTAGGTGGAGATATGATAGTAAGTCTTGGATGCCGGGATCTAGTGATAGAATTTGGAAAGCATATGTTTCCAGTGAGTCTGATAATCCTAGATTCCCAAGGACTGGATGTAATATTGGGAATGGATTGGATGGCTAAGTATGAAGGAGTACTAGATTGTGCTAATCGTACTGTTGCACTCACAACCCCAGAAAATAAGCGGATTAGATCCAAGTCTAACTTTGAATCAAAAGGGAGTAAGCTAAATTCTCTTAAGGGGGTTAGCATTGACAGTGTGCCAATTGTGAGTGAATATCCGGATGTGTTTCCGGAAGAATTGCCAGGAATGCCACCAGATAGGGATGTGGAGTTTCTTATTGACTTGCTACCAGGATCTGGACCAATAGCAAAGAGACCGTACAAGATGTCAGTTGATGAGTTGAAAGAACTCAAGAAACAACTTGGAGAACAGTTACAGAAAGGATTTATCCAACCAAGTTTTTCATCTTGGGGAGCACCTGTTTTGCTTGTGGAAAAGAAAGATAGAAGTCAAAGGTTATGCATAGATTACCGTTCACTCAATGAGGTGACTATCAAGAACAAATACCCTTTGCCTAGAATCAATGACTTGTTTGATCAGTTAGAAGGAGCTTGTGTGTTCTCAAAGATTGATCTCCGGTCAGGTTATTTTCAGCTGAAAATAAGGGAACAAGACATACCCAAGACAACTTTCACCACAAGGTATGGATTGTATGAGTATACCGTGATGCCATTTGGTTTGACCAATGCACCAGCATACTTCATGAATATGATGAACAAGGTGTTCATGGAATTTCTTGATAAGTTTGTTGTCGTATTCATCGACGACATTCTAATCTACTCCAAGAGCAAAGAAGAGCATGAAGGACATCTACGTTTGATACTTGAGAAGCTTAGAGAGCATAAGTTATATGCCAAATTCAGCAAGTGTGAATTTTGGTTAAATGAAGTTGGATTTCTTGGACACGTTGTGTCAGGAGATGGAGTCAGCTGTGACTGAATGGGAATCTCCCAAGTCAGTAAAAGAAGTTCGTAGTTTCCTTGGCTTAGCAGGTTACTACAGAAGGTTCATTGAGAATTTCTCTAAGGTAGCTAAGCCTATGACTGAATTGTTAAAGAAAGACAAGAAATTTGCTTGGTCTGAAGGTTGTGAACTCAGCTTTCAAGAATTAAAAAAGAGACTTGTGACAGCACCAGTCTTGTGTTTGCCAGATTTGGAGAAGGATTTCCAAATGTATCACGATGCATCTCATCATGGATTAGGTGCAGTACTTATGCAAGAAGAGAAAGTTGTGTCTTATGCCTCGAGACAACTCAAAACTCATGAAGTAAACTACCCTACTCATGATTTAGAGTTAGCCTCTGTTGTCTATGCACTCAAAACATGGAGACACTATCTTTTGGGAAAGCGATGTGAAGTGTTCACAGATCACAAAAATTTGAAGTATATCTTCACCCAGAAAGAAATTAATATGAGATAAAGAAGATGGCTAGAACTCATCAAGGACTATGACTTGAGTTTGAAATACCATCTTGGTAAAGCAAATGTTGTAGCGGATGCTCTAAGCCATAAAGTTTTTGTGAATGGCCTTACTAAGGGAGAATTGCCAGATGATCTGTGTGCCCAATTTAGAGATCTCAGATTGGAGATTGTGCCTGAAGGACATCTCATGTCTTTGGATGTTCAACCTACTTTGTTGGACAAGATCAAAGAAGCCCAGAATACTGATAAGGAAATTGAAGAGATTAAGGAAAAGATTGGCAAGGGAAAAGCCAAAGGATTCCATGAAGACGAACAGGGTACTTTATGGCATGGAAAACGTATCTGTGTTCCACAAGATCCGGAGCTTCGGAAACTGATTTTACAAGAAGCACACAACTCACCATATTCCATCCATCCGGGTAACACCAAAATGTACATGGATATGAAGGAAATATTTTGGTGGAATAATCTCAAGAAGGACATCGCCGAACATATTGCATTTTGTGATGTATGTAGTAGAGTGAAAGCGGAACATCAGAAACCAGCAGGATTACTTCAACCACTACCTATTCCTGATTGGAAGTGGGACAAGATTGGTATGGATTTCATTACCGGATTACCAAGGACCCGGTCAGGATATGATTCTATTTGGGTAGTAGTGGATCGCCTAACTAAAGTGGCGCATTTCATACCCGTAAAGACAACTTATACAAGTGCTAAGTTAGCCAAGATCTATATGAGCAGAATTGTATGTCTGCATGGAGTACCCAAGAGTATCGTGTCTGATAGGGGAACTCAATTCACTTCTCATTTTTGGAGACAACTACATGAGTCTTTGGGAACGAGGTTGGAATTCAGCACTGCATTTCATCCTCAAACTGATGGACAGACAGAAAGGACTAATCAGATTCTTGAAGATATGTTGAGAGCGTGTGCTGTAGACTATGGAGCCAGTTGGGATGAAAGTCTTCCTGACGCAGAATTTTCTTACAACAACAGCTATCAAGCCAGTATTGAGATGGCACCATTTGAATTTCTCTATGGGAGAAAGTGTACCACCCCATTGCTATGGAATGGTGTGGGAGAAAGAAGTTTGTTCGGACCAGAACTCATCAAAGAGGCTGAATAGAAAGTCAAGCTGGTTAAGGACAGATTGAAGATAGCACAGTCCCGACAAAAGAGCTACGCAGATCCAAAGCGTAGAGAGGTCACCTATGAAGTAGGTGATAGAGCTTATCTTAGAGTGTCACCACTTCGTGGAGTGAAGAGGTTTGGAGTCAAAGGAAAGTTGGCCCCTAGATATGTTGGACCCTTCAAGATTCTAAGTCGTAAAGGAGAAGTTGCTTATGAGATTGAATTGCCAGAGTCTTTGTCAGCAGTTCATAATGTGTTTCATGTGAGTCAGCTTAAGAAATGTCATCCAGAAATGGAAGAGACTTCTTTGAAGGATACTATACCTTTGGAAGAGGTTCAATTGGAAAGTGATCTCACTTATGAATAGAAACCTATCAAAATTCTTGAGACTGCAGAAAGAGTTACTCGGACTAAGACTATCAAGTTCTGCAAAGTTCAATGGAACCATCATTCCAAAGAGGAAGCAACCTGGGAAAGAGAAGATGATCTTCGGAAAGACCACCCTCACCTATTTGCTAGCCAAACCGAATCTCGAGGGCGAGATTCACCTTAAGGGGGTTAGATTTGTAACATCCCTAAAATCATGTTTCAAAACTCATGCATATAATCCATGCATCCATGATCATGTAGATTTCATTTCAAAAATCAATTCAAAAACAGGAGCATATGAGCTCATTATTTTATGTGATCAGCATTAAATCAAATGCTACTCTCCAATGAGAGATTGTTGTTCATGAATCAAACCTTGTTACTCTCTGAATGTTTTGCTTGCTTGCTATTGCTTAAACCAAAAATTTGCAAAACAAATGTGAATTTAAAACCATTTACAAAAACTTGATCAAATCTAGTGCCATATCACTATTTATTTTTGTTTGATCAAAAGAACCAAGCTTGTACAAAGAGACCACATGTTTTTATGCCCAGAAATATGAATGTTGCACACTACAAAAATCCTGAAAAGGTTTGAATTCAAAAAGCTTTTGAAATCATTTGAAAAAGGTTCCTGGAAATTCATTCAGAAAAAGAAAAAGAATAGGGAAAAGGAAAAAAGGCTGGCGCCAGGATTTTGGCCCAACAAGCAAAACAAGCCCAACAGCCAGCCCACCCGGGATTTCCCTCTCCTCCAGTTTTTCTCACCGCACCCGCGCTACCTAATGAGTCACTGACCGGTGGACCCTCGCCAGCTCACCACCGTCTTCCCCAAATCACGCCCACGACCACGTCGCCGGCTGTTTCCTCCGCCATTCACTGCCGCGTTTTAAAACCCGAGTTATTGCCGGCGTTTCCTCGCGTGATCCTCGCCCCCGCTCTGGCTATAAGACCCTCTCCCCCTCGCGGCCATTTCCCCCAACAAAGCCAGCCCGAAGCGCCCCCAGGCTGCCAGTAATTGCCATTACCTCGCCGCAGACAGAACCCACTCCGGCGACCAATCCTGGTGAGCTCCGTGTGCGCCTTCCTCTCTGGTTCACGCGAACTGCTTCGCAACCTTCTTGCGCACCTACTGACACCCTTGGTTCATCCTGTACTGCCCCAGGTCGTCGACTCCAACGAGCACCGCGAGTTCCCGACGCCGTCTCCAACTCCGACGTGCAATCCAGGTAAAACGCGACCGCCCCTTGCCTTCCCTTCTATGCTATCATGATCGCCAAGACCTTGCGCACCTCCTAACCCATTGTAACACCCTCAGAATCGGACCTATGCAAGTTTGAGCAAAATTCGCCAAACCCGCATAGAAACGATTCAAAGGTGCCCACCAGGCACTTTCGTGCGGGTGGAAAACGAAGTAATAACATTACACAACAGTCCTCGATGGGACCCACAGAACAGATATATATAACAGCGACTCAAAGAGTCAAGGATACAAATATAAGATACAAGATCCAAATCACCTTGAAAATGGTAGAGCGTCCGACTACGGACAAGAAGCAAATGGGGCTAAGAGCCCTGAAGAATAACCAATGGCGTCCATAACCCTGCCCATGCCAAGCCGGAAGGGTAACCCTGCTAACGACGTCGATCTCAAACCTGCTTAAACAAAAGGGGTGCCGACAAAGGGCAAAGGAAAAAGAAGGAGCGTCGATCGAGGCCAAGACACGCGAGGCTAGAGTTGGCGGTCCTCGCCTACATAGGTATGGTGGATCAAGCGGCGGCGTGCACTAAACAACCTATAGAGACTCGAGAACTGGCGTCAACAGAGAGGGGTAAGAAGGACCTATTCGGAACCAACCTGATTCTATCATCAAACAAACCCATCCTGGCGTTTCCCCCTCGAGTCCAAACGAGGAAGTCAACCGAGGAACTCACACAGTTGGCATTTTTATTTATTCAGTTACAGTTGCGGCTCCTTACTAGTCAGGTTTAAATAATCGTCCTGAATAAAGTAGGCAGTGGGCACTTTTAGTTAACCATTCCGTGATAGTGGCAACACTTACTAGTCAGATACATGTAGCATGAGATAACCCTTAAACCCAGCAGTTGTTGGTACTTTTATTCAGCCATTCCGTTGTAGTTGCAATACTTACTAGTCAGGTACAATGGTCGCAAGCGACACACAAACAAGCAATTGTGGGCAGTATTATTTAGTCATTCCATTATAGTGGAGCTGATTACTAGTCATTATAAGTCAAATTTATAGCAATAAACTTTAGTTATGCTTGTCTATGATCGAGATACTGTGCTCCAAGTCGTCCATATCCGCGGACACGGCTTTCAGAAAGTTTTACCGGCGGGTGCACCAATAGCAACACACGCTCGATCAACCTCGGAAAAACCAAATCAAAACCCAACGAGGCTTTCACGACTGAACAATCACAGGATTCAGAAATATTTCAGGGGGCCACCCCTTAAGTAGAATCCGCAATAGTAAGCAAGCTCGAGACGGCCTCAAGGTTTGGGTAATGTCTGGTGAACGATCGGGAACCCGAAAGTGTGGCTGGGCTTGTCGACACCGCGGAATCGTGTCCGCTCCTAACAAAGATGCAGTGTGCGACCTCACAATCGTAAATAAAGCGGTAAAGCATGGCATAAGTACAGATCGTAAATAAAACCTCAAACTAGTTTGTGGCCCCAAGAAATAAGACTGAATCAAGCTCGCTCGGGGTCCCATATACCTCCCGGATGTGGATAGCGCGATAAATCAAGGAACAGGTATCAAGTACTCGGGGTCTTACGGGACACAAGTGGGCGTTCGGAAACCAAATATTTTCTATCACCCACCGATGCCTCTGCTTATTCAGTTTTAGTTGTTATACAGAAATTAAAGTAACGATAAGTAAAACTAGAATCATCTCCAACATCAACATGCGGCAATACATCAGCAACTGTGGCATTTGACGACACGCAACAGCACTTGAGCAAGCGACTACGACGCGCAAGTCCAACTATCTACCAAACAACAGATAATAGGATGTGTCCAAGGCAATATAAGGCTGCAGGGTATATCACAGGTACGGAAACTAAAGCATCGCAACACAGATAGCAAAAGATCAACAGGGGGGAAGTAAATACTATAAAAGTAAAATAGGTAGAAAGGGGGAGATGCTCGCCTGAAACATTGTCGAAGGTTCAACCGAAGATCGAGGCGAAGCTCACATCAACTCAACGGCCTTATCCGCGAAGAACCAAAACACTAGGAGAAACACCGGATGCAGTATTTAATACACGGCAGAAGATCGGCATGATGCATGTATGATGCATGGCATGGCAAAGGTGCGGTGCAATTAGGTCATATTAAGCGGAACCGGGGTCACGACAATTAGATAGATGGTTCTAGTTGTTTAGCTACCCCGCAATTTAAATGTTGTATTAACATGACACGATGAGTTTCCGGTTCGCTACACAAGTTTAAATGAGGCCAATATAAGGCTAGATTTGCCCGCATATGGGCCCCATATTTAATTATTAGATGAATCGGCATAAGGCCCCCAAACCACATGATTATGCATGCAAGTATGACAATTCAATATGCATCAATTGTGATTATATTATAAAATAGGGTTCTCGGATAAGGGGTTCACACATGGAGGGGTCTCGACGGACTTGAGCTTCCGGGGTTCGGGGTCGGTCTCAGGGTCCAGGGTTCGACGGTCCGTTCTCAGCGGGATCGTTCTCTCGGGTTTCTGGGGGTAGGTCTTGGCGTTCCGGGAAGCCGGACTTGGTTCGGTGTCGAGGCGCATCGGAACTTCCGGGCCGGTGTCGTTCTTGTCGTCGCGACGGTCTTGTCGGGTTCTCAACTCGGGTCGGTCTTGGCATCCGAGGGGAAGTTCATGTCGCATCCGGGGTCCTCGGGCATCGGATCTGGGGAAGTACTTGTTGCCTCTACCGTCTTCGGGTTTGCTTCAATCGGATCCATGTCGGAGTACTCGGCGTCGGACGAGGCACTTGACGTCCGAGGGAAGAAGACTTGTCGTCCGCCAGTTCGGATTCCGGTTCACGCTCCGCCCGGTCGGTCTTGATGTCGCCGAGTACTTGGTTACCGTTAGCGGTCGTGGCGTCCGAAGGGGAACTTGAAGTCCGTGACGGGGTCTTGTCGGGGTTCTCGGCTTTGGTGGTCGAGGACGAACGGGTTCGATCTTGGCTCCTGTGGTTCATGCGTCTCCTCGAGGCGAGCTTTTTCGACGTGGTCCTGAGTACGGCAGCAGGCCCACGGCAGCTCGGGACGGTGCAGACCGCCGCGAGGGCGACTGTCAGAGAGGCGGGCCACGGGTGCGGGCGCGGTGCCGGCTCGGGGAGACGGCGGCGGCTCGCCGGGGCCTGCCGGAGCAGAGGCGGGAGCTAGGCAGCGGGAAGGCGAAGGCCGGCGAGGTGGTCGCGGGCGATGCGCGGAGCTCGCCTGGCGCGGGACGCGCGCCGGGCGCGCGCGGCGGTCGGCGCGGAGGGTGGGCGCTGTCCGGTCATGCGCGCTGCCGCTGGGGAAACCATGAGGTGGACGGCGGGCGCCGGACGCGGAGGAGAGGCGCGAAGGGCGGTTGGCGAAGAGGGGCTGCGACGCCGGCAGCGCGAGCGCTGCTGGCGCACGGGAGCTTGCAGGGCGGGGCGGCGCTTGGGGTCGCGAGGAGGATGGCCGGACGCGGCGAGCTTGGAACGGGGCGGGCGTCGGGGACGACGGAGCCGAGGCTGGTGGCGGACGGGGGTGGAATCGCGGCGGCGGAGGCGGTGGTTGGCGGGTGGCGTGGCGGCGGCGGCGCAGCGGGAGGTCGAAGGAACGGCGACGAGGAGGGGCGAGCGGGCGGCAGAGCGGCGGTCGCTATGGAGAGAGCGGCGCAGGCGAACTGAGGCGGGCGGCGGAGGAAGGCCGGGGCGACGCGGAGGTAGGGAAGGAGAGAGGAGGGAGTGGCGGGCCGTGGTGGGGCCGGGGGCGTGCGTGGCGTGGCCTGGGAGGTGGGATCTGGGGGAGGCAGCGCGTGTGTGGTGTGTGTTTGGTGTGTGCGTGAGTGTGTTGTGTGATGAGAGGTGGCTGTGAGGAGAGAGAGAAGGGGGGGTAGGCTAGGTGGCAGGGAGGGGGGGGAGGGGGGGGGGAGATGGGCTGATGTGGCGTGTGTTGATAGGAGGGAGTGAGGTGGAGGGTGAGAGAGGGTAGATGCCTGGGTAGCTTTAGGAATTAGGAGGTGGACCGATTTTAAAATATGGGGTGGTCGTTACGTCGCTCTGACTGCCCGCTAAAATAAATTAAATATTTTATTTGATTTAAACGGGCCGTCTGCAACCCGATAGCGGCCAAAACAAAATATTCCGGGGACCCGGTTTTGGCGTTTGAATAAAGACGGGGCGTTTTATAAAACAAAACGGGCTTCATGAAAACAGTTTTGGCAAACAATGCATGATGATGACGATGCAATGCACAAATTCAACGCTATTTTCTAGTAGTGGTTTTATGGATGCCACATTCGACACCACTAACAAGGGATCTCGCCCTCGAGATCCGCCTCATGGTACCGGAAGGAAGGTCGCTTCTCCGCCTTCGTGTAGATCCTCGCGACACCACTAACAAGAGGTCGTTGTCCGTGATCGTCGCGAGAACACTCCGGAACAAAAGGTCGAAGGTAGAGGTATCAACAATAAAGCCACCTCTAGCTTCGATGGAAGGAGGGAACCGATGCATTCTCATCCACTTCAATGTACAAAAGAGAATAGAAAGGGTAGTCGGCATGGGGGCCAATCCATCACGCACCCAAACTATTACTCTGCACAATCAGTAGAAAAGAGTACAACCATTCTCGGAAACAGACTGAAGATCTCGGCAAGCGAGGTTCGGAACAACGGAGTGATGCAGACTCCGCATCGGATCTGACGTAGATGATGTCGTCGCGTCGGAAAACACCGGAATGCACAAACAAGGAACAAAGAATGGTACCACAGATAAAGGACCACTCAGATAGCAGGAAGACCGGATGTAGCAACACCGTTATCAGAGGAGGAAGCGAAACCCTGAAGGTACGACGGAAAACCCAACCACGAGAAATCCTGGACTCGAAGAGAGAGAAGAGAGCGGATTCAAAACACGTAGAGGTAAGAGGAGAACAGCAGAGGGGTAAGGAGTAAAATCAGACCTAACCAGAACTATCCAACCGATTTTACAAAAATAGTTTTGACACTCTACTTCGGCCGTTAGCTAGGTTATCCTACAGGCTGGACTTGTGGGGTATCGCAACTGCTGAGCTCTGATACCACTCTGTAACACCCTCAGAATCGGACCTATGCAAGTTTGAGCAAAATTCGCCAAACCCGCATAGAAACGATTCAAAGGTGCCCACCAGCACTTTCGCGGGTGGAAACGGTAATAACATTACACAACAGTCCTCGATGGGACCCACAGAACTGATATATATATACAACAGCGACTCAAAGAGTCAAGAATACAAATATAAGATACAAGATCCAAATCACCTTGAAAATGGTAGAGCGTCCGACTACGGACAAGAAGCAAATGGGGCTAAGAGCCCTGAAGAATAACCAATGGCGTCCATAACCCTGCCCAGGCCAAGCCGGAAGGGTAACCCTGCTAACGACGTCGATCTCAAACCTGCTTAAACAAAAGGGGTGCCGACAAAGGGCAAAGGAAAAAGAAGGAGCGTCAGTACTGAGGCCAGTACACGGCGAGGCTAGAGTTCGGCGGTCCTCGCCTACATAGGTATGGTGGACTGAAGCGGCAGCGGCAGCGTGCACTAAACAACCTATAGAGACTCGAGAACTGGCGTCAACAGAGAGGGGTAAGAAGGACCTATTCGGAACCAACCTGATTCTATCATCAAACAAACCCATCCTGGCGTTTCCCCCTCGAGTCCAAACGAGGAAGTCAACCGAGGAACTCACACAGTTGGCATTTTTATTTATTCAGTTACAGTTGCAGCTCCTTACTAGTCAGGTTTAAATAATCGTCCTGAATAAAGTAGGCAGTGGGCACTTTTAGTTAACCATTCCGTGATAGTGGCAACACTTACTAGTCAGATACATGTAGCATGAGATAACCCTTAAACCCAGCAGTTGTTGGTACTTTTATTCAGCCATTCCGTTGTAGTTGCAATACTTACTAGTCAGGTACAATGGTCGCAAGCGACACACAAACAAGCAATTGTGGGCAGTATTATTTAGTCATTCCATTATAGTGGAGCTGATTACTAGTCATTATAAGTCAAATTTATAGCAATAAACTTTAGTTATGCTTGTCTATGATCGAGATACTGTGCTCCAAGTCGTCCATATCCGCGGACACGGCTTTCAGAAAGTTTTACCCGGCCGGGGTGCACCAATAGCAACACACGCTCGATCAACCTCGGAAAAACCAAATCAAAACCCAACGAGGCTTTCACGACTGAACAATCACAGGATTCAGAAATATTTCAGGGGCCACCCTTAAGTAGAATCCATAGAACGAGTAAGCAAGCTCCGAGACGGCCTCAAGGTTTGGGTAATATCAGTGAACGATCGGGAACCCGAAAGTGTGGCTGGGCTTGTCGACACCGCGGAATCATGTCCCGCTCTAAGCAAGATAAAGTGTGCGTACTGCACAATCGTAAATAAAGCGGTAAAGCATGGCATAAGCAGGATCGTAAATAAAACCTCAAACTAGTTTGTGGCCCCAAGAAATAAGACTGAATCAAGCTCGCTGTGGGGGTCCCATATACCTCCCGGATGTGGATAGCGCGATAAATCAAGGAACAGGTATCAAGTACTCGGGGTCTTACGGGACACAAGTGGGCGTTCGGAAACCAAATATTTTCTATCACCCACCGATGCCTCTGCTTATTCAGTTTTAGTTGTTATACAGAAATTAAAGTGACGATAAGTAAAACTAGAATCATCTCCAACATCAACATGCGGCAATACATCAGCAACTGTGGCATTTGACGACACGCAACAGCACTTGAGCAAGCGACTACGACGCGCAAGTCCAACTATCTACCAAACAACAGATAATAGGATGTGTCCAAGGCAATATAAGGCTGCAGGGTATATCACAGGTACGGAAACTAAAGCATCGCAACACAGATAGCAAAAGATCAACAGGGGGGGAAGTAAATACTATAAAAGTAAAATAGGTAGAAAGGGGGAGATGCTCGCCTGAAACATTGTCGAAGGTTCAACCGAAGATCGAGGCGAAGCTCACATCAACTCAACGGCCTTATCCGCGAAGAACCAAAACACTAGGAGAAACACCGGATGCAGTATTTAATACACGGCAGAAGATCGGCATGATGCATGTATGATGCATGGCATGGCAAAGGTGCGGTGCAATTAAGTCATATTAAGCGGAACCGGGGTCACGACAATTAGATAGATGGTTCTAGTTGTTTAGCTACCCCGCAATTTAAATGTTGTATTAACATGACACGATGAGTTTCCGGTTCGCTACACAAGTTTAAATGAGGCCAATATAAGGCTAGATTTGCCCGCATATGGGCCCCATATTTAATTATTAGATGAATCGGCATAAGGCCCCCAAACCACATGATTATGATTGCAAGTATGACAATTCAATATGCATCAATTGTGATTATATTATAAAATAGGGTTCTCGGATAAGGGGTTCACACATGGAGGGGTCTCGACGGACTTGAGCTTCCGGGGTTCGGTCTCGTGGTCCGAGGTTCACGGTCCGCTCGGATCGCTCGGGTTTCGGGTAGGTCTTGGCGTTCCGGGAAGCCGGACTTGGTTCGGTGTCGAGGCGCATCGGAACTTCCGGGCCGGTGTCGTTCTTGTCGTCGCGACGGTCTTGTCGGGTTCTCAACTCGGGTCGGTCTTGGCATCCGAGGGGAAGTTCATGTCGCATCCGGGGTCCTCGGGCATCGGATCTGGGGAAGTACTTGTTGCCTCTACCGTCTTCGTGTTTGCTTCAATCGGATCCATGTCGGAGTACTCGGCGTTCCGGGACGAGGCACTTGACGTGCCGAGGGAAGAAGACTTGTCGTTCCGTCAGGTTCGGATTCCGGGGTTCGACGTTCCGCTCCGGGGTCGGTCTTGATGTCGCCGGAGTACTTGGGTTACCGTTGGTGCGGTCGTGGCGTCCGAAGGGGAACTTGAAGTCCGTGACGGGGTCTTGTCGGGGTTCTCGGCTTTGGTGGTCGAGGACGAACGGGTTCGATCTTGGCTCCTGTGGTTCATGCGTCTCCTCGAGGCGAGCTTTTTCGACGTGGTCTGAAATGCAGCGGGCCCACGGCAGCTCGGGATCGGCGACCGCCGAGGGCGACTGTCGAGAGGCGGGCCACGGTGCGTGCGGCTCGGGAGACGGCGGCGGCTCGCCGGAGCCTGCAGAGGCGGAGCTAGGCGGCGGGAAGGCGGCGGCGAGGGTGGTCGCGGGCAGATCGGCGGAGCTTCGCCCGTGGCGGGACGCGGATCGGCGGCGGGCGCCCGAGGCGCGCGGCGGTCGCGTCAGGTGGAGGGCGTCGGGTCCGGTCATGGCGGCGCGGCCGCATGGGGGAAACAGGTGGCGGGCGGACGGCGGGCGCCGGACGCGAGGAGAGGCGCGAAGGGCGGTTGGCGAAGAGGCTGCGCAGCGGGCGGCAGCTACTGGGCGCGAGCGGGAGCTTGCAGGCGGGCGCTTGGGGTCGCGAGGAGGATGGCCGGACGCGGCGAGCTTGGAACGGGGCGGGCGTCGGGGACGACGGAGCCGAGGCTGGTGGCGGACGGGGGTGGAATCGCGGCGGCGGAGGCGGTGGTTGGCGGTGCGGCGCGGGCGCCGACGGGCGGCGACGCAGCCAAGGTCGAAGGAACGGCGAGGGCGAGCTGGCCGGGCAGAAGCGGCGCGCGGTCGCTATGGAGAGAGGCGGCGCAGCGAACTGGAGGCGGGCGGAGGAAGGCCAAGCGGGCGGAGGTAGGGGAAGGAGAGAGGAGGGAGTGGCGGGCCCGTGGTGGGGTCGTGTGGGGCCGGGGGCGTGCGTGGCGTGGCCTGGGAGGTGGGATCTGGGGGAGGCAGCGCGTGTGTGGTGTGTGTTTGGTGTGTGCGTGAGTGTGTTGTGTGATGAGAGGTGGCTGTGAGGAGAGAGAGAAGGGGGGGTAGGCTAGGTGGCAGGGAGGGATTGGAGGGTGGGAGGAGATGGGCTGATGTGGCGTGTGTTGATAGGAGGGAGTGAGGTGGAGGGTGAGAGAGGGTAGATTCCTGGGTAGCTTTAGGAATTAGGAGGTGGACCGATTTTAAAATATGGGGTGGTCGTTCGGGTCGCTACGGCCCGTTCGACTGCCCCGCTAAAATAAATTAAATATTTTATTTGATTTAAACGGGCCGTCTGCAACCCGATAGCGGCCAAAACAAAATATTCCGGGGACCCGGTTTTGGCGTTTGAATAAAGACGGGGCGTTTTATAAAACAAAACGGGCTTCGCGAAAACAGTTTTGGCAAACAATGCATGATGATGACGATGCAATGCACAAATTCAACGCGATTTTCTAGTAGTGGTTTTGCGGGATGCCACACCCATCTGGCTCATGATAGGCTGACGCAGAACCTCGGCAACATCTTCGTCAACAAGCACCTGACGCCGCCAGCAACTCCGACGAGACCATGCCGCTGCATCTGTGCGCCCCTTGACCAGCCACCGCCACGTTGAGCTTCAGCACACCTCCGCGAGTCTGGTAAGAATCTCCGACGACCCCAAAACCCCCTATAGACACCGCGCCGCCGTGGACAGAGCCGCCGCCGCCACTCGCCACCGCTAGCGCCGCCAGAGTTTGGTCGCTTGGTCGCGAACCGTTGGATCTAGATCCGATGGGCTGGATAGATCACTTACGCGAAGGGGTACGAACAGATCTGGTCCGTGCGGATTAAGTTAGATCTAACGGCTCACGTGTGTGATCCTGAGTGAAGCGGTATCAACCAATAGGAGCACGCCGCGTGTCTAGGATTTGAATTTAAAAACAGGATTAGATCTATTAGATATTGAAACTTGTTTAATTCATAACTTTTGACTCCCACGTCCAAATTTGATGAATTTTATATCAATGGAATCAGGAGAGAAAGCCCTTTCCATATATGCAATGTGTTTAATGTTTTGTTTCTGTTAAAATGATTTTATTTAAAGAAACTTGTGTAGGCCTATTATGTGTATATTAATTATTTGAGAAATAATTTAATGTTCAAATAAAGTTTGTTTGGAAAATTTTGAACTTGTTTAGGAATCAGTACTGTGCACTTGTCATGTTTGGTATAGAAAATCATCACATATCATATTGCATGCATCCATATATTTTGCTTGTATATATTTTGTTTGTGATTTGGTGTTATCATTTTATGTGTAGATTTTGGTGCAAATAGTGATTGTGATTGTGAGGATTGTAGCTACTCTCCAAACTACCAAGGCAAGTGGTGCTTCATGATTTTATTCCTATGTTTTTCAAATATGCATTATAAATATTTTGCTAGACTTGCATGGATAAATTTTGGTCTTTATATGCTATGCTTGGGAAATCCTAGTAGTTGTAGAATTGCTAGAAATCTCTAAGTTAAGATGCTTATCTATGCCATGCTTAGCCTAGCTAGTAGCAACCAAGGGTGGTTATATGTTCATGCTATGAATAAATATTTCTAAGTCTTTGGACTATGTTTTTGCTTAATAAAACAACTAAGTGAATGAATCACGTGGGTGGAATGGTTGTGAATGGGTTATCTTGAGTGGTTACACAAGGCCCATTTCAATGGTTTACCTTGTGTATCTCAGTTGTGGAAATCCACCCAGGAACAAAGGGATTTGAGAGGCCAAATGTTAAGAAGCTTCTAGTGCAGCCACTTGGCAATATGGGCTCTGCCTGGATCATATAGGTTGCAATAACTTAGCCATTTGGACAGTTGGTGGTAGTGGGATGATAGGTTGGAGCGCGTCCATTTGGTCTAAGGGAAGGCTTCTGAAAGGTCCTGTCTTGGTGAAAATCAAGTCTTGTGGGAAAAGTGCACAACCTCTGCAGATGGAAGAATCTAAGTACAAGCCATGTCCCTGGTATTGGACAATTTGAGCATCAAGACATGGAAGCTATCAAAAATCTCCTCATCCCAATTTCTAAGTAAAACTTGTGGTTGAACAAGGGTGAAGGACCCCAATGTCTATTGGTGGTTCCTTGGGAAAAGTTTTTGTCAAAGAAAAACTTAGTGTTTTCAACTAATAGGCAAAACCTATTTTGATCAAAGCAAGCCTAAGCTACACTTAGCCAAATTGCATATAGTATCTAGTCCACCAATATTCTACTAAGGTATCACTTGCCAATACTATTCCAATGTATTGACCCACTTTGGCTATAACTTGTGATGTTGCAGGTTATTCTGATGATGATTAGGTGTAGGGGTCCCAACCTGATAAGGTAGAGTCCTCCTGTGTTTTACAATGCTAGTCCCTGGATCAATAGCTAGCATCCACAGTTAAGATGTAATATCAAGAAACAAAGGTCATATTATAACTTTATAACCAGGAATAACATAAGTTTATTACATCAATACATAGCTCATTTGGCTATTACAATACATTGCAGCGGAATAACTATAGTCATGGGTCCTTCATCTTCAAAGTGCCACAGGCAGATGTTGGTTGTAGACTTTGTAATCCTAATCAAACAATCTTCACTAAAACAATCAAACCTGCAACATACAAGTTACATCCACAAGGGGTCAATACATTTGAATTGTATTGGCAAGTGATACTATGGTAGTATAGTGGAATCTATCATCTATATGCATTTGGCTAAGTGGAGTTGAGGCTTGCATTGCTCAAAATAGATTTTTCCTAAACCTTTGAAAATACTAAGTTTTTGTTTGACAAAATCATTTCCTCAATCAAAGATTTCAAGATCCTTGTACCAAGCCATCTCTCCATCAATGATTGAAGAATTCAAACAACCCTTGTTCAAACCACAAGATTTTAATTTTAGAAATTAGAATGATGAGATTCTTGATTGCTTCCATGTCTTGATGCTCAAATTGTCCTTTACCAGGACATGGCTAAGTACTTAGATTTTACACTCTGCAGAGGTGGTGCACTTTACCCACAAGACTTGGTTTCCCAAGACAAAATCTTTCAGAAGCCTTCCCTTAGACCAAAATGGACGCGCTCCAACCTATCAAACACTACCACCCACTGTCCATTTGGCTAAGTTCTTGCAACCTATATGATCATGGCAAAGCCCATATTGCCAAGTGGTTGCACTTGAAGCTTCTCAACATTTGACATCTCAAATCCCTTTGTTCCTGGGTGGCCATCCACAAGTGAGATACAACATCCAAGTCCATGGCCTTGTGAACCACTCAACCATTCTCCACCAAGCTATTCCATTCCACCCAGGTGATTCATTAATTTAGTTGTTTTATTAGACAAAACTTAAGTCCTCAGACTTAGAATATTTTTCCATAGTGTGAATATATATTCCACCCATGTTTTCTATTAGCTAGGCTAAGCTTGGTGGTATTAGGAATCTCTAATTTAGGAAAATCCTACTAAGGATTCATCTACTAGGTTCTCCTATAGCAAGATCTATACTTAGCAAAATCCATGCAAGTTTTACTTAGCAAAATCACTAATGCATAGTGAAAGTATTGGGACAAAAGTATGTAGCATCACTTGCCTTTTTGGTAGGGAATGGTAGTTCACTCCTTGATCTTGTTAGTCTCACACTTCACTACAAGTCAAACAAGCAAACTCAAATTCAATTCACATTCCAACCAAAGTCAAACAAACAATTCTTCACACACACATAGTAATGGAATCTAAGTCATGCATGGGAGCATACACAAGATAGTT
The DNA here is from genome assembly GCA_030063025.1 of Avena longiglumis. Classification (NCBI taxonomy): domain Eukaryota; kingdom Viridiplantae; phylum Streptophyta; class Magnoliopsida; order Poales; family Poaceae; genus Avena; species Avena longiglumis. The sequence continues at coordinate 91,507,526 of CP125977.1, read as the reverse complement.
TTATTTTTGCAAAGGGGTCTCTATGGGGTTTCTAAACTTTGTAAAATCCAAATTGGTCATTTACCAAAGTGGCAAAGTCATTTAGCAAGGGGGTTTTGTCCAAAAACTATTTTTACATCCATTCATCATTTCATGTGGTGAAAAATGTTTTTATTAAGGCAAAACTCTTAAGTTGTTCATCAAATGAGTTGCTATTGCAAAACTTGGTGTTTTTGGGTCAGTAGGTTTGGTCCAAACTATTTTCTCAAAGTTTTCTTTCCATAAACATTTTTATAATAAAATCAACAATTTTATTTGGCTAGAAATGGACTAAACCAATTAATCCATTCCAAAATTTTCCAAATTCATTTTCCAAACCATGGGTTGGTTACTAGGGTCAGTAAGGTCACAACAAACCAATTTGCAAAGGTTTTATCCTTAAATTCAATTTTAAACAATTTTTATACTCTAAACAAGCATACAAAAGTTTCTACAAATTCAAACAAGCTAACAAATACTATTTGCTAAACTAAGGGCATGGTTGGATAGGGCTTGTTCTCCTGAATCCATTGATATAAAATTTGTCAAATTTGGACGTGTGGTTTGAAAGTTATAGGGTTTTCAAAATGGCAATTCAATCTGATTTTCAAAATCTGTTTTTAATCAGAACGGGGACACGCGGCTTGTTCCTATTCGCCCGTACCGGTTCGTCTGGATCGCGTGCTACTGCGCGTTGGATTAAGTCATATCGTGCGGCTCTGAAGACGTACCCTTTCGGCGGTAAATGATTCTATCGTGCCCGTCCGATCTAGATCGAACGGCTCCTATCTAATGGCCATGAACTGGCGGCGCGAGGTCATCGGCGAGCGGCGGAGCGACCAGTTGGCGGCGGCGCTGGCGAGGCAGGAAACGAAACAGTGAGGGAGCAAGCTCACCGAAGTCGCGAGGATGAGGTGATGCTGTTCGTGTGGTCGTCGTGGCAAGGGGCGCACGGGGACGAAAGCGGGATTTCGCCGAGTTGGTTCTGGCGACGGTCGCGTGCGGTCGAGGTCGAGGGCGATGCTGTGGTCCACGGGAAGATAACCGGAGGACAGGGTTAGCTGCGCAAGTCCATGGCAAAGATGTGTGCGTGAACGGAAGGGGCCGGGGTGGTCTGGAATTACCGGAGGAGCTCGTCGGAGGCGAGACAGACGGCGGCGCGGTCAGATGTTGTCGAAGCCGATGCTCAGGGCGGCCGCGGTCAAATGGGTGGTACGGGGAGGAAGGTCTGGGAGTGGGGAAGCTGCTAGGGTGATCGGGGTGGCTCGGGGTGGTGTGTGCTGGTCGGATTTTGGCGAGGAAGGTCGTCGGAGACAGGGAAGTGTCTGGCAAAATTCTCCGGCCTGGGGGCGTGTCGAGGAGGGGCGTCTGGGGGAAACGGAGGAGGGGAGGCTGGCGCTTTAAGGTGTGCGATCACTGCGAGTAAATATTGTCACGTTAAGGCGTAATCAAGCCGAGAATTTATGTCTGCAACGGCGAGAAGAGGTGGAAGAACCAGTCCGCGGGGTGGGGAAGAAGAGCAGTAGGTGTGGGGTCCACTGTCAGTGAGAAAAGGAGAGAAAGGGGGAGGTCCACCAGTCAGTCTCGGTGTGGGTTAGTTATTTGGTGCGAATCGTTTTCTTCGGGGTGAGGGGAAACTGGGCTGTGGGACTGTTGGGCTGGGCCTTGTTGGGCTGGGTCTTTGCACTATTTTTTTCTGTCTGATTCTTTTTCCTTTTCTATTTCTATTTTCCTGTTTTGAAATTCAAACAACCAAACACATTCAAAATGATTCAAACAATCATCAAGCTTTTCAAATATGAATTTGGTTCTGCTTAACATCATAATTCACATTCTAAAATAAAATATTATTTTAAATCTTTTTAGGTTCCATTTATTAATTAAATAAATGGATCATTAGTTATTTAATAAAATAGGGTTTGTTTTATTTAATAAAATCTTCATTTAAAATCCAAAATGTTTTCAAAACTCAAACAGTAGGTTTTATTTGGAAATAATGAATATTTGGAAAACTTGTTTAAAATAAAATAATCCTTTTACTTTAGGGTCCATTAATAATTAAATAAAATGGAACTTAGTTATTAAATCAAAATATGGTTTGATTTTATTAATAAAAACTTTATTTGAACCTAAATATTTTCAAAATCAAATTAGTAGGTTAAATTTGGGAAATATATAATATTTGGAAATTTGTTTAAAAACAAAATAACCTTTTATTTTAATGTCAATTATTAATTAATATAATAGACTTTCATTTATTAAATCCAATAGGTTTTATTTTATTGAGATATTTATTTTGAATCCAAAATAAAGCGAAAACATTTTAGTAGATTTTATTTGTGAATATCAACTATTTGGAAGACTTATTTTAAACAATTTAACAAGTTTTGATGTTTCAATTAAATTGGTAAAACCTTTTATTTAATTAAAGTTTGGATATTAACTCCTTATTATTTTATTTTAAATAAACCTTTGTTGTTTTTCTTATTCAAACTAAAAGTTTTAATTCCCAAAGTTTGGTCAAGGTTTAATTTGGCTTTACAAAATAATCTTTATTTATAAATCCACCTTTTCTTTTGAAAACCAAATCTTTTATTAAGGGATCCAAAATAGTATTTTATATATTTTTATTTTCTTTTAATAAAAATTTATCTCTTTAAATCTCTTTAGGATTTATTTGATTCAAATGGGTTTGAAGTTCCAATTGAATTCAAAAAGTTTCTTCTGGCTCTAAAAATCCAACAAAGTTTTATTTTATTAGTTTATTTTCACATTACAAGATTTGGAAAATCTTGGGATGTGACAGGCTACCACCCTTAAAATAAATCTCGTCCCAAGATTTGGGAAGGTTAGGGTTACAAGCAAGTTCAAACAACTAGGGTACTACCACCCTTAAAAATTTTCAAACAAAAATTACATATTGGCCTTCTTGGGTCCTGGAAAAACTTCTCTAAGCAAATTCTTGCTTTATTTCTATACTTGACTCATGGGCCAAGGTTGAGTTTCTCCATAGGCTTGTTCAACTTGTTCTCCATCCTTTCTGGACAATTGTTTGCATAGTGGCCTAGTTCCTTGCATTTGAAACATGTGACAAGGCTGAGATCTCTCATAGGCTGGTTTATCTTATGCTTCATCTTTTCTGGACAGTAGTTTGCATAATGTCCTAACTCTTTGCAGTGTTTGCACATCATTTGGCTAATATCCTTCCTCATCTTGGGTTTCACTAGCCTTTGTTTGTATTCTTGGTTCTTCTCCTTTTCTGGGCATTCATTAGCATAGTGTCCCATTTCTTTGCATTTGAAACATTGCACTTGTGTAATATCCTTCTTGCTAGTGTTGGGGAATTTCCTCTTCTTCTTGGGTCTCTCCAAGGCTAGGAGTTCTTCTGGTTCATGTTCTTCATAGGTGGGAGATCTTTCTCTCTTCTTGGGGTATTGATCTTCATGTTCCTTGGATGCATGATCCTTGTCTCTAGAAATATTGCTAGCTTGGGTTCCTTCTAGATTAGCTTCTTTGTCATCCTTGTTGTCATTAGCTCCTTGGGAAAAGTTTTCTCTCATGTTGATCATTTGAGTAACTAATCCTTGCAACAATTTGGATTGAAGTTTCAAAATCCTTTGTATGGCTGGGTCTAGTCCATTGTTGTTGGCTAAAAGCTGAGTTGTCTCTTGGCTCAACTGGTTTTGGGTTACTATAAGTTCTCTCATGTTGTCTTCTTGGTTGTTGTTGTTGTCATCAACCTTGATGTTGGAGTTTCTTGGAGTAGTCATCTGTTTGGATTGAAGGAAGATTGGAATGGGCAAGATATTTCTAAGGAAATATTTCTAATCACACACATCACAATTCACACAAGCAATGTGCAAGCAATCACAAACAAACATTTCACTCAAACAAGGTTCATGCACATACTTAGGCAACAAAGTATTTTTGTTACACCACATAAGTTGGTGGGTTTGACTTAACTAAAAATATGGTGGTCCATCTATATGGTTCACTTGTGATCTTTCTTCCCTTTGCATGAGATCATGGCTTCCTTGAGACAAACTCTTGGTTACAATACTTCAAAGTTGTTGATGGTTTCTTCTTATTTTGCATTCCCTCAGTCTCTAATTCTTAAGTAAGATTTCTTTGTCTCACTTGTGGTCCTTAGTAGTTTCCATGTTGGAAGTCTTTGGTGAACATGCTGAAGATGTTGAAGTCATTAGAGTTGAAGATGTTGAAGATGTTGAAGAAGTCCTTTGCATATGGTGTAGTCTTTGGCCATGGGTAGGTTTTTCCCTCAAGTTGAAGTAGAAGAGAAGTAGAGTTGAAACCAAAATGGTTAAGGAAAGAGTTTACAAGTGTTTTTGTAAATAAGTTTTTGCTCAAAATATAACTCCTATTTTTCTAAGGGTTTTTTTTGTCCAATCCTAGGGTTTACAAATCCTACAGGCAACACAATGCTCTGATACCATCTGTAGGGGTCCCAACCTGATAAGGTAGAGTCCTCCTGTGTTTTACAATGCTAGTCCCTGGATCAATAGCTAGCATCGACAGTTAAGATGTAATATCAAGAAACAAAGGTCATATTATAACTTTATAACCAGGAATAACATAAGTTTATTACATCAATACATAGCTCATTTGGCTATTACAATACATTGCAGCGGAATAACTATAGTCATGGGTCCTTCATCTTCAAAGTGCCACAGGCAGATGTTGGTTGTAGACTTTGTAATCCTAATCAAACAATCTTCACTAAAACAATCAAACCTGCAACATACAAGTTACAGCCACAAGGGGTCAATACATTTGAATTGTATTGGCAAGTGATACTATGGTAGTATAGTGGAATCTATCATCTATATGCATTTGGCTAAGTGGAGTTGAGGCTTGCATTGCTCAAAATAGATTTTTCCTTAACCTTTGAAAATACTAAGTTTTTGTTTGACAAAATCATTTCCTCAATCAAAGATTTCAAGATCCTTGTACCAAGCCATCTCTCCATCAATGATTGAAGAATTCAAACAACCCTTGTTCAAACCACAAGATTTTAATTTTAGAAATTAGAATGATGAGATTCTTGATTGCTTCCATGTCTTGATGCTCAAATTGTCCTTTACCAGGGACATGGCTAAGTACTTAGATTTTACACTCTGCAGAGGTGGTGCACTTTACCCACAAGACTTGGTTTCCCAAGACAAAATCTTTCAGAAGCCTTCCCTTAGACCAAAATGGACGCGCTCCAACCTATCAAACACTACCACCCACTGTCCATTTGGCTAAGTTCTTGCAACCTATATGATCATGGCAGAGCCCATATTGCCAAGTGGTTGCACTTGAAGCTTCTCAACATTTGACATCTCAAATCCCTTTGTTCCTGGGTGGCCATCCACAAGTGAGATACAACATCCAAGTCCATGGCCTTGTGAACCACTCAACCATTCTCCACCAAGCTATTCCATTCCACCCAGGTGATTCATTAATTTAGTTGTTTTATTAGACAAAACTTAAGTCCTCAGACTTAGAATATTTTTCCATAGTATGAATATATATTCCACCCATGTTTTCTATTAGCTAGGCTAAGCTTGGTGGTATTAGGAATCTCTAATTTAGGAAAATCCTACTAAGGATTCATCTACTAGGTTCTCCTATAGCAAGATCTATACTTAGCAAAATCCATGCAAGTTTTACTTAGCAAAATCACTAATGCATAGTGAAAGTATTGGGACAAAAGTATGTAGCATCACTTGCGTTTTTGGTAGGGAATGGTAGTTCACTCCTTGATCTTGTTAGTCTCACACTTCACTACAAGTCAAACAAGCAAACTCAAATTCAATTCACATTCCAACCAAAGTCAAACAAACAATTCTTCACACACACATAGTAATGGAATCTAAGTCATGCATGGGAGCATACACAAGATAGTTTTATTTTTGCAAAGGGGTCTCTATGGGGTTTCTAAACTTTGTAAAATCCAAATTGGTCATTTACCAAAGTGGCAAAGTCATTTAGCAAGGGGGTTTTGTCCAAAAACTATTTTTACATCCATTCATCATTTCATGTGGTGAAAAATGTTTTTATTAAGGCAAAACTCTTAAGTTGTTCATCAAATGAGTTGCTATTGCAAAACTTGGTGTTTTTGGGTCAGTAGGTTTGGTCCAAACTATTTTCTCAAAGTTTTCTTTCCATAAACATTTTTATAATAAAATCAACAATTTTATTTGGCTAGAAATGGACTAAACCAATTAATCCATTCCAAAATTTTCCAAATTCATTTTCCAAACCATGGGTTGGTTCCTAGGGTCAGTAAGGTCACAACAAACCAATTTGCAAAGGTTTTATCCTTAAATTCAATTTTAAACAATTTTTATACTCTAAACAAGCATACAAAAGTTTCTGCAAATTCAAACAAGCTAACAGATACTATTTGCTAAACTAAGGGCATGGTTGGATAGGGCTTGTTCTCCTGAATCCATTGATATAAAATTTGTCAAATTTGGACGTGTGGTTTGAAAGTTATAGGGTTTTCAAAATGGCAATTCAATCTGATTTTCAAAATCTGTTTTTAATCAGAACGGGGACACGCGGCTTGTTCCTATTCGCCCGTACCGGTTCGTCTGGATCGCGTGCTGCTGCGCGTTGGATTAAGTCATATCGTGCGGCTCTGAAGACGTACCCTTTCGGCGGTAAATGATTCTATCGTGCCCGTCCGATCTAGATCGAACGGCTCCTATCTAATGGCCATGAACTGGCGGCGCGAGGTCATCGGCGAGCGGCGGAGCGACCAGTTGGCGGCGGCGCTGGCGAGGCAGGAAACGAAACAGTGAGGGAGCAAGCTCACCGAAGTCGCGAGGATGAGGTGATGCTGTTCGTGTGGTCGTCGTGGCAAGGGGCGCACGGGGACGGGCAGGATTTCTCGCCGGAGTTGGTTCTGGCGACGGTCGCGTGCGGTCGAGGTCGAGGGCGATGCTGTGGTCCACGGGAAGACAACCGGAGGACAGGGTTAGCTGCGCAAGTCCATGGCAAAGATGTGTGCGTGAACGGAAGCGGCCGGGGTGGTCTGGAATTACCGGAGGAGCTCGTCGGAGGCGAGACAGACGGCGGCGCGGTCAGATGTTGTCGAAGCCGATGCTCAGGGCGGCCGCGGTCAAATGGGTGGTACGGGGAGGAAGGTCTGGGAGTGGGGAAGCTTCTAGGGTGATCGGGGTGGCTCGGGGTGGTGTGTGCTGGTCGGATTTTGGCGAGGAAGGTCGTCGGAGACAGGGAAGTGTCTGGCAAAATTCTCCGGCCTGGGGGCGTGTCGAGGAGGGGCGTCTGGGGGAAACGGAGGAGGGGAGGCTGGCGCTTTAAGGTGTGCGATCACTGCGAGTAAAGATTGTCGCGTTAAGGCGTAATCAAGCCGAGAATTTATGTCTGCAACGGCGAGAAGAGGGGGAAGAACCAGTCCGCGGGGTGGGGAAGAAGAGCAGTAGGTGTGGGGTCCGCTGTCAGTGAGAAAACGAGAGAAAGGGGGAGGTCCACCAGTCAGTCTCGGTGTGGGTTAGTTATTTGGTGCGAATCGTTTTCTTCGGGGTGAGGGGAAACTGGGCTGTGGGACTGTTGGGCTGGGCCTTGTTGGGCTGGGTCTTTGCACTATTTTTTTCTGTCGGATTCTTTTTCCTTTTCTATTTCTATTTTCCTGTTTTGAAATTCAAACAACCAAACACATTCAAAATGATTCAAACAATCATCAATCTTTTCAAATATGAATTTGGTTCTGCTTAACATCATAATTCACATTCTAAAATAAAATATTATTTTAAATCTTTTTAGGTTCCATTTATTAATTAAATAAATGGATCATTAGTTATTTAATAAAATAGGGTTTGTTTTATTTAATAAAATCTTCATTTAAAATCCAAAATGTTTTCAAAACTCAAACAGTAGGTTTTATTTGGAAATAATGAATATTTGGAAAACTTGTTTAAAATAAAATAATCCTTTTACTTTAGGGTCCATTAATAATTAAATAAAATGGAACTTAGTTATTAAATCAAAATAGGGTTTGATTTTATTAATAAAAACTTTATTTGAACCTAAATATTTTCAAAATCAAATTATTAGGTTAAATTTGGGAAATATATAATATTTGGAAATTTGTTTAAAAACAAAATTACCTTTTATTTTAATGTCAATTATTAATTAATATAATAGACTTTCATTTATTAAATCCAATAGGTTTTATTTTATTGAGATATTTATTTTGAATCCAAAATAAAGCGAAAACATTTTAGTAGATTTTATTTGTGAATATCAACTATTTGGAAAACTTATTTTAAACAATTTAACAAGTTTTGATGTTTCAATTAAATTGGTAAAACCTTTTATTTAATTAAAGTTTGGATATTAACTCCTTATTATTTTATTTTAAATAAACCTTTGTTGTTTTTTTATTCAAACTAAAAGTTTTAATTCCCAAAGTTTGGTCAAGGTTTAATTTGGCTTTACAAAATAATCTTTATTTATAAATCCACCTTTTCTTTTGAAAACCAAATCTTTTATTAAGGGATCCAAAATAGTATTTTATATATTTTTATTTTCTTTTAATAAAAATTTATCTCTTTAAATCTCTTTAGGATTTATTTGATTCAAATGGGTTTGAAGTTCCAATTGAATTCAAAAAGTTTCTTCTGGCTCTGAAAATCCAACAAAGTTTTATTTTATTAGTTTATTTTCACATTACAAGATTTGGAAAATCTTGGGATGTGACATTAGGAGTCATGAGTCTACACTCAACATGCTTGCCTGTGGCACATGAAGATGAAGACTTATTTATCTATTTACTCAATTAAACTCTTGTACTAGGCATGTGGCCATGGAGTTGTAAAAGGCTATGTTTGTCTCTGGAATGACTGTAATAACGACCTTTGTTTCTGTGTACTTCATCTTAAACTGTGGATGCTAGCTTTGATCCAGGGACTAGCATTGCAATCACAGGGATCATTTTCCTTTATAAAGGAGGGATCTTACAATCACTTACCTACTCGAGGACGAGCAGGAGTTAAGCTTGGGGATGCTTGATACGTCGGAAATGTATCTATAATTTTTGATGTTCCATGCTTGTTTAGTATCTACTTTGCTTTGTCCGCACTTTGAGGTGTTTTTATATGTTTTCTAGTACTAACCTATTACCAAGTTGCCACAGTGTCAGTTGCCTGTTTTCTTCTGTTTTTGGTTCCAAAAAGGCAGAAAATCAATATTCTCGGCATTGGATGGGACAAAATCCAAATTCAATATTTTACCGTGGGGAGCACGAAGCCGGAATACGAGATGGAGGAGACTCACCAGGGGGCCACACCCCCTGGCCACGCGGGTGGGCCCACCCAGCTCCTAGGGGGTGCAGCCGCCCTGGTGGCCCCCCTGCCTCGCCTCTTCGCCTATAAGAAGCCCCCGATGCCTAAACCCTAAGCACCCGATCAATATTCCATGAAACCGTCTGTAGAGGCCGCCACCATCGTCCCTAGATCGGTGGGATCTAAAGCTCTTCCTGGCACCCTGCTAGAGGGGAGATCATCCCGGAGGCCTTCTTCTTCATCATGCCAGCCTCCGGTATGAAGTGTGAGTAGTTCCACCTTGGACTACGGGTCCATGTAGTAGATAGATGGTTGTATCTCCTCCTTGTGCTTTCATGTCTAGATCTTGTGAGCTCCGTTCATGATCAAGATCTCATCTATTTGTAATCATGCATGTTGTGTTTGCGGGGATCCAATGGATATTGAGATTACTATGTCAGATTGATTAATGGTTTTGTCTTATTGATTCTATCATGTCTGTGTTGTTTCTTATCTTGCATGCTCTCCGTTGTTAGTAGCTATCTTGGCCAAGTAGTTGCTAGTGACTCCAAGAGGGGGTATTTATGCTCGATTGTGGGTTCATGCCTCTACTTAATCAAGGGAAGTGACAGAAATCTCTACGGTTGTAGATGTGTTGTTGCCACTAGGGAGAAAACAACAGTCTCTTGTTCATGGAACAAGTGGATTGTTTACCTTACACACTTTGCTTAAAGCAGTTGTCTATTGCTTGCAACTTAATACTAGAGGGGGTTCGGATGATAACCCAAAGGTGGACTTCTAGTCATAGATGCAGTTGGATGGCGGTCTATGTATATTGTTGTATTGCCCAATCACATCTCATAGGATATTTTTGTCTAGTATTGCATTGTTATGCCTTGCTCAGTCCAGTCAATTGCCCTGTTGTAGTTTGTTTACCCTGCATGCCATGTTTGTTTCTAAGGAGAACACCTCTAGTGAACTATGGACCCCGGTCCAATCTTTACCATTGATACATCTTCCACCGTTACTATTTACTTGCTGCAAACCACCATTACCTTCCACACCATACAGTTAATCCTTTGTTATAGCAAACCGGTGAGATTGACAACCTCATTGTTCGTTGGGGCAAAGTCTTGAGTTTGTGTTGTGTAGGTATCCAAGTTGCTAGCTAAACCTTTGAGTCGTTTCCTTCCTCCTACTAGTTCGATAACCTCGGTTTCTTACTGAGGGAAAACTTGCTGCTGTGCTCATCACACCTTCCTCTTGGGGTCTCCCAACGAAGTGTTCACGCACGCATCAGCAATCTCTCGACGCCGCTCGCACGCATGCAAGAGTGGCTTGGAGGAGAATCTTCCGGCCAGTGCCAGCCAGACTTCATCCAGCTCCCCCCACCACCACGGCCGGCCAGAGAAGGGTCGGAGCTAGTAACCACCACGCGAAGGGAAATCCACAACAACTTTATTCGATGAAGAGATGGTTGCCGCTGTCGCTCGTCCACCAAGGACCAGAAGCACACCAACGAGCAACCCTACACAACGGCTCTGTCTTCTTAGATACAGTTCCTCTCTTCTTCCCATGAGCAAAAAATCCAGCGGGCAAAAAACCCAACTCCGGCTGCGCCGCAACAACTACCTAACCTAACTACTTCGGAACCACCCCTTCACCATCTTCGATCGGCAAAGCTGACGGAGAGATCTCAGGGTAGCCCGGCTTTGGCTTTTTTTTTGCTCGGAAGAGGGGATGGCGGAGACAACGAGGGAGGAGAGAAGTCTTTGTGTTTCAGCTGCCTGCCAGCGCTGATTGAGGCACTGAAGAAATAGCCGATGAGCGTACTACAGTCTCCTTCTTGACCCAGAAGTGGAGGACTCCTGTGAACTTCGCGAGGCCGCAGTCGCGTTTGTCCGACGCAGGGCAGTGGAGGGCAAGAGCCTCTGAGTTTCTTGGAGCAGACATATGCCACACATCCCCTAGGAGTAACACGGGAAGTGAGAACACTCTTAGCACTAAAATTTTTACAAATCATCACATCCTGCATGGAAGCATATTATAGAGAAATAGCTACTCCCTCCTATTCATATTAATTGTTTTTGAAAACCAGATGTAATCCGATTCAAATACAATTAATATATTTTTGGAAATAAGTATATATCAATATCACAAGATACCAATTATATCCAGCGTCTGCAACACGCATTGCCCTAGCGTCCATACAGATGCACACATCCAATAAAAATATAAAAATGAAAACTCTCGCTAATAGCAGTACTACCACCACCAAGATGGCACGAGAAGTCTAGCTTCTTCAAAAGCGATGCATCCAAGAAGGGAACAGTACACAAACACCGCCATAGCACGATCATAGATCTTAGGTTTTCACCCTGAAGAAAGTCCACGCTCTCAAAACAATACCTTAAACAAAGCCATTGCTAGACACAACCAATTAAGGTCATACCCTGAGTTTTCACCGTAAAAGGTAGGACTATGAACCTCTCATGTGCAGTCGCCCCCACTTGCATGCCACTGCTCCAAGTCACGAGTTACCAAGACAATTCCTCATCACTACCCAGACTCGAACCACTATTGTCAATCCTCAGATCTTGTTCTACATGACATTCTCCATCAACACCATGGAACAAGAACATGCCTCATGATATTAACAGCCAACAGAACTTCGAAGCGTCGCGTCTGAACCCAAACGGCCAAAAAAGGATACGCATGGTCGAATACCTTTCAATCTAGCAATCTCCAGGCATGATGCACCCATGGGAGTTTGCCGACGGAGCCTTCCAGAAATCGACACTTCGACCAGATCAACGAGGGAAGACATCAGTCATATCTTCATCCAGGAAGGGAGTAGTTTCTTAGCAATACACTATAAGTACATAAGGTAATAACCTTCCAACCACAATAAATAGGTCCAGGTTTGCAGTTCAAAATAGGTTTCATTATTTTAAACACATGCTTGTCAACAACCAAGCAGTAAAATTTAGATCGATATCACAATCTTACCATGCTCAGTTTGGAGCATGCAATTTTATATGTCCATATTTCAAGCAACATGAACATCATAACATACTATCTCCAAAACAAATACAAATAATTGAACTATGTCGTTGTTCACAATTTTAACTGACATAATACAGTTCATCTTGTTGCAGTGTGAAAATACAATATTTATCATTACAGTAAACAGAATTAAGTGCAGCATGACATACATGTATTCCTCCTACAAGCATATCTAGTGATGGATTCATGGTCAGGTTCTCTATTGTTACACCATGAGCTGAGGCAACAAGCTGGATACCCCACTGTGCAATGGTGCTAGTTGTCGTGGCCTCTAGCTTCGTTCCAATTTCATCTCTAACGATTGCCTCAGGCATATGGTTTTCCACAACTTCTATCAACACCTGATTCGTATTAAGGAAACATAATTAATATACACACTAACTGGAGTGCCATTAGAATAAATTACATAAGTATTGTTGGGGAAAGATACACAACTCCCGCTGCTTGCGGTGAATCCCGAGGATAGTTTCAATCAACAGATATGCATCGGATATAAAACAATAAGCACATACACAGGTGACACAAGGATTTATGTGGAAAATCCTCCATAAGGTGAGGAGGAAAAAACCACGGGTGCGCACCAACCGGTCCACGCGAGTTTCACTATGAGCAACATGGGTACAGAGTCTTCTCTAGAACATCTAAAGATATAAAACACACTCAGCATGTTGCCAACTAGCAACAACAACAACCACTTACTGTAGCTTTCAAAATTCAGTTTGCTCGCGAACCGGTACGGGACCTAGAGAGTTCTCCCAAGAGGCAGCGGCAAAACCCATCTAGGGTTCCTTCCCTCCATCAGCGACGCCACCTTTTCGTCCCGTCTCCGGCGGCCATAGGGCCTTGGAGGCGTGGCGGACCACGGGCCCTTGCCGGCGGGAGGTCTCAGTGTTTTGTTTAGACTATTTTAGTGTCTTTTTTAGGATGTTGAGGCGGAGGCTACATCCTGAAGTCAGAATAAGGTACTCCCCGTCCTATCCTCACTTCGGTGGTGCGTCTAGCATCGACGGAGGGCGTGTGGAGTCGTGTATCTGACAGATCCCTTGGGATCTGGTCTTTTTCGTTGGTGTGATTTGAGGTCAGTCTGTTCTGATCTACGTTGGTCATCTTCGGCGATGATTGATCCTCTAGTGCGCTGGTCCTTTGGGGCCTTAGCACGACGACTTCCCGTCTGTCTACTACAACAAGCTGTACTATGACAAGCTTTGCCCGACTCTGGTGATGGAGGGGCAAGGACGGCGGCACGCCTTCGGCTCGTGCCAGTGTTTGTAGTCGTAGCTAGGTGGTCCATTAACCTATTTGTAATTTTTATTAATTTTAGGACTCTTTGTACTGCTATTGATGATTATTAATAGATCGATGAAATTTCGAAAAAAAACCACTTGAGATTAAGAGTACAGCAAAGCAGAGTATCTTAGTTTCTGTCCTCTTTGGTAATCAGTAAACTGCTCTTAAACCGCAGATCCAATCAGCACCAAACCTGGTAGACAACCTGACATATGAGTATCCAACATACATGCAAAATTTCAGCTTAATCGGACACCGTTTGCCTTCCCAAACTGTTCGTCTACCGAAACTGCTCTGTGCTGAAACTGCAGCAGTCCAAACTGAATAATCTGCTTCCAAATATGTAGCTATACTGACCCAAATCTCAAACCAGCTAACCATATAGAAGTACTCAAAGAAAGTAACAAGCTCACCAAGTTTGGAGACAATCCAAGCATGTTTGAGCCTCCAAATACCATCTTGAAAACAGACCGGTCAGATCTCAGAAATCTAGATAGAAATCACCTCTCCTTATTGTTCCTCTCTTCTCACTACGTTGTGTTGTTCTTGTGTGTTCTCTCACCCTCTCTCTTGATCATCTCACACTCTGATTAAGTGTCTCACACATATCCACCAAGGGTGGCTAGGGTTTTCTTTTCTACTCCTCTCCTAAGGAGCACCTCAGCCGTTGGATACGAACATCGATCAACAATTGAAGCGTGTTGTACTTTCACGGACTAATGTTGGGGTGCCAACAGACCTCCATATGGAGGGACATGGCCCAACAAACTCCCCCTCCCTACATCATGGAGGGTCTCACTACCAACCGGCAGTCATGTCAGCGAGCCGACAGTATACCTCGAGCTTTCCTCTTGTCACCACCTTGGTCAACATATCAGCCCCATTGTCATCTGTGTGCACCTTCTCAATTTGCATTTGCTTGGAATTTCGCATATCTTGAATCAAATGATAGCGAACATCAATATGCTTTGACCTAGAATTAAAAATTGCATTCTTACTCAGGTGAATGACACTTTGGATATCACAAAACAGCACATATTTGTCTTGCTCAAAACCAAGCTCACAAGCCAATCGTTTCAACCTCAATAGCTCCTTGCTCGCCTCAGTTACTACGATGAACTCAGCCTCAGTTGTGTTTAGTGCCACACACTTTTGCAACATGCTTTGTCATGCCACTGCTCCCCTGAATGGGTAATCAAATAACCTGAAGTTGAATTTCTTCCATCTACATCTCTAGCTATGTCTGAATCTGAATATGCAATCAGCTTGGTCTCACTACCACCAAAGCAAAGCTTCATATTAGTTCTGCCATGGAGATACCTGAAAATCCACTTCATGGCTTCCCAATGTGGTCTTCCTGGATTGGACATAAATCTCATCATAGTACTAACCGCTTGAGCAATGTCAAGTTGTGTGCACATCATAGCATGCATCAAACTCCCAACAACTGAAGCATAAGGAACTTTTTGCATTTCCTTTTCCATCTCTTCAGTGGAGGGATATTTCTTTTTACTCAACATCAAATGAGCTGCGAGTGGACAACTCACTTCCCTTGCATTGTCCATCTTGAACTTGTGAATTACCTTATCAATATATTTCTCTTGAGACAAGTACAACTTGTTGGATTTTCTATCTCTCTCAATTCTCATGTCGAGAATACACTTTGTTGGACCCAAATCTTTCATGGAAAAACTTTTGCTCAGCTCTTTTTTTAATATATCAATTCTTGAGACATTCTTTCCAACAATCAAGATATCATCAACTTAGAGCAAGAACATGATAAAATCATCGCCTGAGAACCTCTGAATAAATACATAATGGTCCGAGCTACACCTCTTGTAGCCTTGCTCCCCATGATATATTCAAACTTTATGTACCATTGTCTCGGTGCTTGTTGCGGGCCATAGAGAATTTTCTTCAATTTGCACACATAGTCTTATTTTCCTTTAATAAGATACCCCTCAGTCTAATCCATGTAGATTTCTTCCTCCAACTCTCCATGAAGGAAAGTTGTCTTCACATCCATTTGCTCAACCTTCAAGTTGAGACTTGCTGCCATGCCAAGGATCATTTAGATTGATGTCATATTCACCACCGGAGAAAATATTTTATCAAAGTCAACACCTTTTCTCTGGCTGAATCCTTTTACAACTAGCCTGGCCTTATACCTTGGATGTGGCGTGTTCACTTCTTACTTGATTCTATAGACCCACTTTTTCTTTAGAACTTTCTTGCCCGTGGGAAACTTCACCAGCTCATTAGTATGATTCTTATGCAAGGAATCCATCTCTTCTTGCATAGACTTATTCCACTCATTCTTGTTCCCATCCTTCATTGCATCTTGAAAGCACTCAGGTTCTGAACCATCAGACAATAACACCACATATTGGTCTGAATCATACCTAGTGGAAGGAACGTGGCCTCTGCTGGACCGTCTGAGTGGAGCAGTTGGTGGCTATCTGGTTCAGGTGCTTGTTGATTGATACGTCATAAATGTATCTATAATTTTTGTGTAGGGTTCGCAGCATAGAAAACAAAAAAAATTCCTACGATGGGAACAACTATGTACCAAGATCTATCTACTAGATACAAACAACGGGCGGATGTATATCCGTAGAGAACATACCCTTGAAGACCGACAAAGCTTACCGAGTTAAACTCGTGGTTGATGTAGACGATCTCTTGCCGATCTCAAGATCGAGAGGAAGTCCTAGCGCCACAAATCAGCAGCGCATCCGTGCTCGCACACACGTCCGAGGCACCGAGCAACCTCCGCCTCCTCGCTCCAGCGATGCAGCGATAGCACAACTCTTTCTTGCCGAATAGCCACCGAGAACATGTATCTCGCTAGTCCGAGACCATGGGGGATAAATGTCACATCCCAAGATTTTCCAAATCTTGTAATGTGAAAAATAAATGAATAAATGAAACTTTGTTGATTTTCAGGGTGAGAAGAAACTTTTTGAAACCATTTGGAAACTTTCAAAACCTATTTGGATCAAATAAAATCCTAAAGGGATTTTAAAAGTTAAATAAACAATAAACTTCAAAATATTTAAAAATTACTATTTTGAATATTTTAATAAAAGGTTTTTGGTTTTCAAAAGAAAAGGTGGATTTATAAATAAAGATTGTTTTATAGAGCCAAATTAAACCTTGGCCAATCTTTTGAATTAAAATGTTTTGCTTTGATTAAAAGAGTAAAGGTTTATTAAATAAAATAATAAGGATTTAATATCCAAGGTTTATTAAAAATAAAAAGGTTTTACCATTTTAATTAAAACATCAAAACTTATTAAATTATTTTAAATAAGTTTTCTAAGTATTTTATTTTCTTATTAAAACCTACTGAAGTGTTTTGGTTTTATTTTAGATTTCAAAATAAATATTTTAATAAAACAAATCCTATTTGATTTAATAACTAAAGGTCCATTTTATTTAATTAATGAATGGATCCTAAAATGAATAAAAATATTATTTTATTTTGGGATTTGGTTTATGTTGATAAACAGAACCAAAACTTATTACAAGTGTGGTGATTGTTTGAATTGTTTGAATGTTTGAATAGTTGATTGAAATTCAAAACAGAAAATTATTCTGGAAAAGAAAAAGTTTCGAGAAAAAATAGAGCAGCCCAACCATCTGGCCCAGCCCAACAGCCCAGCTCCTTTTTCCCGGACGCTTTTTCTTCCCGAGAAACAACCCAAGGCCAGCGACTTGTGGACCCCAACTCCTCTCTCAATCCATCGACGCAACGGCCCCACATACCCAGCCATCGTCTTCAAGCGAGACCCCGTCGTCCTGCCGTTGAAGTGAGTTACTCCGGTGGTGAATGCGCGTTGATGGAGGCTTTGATTCCTCGCAGTGACCATGCCCCTTTAAACGCCAGCGACTCCTCCCCACTTCCCCTCTGTCGCCCCACCTCGACACACCCTCAGGCTGTCAAATTTCGACCAACACTCCCTCTGTTCCGACGACACTCTGGTGCCGATTCCGGCGACTCAACACCTCCCCGTGCCTCCCTGATCACGCAGGCACACTCACCACTCCCAGGCGCACCTGCTTGTGCCCTTCATTCGACCGCGGGCGCCCCAGAGCGTCGACTACGACAAGCTCCCGAACGCCGCCGCGTTTGCCTCCTTCTCCGGCGAAGCCTACTAGTAGATTCCGACCGCCTCTTCCCCTCTCGTTCACGCACACACCTAAACCATGTCCTGCTGCATCTGACCAGACCCTTGTCCTGCTTTAGGGCGACCAGCAGCGTCGCCTCGGCAACAACCAGAGCCGCCAGATGCCGTTGCAAACTCCGGCGAAGAATTGCAGCAGACCCCGAGCGCCCCTTGTCAATCCAACAGTACCTTGAGCATCACCACAGCCCTGCGAATCTGGTGAGCACCTTACCCTCCTCCCTCGCTTCCTATTTCACCGCCACCGCCCCGTCGCTCGCCACCAAGAGCGCCATTGCCGCTCATTTAAGGTCGAGCTCACCGCAGCCGTCCGATCTTGATCTGGTGGATAGGATAGAACTACTTAACAGCGAAGGGGTACGTGTTCTGGGCCACGCGATCAGGTTAGATCCAACGGCTGCAGCTGTGCGATCCACACGAACCGGTACCGACCAATCACGGCGCGACGCGTGGACAGTTTCTGTTTAAAACAGATTTTGAAATCAGATTTAAGTGCCATTTTGAAACCACTGTAACTTTTAAACCACACGTCCAAATTGTGCAAACTTTATATCATTGGAATCAGTAGAACAAACCCTAGCCAACCATGCCCTTGGTTTAGCAAATAGTATCTGTTAGAGTGTTTGTTTTTGCAGAAACATTTGTATGCTTGTTAAGGATGTAAAAATTGTTCAAAAATGATTTTGGGGATAAAATCTTTGGCAAATGCTGTGATTTGAACCTACTAACATTAGGAAACACTTTGTGGATTCAAAAATGAATTTGGTGAAACAAAATAATGATTCTTTGATTTAAAACCATTTCTAGTCAAATAGAAATGTGGTTTATTTATTAAAAATGATTTTGAAAGAAAACCTTTGGAAAATTGTTTTGTTTTAAACTCTCTGACCCCAAACACCAAGTTTTATGGTTTGAAAACTTATTGGTGAACCCTATAGATTAATGCCTTAGTAAAAATATTTTTTTACACCACATAAAATGATACTTTGTTTTGAAAATGGTTTATAAAGTGAAACCTTTTGCAAATGACTTTGCCACTTTATAAAATGACCATTAGGTGTATTCCAATGTTTATGACCCATTAGGAACCATTTTTTTCAAATTAAACAAAGCTTGGCATGCTTGCATGCATTACTTTGATTCTATGATTTTATGTGTGTTGTTTTGCTTGATTGGTAGATTGAACTTGTGCCTTGCTTGATTGAATTGTAGTGACTTGAAGAGTGTGATTGTTGCAAGGACAAGGAGTGAACTTATACCCTCTACCAAAAAGGCAAGTGATGCTTCATACTTTGTCCCATTACTTTCACTATGCATTAGTGATTTTCTCTAAGTAAAACCTGCATGGATTTTGCTAAGTATAAACCTTGCTATAGGAAAACCTAGTAGATGAATCCTTAGTAGGATTTTCCTAAGTTAAGATTCCTATTACTATCAAGCTTAGCCTAGCTAATAGAAAACATGGGTGGAATATATATTCACACTATGGAAAAATATTCTAAGTCTGAGGACTTATGTTTTATTTAATAAAACAACTAAGTTAATGAATCACCTGGGTGGAATGGTAATTGCTTGGTGGTTTTTGGTTGAGTGGTTACACAAGGCCAGGGGACTGGTGAACCTTGTGTATCTCACTTGTGGATGGCCACCCAGGAACAAAGAGATTTGAGATGTCAAATGTTGAGAAGCTTCAAGTGCAACCACTTGGCAATATGGGCTCTTCCATGATCATATAGGTTGCAAGAACTTAGCCATATGTACAGTGGGTGGTAGTGTTTGATAGGTTGGAACGCGTCCATTTTGGTCTAAGGGAAGGTTTCTGAAAGATCTTGTCTTGGGAAACCAAGTCTTGTGGGGAAAGTGCACCACCTCTGCAGAGTGTAAAATCTAAGTACTTAGCCATGTCCCTGGTAAAGGACAATTTGAGCATCAAGACATGGAAGCAATCAAGAATCTCATCATTGAAATTTCTAAGTTAAAACTTGTGTTTTGAACAAGGGTTGTTTGAAATCTTCAATCTTTGATTGAGATATGCCTTGGTTAAAGGATCTTCAAGTCTTTGATTGAAAAAAAATGATTTTGCCAATCAAAACTTAGTATTTTCAAATGTTAAGGAAAAATCTATTTTGAGCAATGCAAGCCTCAACTCCACTTAGCCAAATGCATATAGATGATAGACTCCACTATACTACCTTACTATCACTTGCCAATACAATTCAAATGTATTGACCCTTGTGGCTGTAACTTGTAATGTTGCAGGTTTGATTGATTTTAGTGAAGATTGATTGTTTAAGATTACAAAGTCTAAAACCAACATCTGCCTGTGGCACTTTGAAGATGAAGGACCCCATGCTTATAGTTATTCCTATGCAATGTAATGTAATAGCCAAATGAGCTATGTATGATGTAATAAAATTATGTTATTCCTGGTTATAAAGTTATGTTATGACCTTTGTTTCTTGATATTACATCTTAACTGTGGATGCTAGCTATTGATCCAGGGACTAGCATTGTAAACACAGGGGACACCACCTTATGTTAATAAAGGTTGGGACACTCCCTCTACAGATGGTATCAGAGCATTGTGTTGCCTGTAGGATTGTAAACCTAGGATTGGACAAAAACCCTTAGAAAAATAGGAGTTGTATTTGTACCAAAACTTATTTACAAACAATCTTGTAAACTCTTTCCTCAACCATTTTGGTTTCAACACTACATCTCTTCTACTTCAACTTGATGGACAAGCCTACCCTATGACCAAAGACTACACCATGTGCAGAGGACTTCTTCAACTCTAATGACTTCAACATCTTCAGCATGTTCACCAAGGACTTCAACTTGGGTATCACTAAGGACTACAAGTGAGACAAGAAATATTACTCAAGACTTGAAGACTAAAGAAACACAACTTAGAAGGAACCATCATCACCTTTGAAGTTTTGTGACCAAGACACAAGAATTTTCCCAAGGAAACCATGATCTCATTCAAGAAGAAACAACAAAGAAGCATGGAATGATCTCAAGTAAACCATATAGTTGGACCACCATAATTTAGTTAAGTCAAACACACCAACTTATGTGGAGTAACAAAAATATTTTGTTGCCTAAAAATGTGCTTGAACTTTGTTGATGGAGTGGAATGTTTGTTTGTGATTACTTGCACATTGCTTGAGTGAATTGTGATGTGTGTGATTAGAATTGATTCCTTAGAAATATCTTGCCTATTCTAACCCTCATCCAACACAAACAGATGACTACTCCAAGAGACTCCAACATCAAGGTTGACAACAACAACATCAACCAAGAGGACAACATGAAAGAACTTATAGCAACCCAAAACCAGTTGAGCCAAGAGACAACTCAGCTTTTAGCCAACAACAATGGACTAGACCTAGCCATACAAAGGATTTTGAAACTACAATCCCAATTGTTGCAAGGATTGATTACTCAAATGATCAACATGGGAGAAAACTTTTTCCAAAGAGCTAATGACAACAAGGATGACAAGGATGTTATTTTAGAAGGAACCAAGGCTTGCAATATTTGTGGAGACAAGGATCACACTTCCAAGGAGAATGGAGATCAATGCCCCAATTGTGAAAAGAAACATCCAACTAATCAATTCCCCACATCTCAAGTGACTTGTTTCCTATGTGAAGGAAATGATCATGCCCCTATTCAATGCCCCATCTATCCTATAGTTCAACAAATGAAACAAGATGGAATGCATCAAATGTTTGGAAACCTCCATAAGGGAACAACTTCTACCAAGATGGATGAAGGAAAAGTCAGAACCATGCCAAATAAAGCCAAATCCAAAGTAACCACAAAGTGTTGCTACTCTTGTGAAGAAGAAAGTCATATCTCTAGTAACTGCCCCAAGAAGAGAGAAAGATTTCCCACCTTTGAGGTGAGGTATGAAGAGCATGAACTAGTAGAACTCTTAGCTTTGGAGAGACCCAAAAAGAAGAAGAAAGACAAAAGCCAGTTGCAATGTTACAATTGCAAAGAGATGGAACACTATGCCAGTGAATGCCCAGAAAAGAAGAAGAGCCAAGAAGACAAACAAAAGCTAGTGAAACCCAAGATGAGGAAGGATATTAGCCAAGTGATGTGCAAACACTGCAAAGAGTTAGGACATTATGCATCATATTGTCCAGATAAGCCACCTCAAGACCTCAAACTTATCACATGTTTCAAATGCAAGGAGCTAGGCCACTATGCAAACCTCTGTCCAGGAAAGATACACCAAGATCCCAAGCAAGCCAATATGTAATTTAGATGGAAAAATTTTAAGGGTGGTAGTACCCTAGTTGTTTTGAGCCAACTTGTAACCCTAGCCTCCCCAAATCTCGGGACGAGAATTATTTTAAGGGTGGTAGCCTGTCACATCCCAAGATTTTCCAAATCTTGTAATGTGAAAAATAAATGAATAAATGAAACTTTGTTGATTTTCAGGGTGAGAAGAAACTTTTTGAAACCATTTGGAAACTTTCAAAACCTATTTGGATCAAATAAAATCCTAAAGGGATTTTAAAAGTTAAATAAACAATAAACTTCAAAATATTTAAAAATTACTATTTTGAATATTTTAATAAAAGGTTTTTGGTTTTCAAAAGAAAAGGTGGATTTATAAATAAAGATTGTTTTATAGAGCCAAATTAAACCTTGGCCAATCTTTTGAATTAAAATGTTTTGCTTTGATTAAAAGAGTAAAGGTTTATTAAATAAAATAATAAGGATTTAATATCCAAGGTTTATTAAAAATAAAAAGGTTTTACCATTTTAATTAAAACATCAAAACTTATTAAATTATTTTAAATAAGTTTTCTAAGTATTTTATTTTCTTATTAAAACCTACTGAAGTGTTTTGGTTTTATTTTAGATTTCAAAATAAATATTTTAATAAAACAAATCCTATTAGATTTAATAACTAAAGGTCCATTTTATTTAATTAATGAATGGATCCTAAAATGAATAAAAATATTATTTTATTTTGGGATTTGGTTTATGTTGATAAACAGAACCAAAACTTATTACAAGTGTGGTGATTGTTTGAATTGTTTGAATGTTTGAATAGTTGATTGAAATTCAAAACAGAAAATTATTCTGGAAAAAGAAAAAGTTTCAGACAGAAAAAATAGAGCAGCCCAACCATCTGGCCCAGCTCCAGCCCAACAGCCCAGCAGTCCAGCTCCTTTTTCTTCCCCGGACCGTTTTTCTTCCCCGCAGAAACAACCCGCAAGGCCACTGACTTGTGGACCCCAACTCCCTCTCTCAATCCACTGACGCAACGGCCCCACATACCCAGCCATCGTCTTCAAGCGAGACCCCGTCGTCCTGCCGTTGAAGTGAGTTACTCCGGTGGTGAATGCGCGTTGATGGAGGCTTTGATTCCTCGCAGTGACCATGCCCCTTTAAACGCCAGCGACTCCTCTCCACTTCCCCTCTGTCGCCCCACCTCGACACGCCCTCAGGCTGTCAAATTTCGACCAACACTCCCTCTGTTCCGACGACACTCCGGTGCCGATTCCGGCGACTCAACACCTCCCCGTGCCTCCCTGATCACGCAGGCACACTCACCACTCCTAGGCGCACCTCCTTGTGCCCTTCATTCGACCGCAGGCGCCCCAGAGCGTTGACTACGACAAGCTCCCGAACGCCGCCGCGTTTGCCTCCTTCTCGGGCGAAGCCTACTGGTAGATTCCGACCGCCTCTTCCCCTCTCGTTCACGCACACACCTACACTGTGTCCTGCTGCATCTGACCAGACCCTTGTCCTGCCTTAGGGCAATCAGCAGCATCGCCTCGGCAACAACCAGAGCCGCCAGACGCCGTTGCAAACTCCGGTGAAGAATTGCAGCAGACCCCGAGCGCCCCTTGTCAAGCCAACAGTACCTTGAGAATCACCACAGCCCTGCGAATCTGGTGAGCACCTTCCCCTCCTCCCTCGCTTCCTATTTCACCGGCGCCGCCACCGTCTGGTCGCTCCGCCACCAGTAGCCGCCGCAGCGCTGCTCGTTTAAGGTCGAGCTCACCGCAGCCGTCCGATCTTGATCTGGTGGATAGGATAGAACTACTTAACAGCGAAGGGGTACGTGTTCTGGGCCACGCGATCAGGTTATATCCAACGGCTGCAGCTGTGCGATCCACACGAACCGGTACCGACCAATCACGGCGCGACGCGTGGACAGTTTCTGTTTAAAACAGATTTTGAAATCAGATTTAAGTGCCA
This sequence comes from Avena longiglumis, assembly GCA_030063025.1. Classification (NCBI taxonomy): domain Eukaryota; kingdom Viridiplantae; phylum Streptophyta; class Magnoliopsida; order Poales; family Poaceae; genus Avena; species Avena longiglumis. Next base: position 91,483,441 of record CP125977.1, on the reverse strand, counting down.
TATTGAAACCACTGTAACTTTTAAACCACACGTCCAAATTTTGCAAACTTTATATTATTGGAATCAGTAGAACAAACCCTAGCCAACCATGCCCTTGGTTTAGCAAATAGTATCTGTTAGAGTGTTTGTTTTTGCAGAAACATTTGTATGCTTGTTAAGGATGTAAAAATTGTTCAAAAATGATTTTGGGGATAAAATCTTTGGCAAATGGTGTGATTTGAACCTACTAACATTAGGAAACACTTTGTGGATTCAAAAATGAATTTGGTGAAACAAAATAATGATTCTTTGATTTAAAACCATTTCTAGTCAAATAGAAATGTGGTTTATTTATTAAAAATGATTTTGAAAGAAAACCTTTGGAAAATGTTTTGTTTTAAACTCTCTGACCCCAAACACCAAGTTTTATGGTTTGAAAACTTATTGGTGAACCCTATAGATTAATGCCTTAGTAAAAATATTTTTTTACACCACATAAAATGATACTTTGTTTTGAAAATGGTTTATAAAGTGAAAACTTTTGCAAATGACTTTGCCACTTTATAAAATGACCATTAGGTGTATTCCAATGTTTATGACCCATTAGGAACCATTTTTTTAAAATTAAACAAAGCTTGGCATGCTTGCATGCATTACTTTGATTCTATGATTTTATGTGTGTTGTTTTGCTTGATTGGTAGATTGAACTTGTGCCTTGCTTGATTGAATTGTAGTGACTTGAAGAGTGTGATTGTTGCAAGTACAAGGAGTGAACTTATACCCTCTACCAAAAAGGCAAGTGATGCTTCGTACTTTGTCCCATTACTTTCACTATGCATTAGCGATTTTCTCTAAGTGAAACCTGCATGGATTTTGCTAAGTATAAACCTTGCTATAGGAAAACCTAGTAGATGAATCCTTAGTAGGATTTTCCTAAGTTAAGATTCCTATTACTATCAAGATTAGCCTAGCTAATAGAAAACATGGGTGGAATATATATTCACACTATGGAAAAATATTCTAAGTCTGAGGACTTATGTTTTGTTTAATAAAACAACTAAGTTAATGAATCACCTGGGTGGAATGGTAATTGCTTGGTGGTTTTTGGTTGAGTGGTTACACAAGGCCAGGGGACTGGTGAACCTTGTGTATCTCACTTGTGGATGGCCACCCAGGAACAAAGAGATTTGAGATGTCAAATGTTGAGAAGCTTCAAGTGCAACCACTTGGCAATATGGGCTCTGCCATGATCATATAGGTTGCAAGAACTTAGCCATATGGACAGTGGGTGGTAGTGTTTGATAGGTTGGAACGCGTCCATTTTGGTCTAAGGGAAGGTTTCTGAAATATCTTGTCTTGGGAAACCAAGTCTTGTGGGGAAAGTGCACCACCTCTGCAGAGTGTAAAATCTAAGTACTTAGCCATGTCCCTGGTAAAGGACAATTTGAGCATCAATACATGGAAGTAATCAAGAATCTCATCATTCAAATTTCTAAGTTAAAACTTGTGGTTTGAACAAGGGTTGTTTGAAATCTTCAATCTTTGATTGAGAGATGCCTTGGTTAAAGGATCTTCAAGTCTTTGATTGAAAAAAAAATGATTTTGCCAAGCAAAACTTAGTATTTTCAAATGTTAAGGAAAAATCTATTTTGAGCAATGCAAGCCTCAACTCCACTTAGCCAAATGAATATAGATGATAGACTCCACTATACTACCTTAATATCACTTGCCAATACAATTCAAATGTATTGACCCTTGTGGCTGTAACTTGTAATGTTGCAGGTTTGATTGATTTTAGTGAAGATTGATTGTTTAGGATTACAAATTCTACAACCAACATCTGCCTGTGGCACTTTGAAGATGAAGGACCCCATGCTTATAGTTATTCCGCTACAATGTAATGTAATAGCCAAATGAGCTATGTATGATGTAATAAAATTATGTTATTCCTGGTTATAAAGCTATGTTATGACCTTTGTTTCTTGATATTACATCTTAACTGTGGATGCTAGCTATTAATCCAGGGACTAGCATTGTAAACACAGGGGACACCACCTTATGTTAATAAAGGTTGGGACACTCCCTCTACAATAAATTCTAGAGGGGGAGAGAGATCCTTCACGAGGAGGTGTGAGTGAGAGAGAGGGAGAGGGGTGCCTTTTATAGGAGAGGGGGGAACCCCAAGGGGGTGTCCGGCACATGGGGGCTGCCCCCTTGCCCTCCCCTCATTCATGTGGGTGGACACTCCACTCACAAAAACCTCTTCATTTCCCTCCACTCAAAATCCCACTCAAAATTGCTATTAAATTTCCACCAAACTTAATGCAAACTCTCATTAAATAAAACTCCTTTTATTTATTCAGAATTTTGTCAATTACTATAATGAAAAACATTCACATACAACCCATTGCTAGAATTCTATTTCACATGCAAAAACACTTTCTGCAATTTCACCCGAAAACCTGTTTCGGTATCTAGTGAAATAAATTCCTGCGCTTGTTATTCTTTCCGGCATGAAACTTTTGCTCCAATTGGATGTCGGTGTTTCTTAAGTGTGTCACCCTACGTTCACGAATAATGCGGACATGATCGAGACCCCATTCAGATCAATAATCAGAAGCGGGATCTAGAGACCCATACTGACTCCCACATATTCAACGATGACTTTCTTGTGATCGTCGGAACCTTTTACACTAGTATCTTAATCCCTTTTTTCGCGATATATTACATGTCCGAGATTCGATCATCGGTATCTCCATACCTAGTTTGGTCTCGTTATTGACATGCACTCTTTTCTCATTCCCGTGATATAACATTCTAGTGATCAAATCACTTGCTTGCAAGCTAACCAATGTAATATCACCGAGAGGGCCAGAGTATACCTATCCGTCATCGGGATGAACAAATTTCCACTCTAGGTCCACTACAAGGAATTTGGCTATATATGACCCTCTATTTTCGTCACAAAATCGTCACAATAGTTCGTTTATGACGATTCTATGACGATTTTGAGATCGTCGAAAGCTGGGCGTCGCAAATGAACTATAACGACGATTTTTGCAAAATCTTCATAACCGTCTATGACGATATTGGATCGTCATAACCATTATGACGATCCAATATCGTCATGCGCCATCTAGCCAAGCCAGGTCAGATCCTACGTGGCTAATCCGACGTGGCAAAATTGTGACGAAACGAGATCGTCGTAATGTGAATTCGGCCTAGTCCATTTCAATGTTCTATATGGACTGAGCCCAACAAATGATCCTTTATTAAATGGGCCTTGGACTTTTGGGCCTTTTTCTTTTATGCCTAGGCAGTTTTAGGCTTTGGCCTTTTCAATTTATTTAATTTTTGGGCTTCATCCTTTCCATTGTGCATTTCTTTTCTTTCGATCCATTTAGTTTATGTGCTTCAGCCTTTTAGCTGAAATGCACACCGATCAAATGTGTTTGGGCCTATTCTCGCCCGTTTAAAGCCCATGTGCAATACATTTCAATGGTAGAAACGACAAAGACCAAGCAAGTGGAATAATGAACAAATATTACAGATAAAGCATCAAACCATTTTTCTGGTGCATCTGAACATTTAACCAAACATACATCTCATCTCTTGATAATCAACACAGTTAAAAAGGATTTCAAAGACCAATCACACATAGAAAGCAGAATAGAACGCAAGTTGATCACCGGGCACTGCCAAGAGAAGCGCCATGTTGTGAGCCCCCAATCCATCCTGTGTATGCTGTGAACGCCACCGGGCCGCCACCGATCCTCCATGCTACCACCGCCCGCCCTTGCTCCTTATATATGTTTGCTTCTAGAACAAAACACATGACAATTAATAAAATTGGTAAAACAGATTCTTAATAAGCATCAAAATAGATACTAGTTACTTTGATAGGGAAGTAGTTCATATATTAAAACATGGTCGTTAACAGATTACATTGATAGGGGCGATATTCCTTTTTGCGAAGATGGAAAATACTATGGTAGTCTATCTCACTGAGTGTAGACCGCAGATATTCTACTCACTTAAGACCGGATGACCTGTACTTAAGAACTCAAAGATTAGCTGATATATGCTCTATTCCAATCACTTAAGACCAAACCGACGATCAATAGTTCTCAGAAATGTACTTAAGTAGAAAAGCATAACCACAAAAACATGTGACTATCAAACTGAAAAGAATAAAGAGTATGTATGCGCTCTTGCTGATAAATGTATAAACAACTTCAAACCTATGTCAAAACTGATTGCTCAACAAATCTGATGGTGCACTACCTTATACGGATTTGTCTTTTATGTATCAAAGAATGCGTATAAGATTTGTAACAAACTGACAATACAGCCTAACTACTCTAACTAACTAGAAATATAGTCGATGAGACTTGAAAGGGACAAATCTGAGGACAGGGAGACGGGTCATATAAGCTTTTCTCACTCTAGATTTTTTGCTTCCTAGCATTGCTTCAGTTTCTCTAGCTATCAACATACAAATTAAGGAGTACGAGAAAAAAATAGAGCAGTGACATTGCAATCCTATTACCTTGAGAAAGTGTACTTGAAGTAAACAAGTAAACAGAACATAGTACATCTATGGTCTTGCACACGCACATCACTTTCAGTTAGGAAAGAATTAACTCATTACCTCTTCATGCTCTAAGGTGTGGGCAAGGGGCAGTATAACGGGACTGCCCATGAACCCACCAGCCCTTAAACCAGAATCGCGTAAGGGCTGGCCCTCAAAGAAGCAGAATAAGCATCAACACAGATCAGCCCATTCCGAGCGATGCTCCCTCAGAAATCGCACAAGTAAAGCGGGCGGAAAATCCTACATTATCCAAAAGAACACTTGGTTAGCATTATGACAGGATGAACTAACTATGGTAATATGGAACAAACATAAAGATTGCATTATGGATAGGAACAAAAACTAAACAAGTACTGCAAGCATTGATGCCTTTGCACACAAGATGCCACCTCAATAGCGTAGAAGAGCGGGATGGGCTGACATGGGATCCGACAAGCTTGTTTGGGGATGAGTTTATCGTGATGGTGATATCCTCGGTGCCATCACGCTCAACATAGACCAACCATCATCCGGAAATCCATTCACGGCATCATTGAAGCCTCTGCAAGGTAGTGTCTCCACTTAGAGGGCGGTACACACATGCATGTAATATTACAAGACGGTCTAGCAAATGGTCAGAAGACCACAGGCCATTCTAATGATACGCACCTTGAGTCTTTGATCAAGGTTCTGAGGATCGCAGTCAGCCACTCCATAGGGGATTTCACCACTTGATTCATGAGCGATTTGCGGATGTGTCGCAAAGTCGCAGAAAGAACAATCACATGTCACCGATACATCAATCAAATTAAGTATTGAGGTCACTACGAAGGCCAACGAATTATTAGCAACAATCTAACGGAACAGACACATATGCAATAGTTGTCTTACGGCAAGGATCTTTGGAGACTCGTAGAGAGGTCTAAGCACCTCAGGCACACTCCAGGCCTACAGGAAACAAATACTTAATAAGATTCATGTCTCGAAGAGTATTCAAGTGTGACACTGAATGATATGAAAACCATTGCTGCTACTTACATCCAAATCAGATAACCACTAGGGAGCACCTCAGCTCTGATAAAATTTGGAGTGGTAGGCCCTGATGGACCGCCCGTGGACTGAGTCAATGACCTCTCACAGATCTGCAGAACAAGAACAGCATAGCAATATAAGCAACACTGCATGGTACTTTCTGCAATCGTGAAGAAATGACAGCTAGGCACAATTTATTACAGAATCATTACACTACAGTGGGAAGTCTAATACTGTTCGTCCAAACAGCTTGAGCCCAATCAGAACATGACAAAGAGCAACAGCAAACAACAATGACATGTTGCCTATGTACTTCTTGGTAAAATTACAGAGGGCAATTAAGGATCAAATTAATACCACAAGACTGCCATCTTCAAGGCCGCTGGTGTAGCGGAGTGTCCAGAAGTCACGTGGTGCCGCCAAAGTCGTTGGTGCGTAAGTCATTGCCTAACTGAAAGTGATGTGCGTGTGACTGAATCCTATTGCCTAACAGAAAAAATATAACACGAAGGGAGATCGCAGTGTACTTCTAGCAAACAAGTAAACAGAACATAGTACATCTATGGTCTTGCAAAATACTAGAATTAGCTTTAATTCTGGGAAGGTTTATGGTGTAAGTGATAAGGATCTGTACTTAAATACAAATCACAGAGAAAACTCATAGATTCAGTTAACTGTACTAAAATACAAATCACAGTCAGTTCAACTACTACAGCAGTTCAACTACAACTTATTCATAGTCGGCCAAAGAACCTCACATATTCAGTTAACTGCAGTCAAATACAAATCACAGAGCAAACAAGCAAGATTATTGGAGTTAGCAGAATAAGTTTATCTTCTGCAGTGCTGGCGGATTCATCTGCGACATGGCCTTGGTGACACCCTCTATCGTTTCCCCCATTGCTTATGTTGATTTTAGGGTCTATAAATTTTACAAGGCAACCATTGTCATACAGGGTTCGTGGCCTTCAGCTATAATTAAAAATAAAGCTCCTAGGATATAAACAAAGCCCATTCTGTGTCCCACCCATCAGAATGAGCATATACAAGTATCTATCTAAATGTTTGAAATAAACAAAACAACTGCTCAGAAAAACTACGGAGGAGTAGTGGTAGTACCTGATTCGGCCAGAGTAGAGGAGGATGGTGGTGATGGAGCGCATCCTGAGGGCGTCGAGGGACACAGTGGCATCTGCCAACATCCAATAAATCTGATAGTACCAACAAGTTTCATAAGAATGAAGCTCAAAACTTCCAAGCAATGAACTCAAGTTTGAGGCAACTAAAGAAGGCTATACTTATAGGTTTAACAACAGTAATACTTTGGAATGCACTTAACAAGAATACTACCTCTGCTCCATATTATAGAGTCGGACTCACTAGTAGCTAGTAGCACAAAGATAGCTAAAGACATTGACTAAGCACAACACCACGAGATACAACTACCTAATCAACCAATGCCACTAATTGTATCACTTCTAGGAAGTAAACAACAGGAGCTACCAAACTTGATGACAGAGGTTGGCGACCACGTACACCTTGAAGAGCACGCCGTGGTTGACGAACTCACAGAGCACCACGGGCGGGCGGAGGCCCGCCAGCCGCCGCGGTACACGAGGCACATGGCGTGGGAGTCGCCGCTGCCCACGCCCAGCCGCTTGGCGATGAGCGGAACCGCGCCCGCCGCCAGATCTGGATCGGCGATCCGCGTCGTGGGACGGTGACTGCTGGCGCGCCAGGAGCCCACGCGGTGGCGTTCACTCGGAGACGACCGGCCAAGATGGAGGCGCGGTCGTGAGCCGGGCGATGGCGGCGGGCGGGTCGAACGGGACGGATGGGTGGAGCGGAGAAGGCCTCAAGGCGCCAGCTGCCAGCCGTCGAGCTTGTGGATGAGGAGGTCGAAGGGGCCTGGTCGGCAAGGGGCGGACGGGTCGACGGCGACCGCCGCATCCGCGCCGCTGCTGTGGCGACCGTGACGGACCGATGACGGTGCTAATCTTCTTCGCCGCAGCTGTAGTGGCGGTGTAGGTGAGGAGGCGGTGGTGCCGGGCGCTCCTCTCCGCCATGCCCACGACCATGGCCAAAGAGCTTCTCTGTTATCTGCTACCAAACTTCGATGGCCGCACACGAGGTTGGACTACGAGGAGTGGATCTACGGTGGCAGGAGGCGGCGGCGCCACAGGGGTGGGCGATGGGATTAGGGTTCGATGGGGAAGGAAGGGGAGGAGGGACAGAGCCGCGCGAGGGAGGTGGTAGCGGGTCTGAGCAAGAGGAATAAGGGGATTAGGGTTTGTTGTCCGCCTGTATCGTGATCCAGATGGATGGAATGTTTTGACAAAACTACCCGCCACATAGACACGCCACATAGGCGCAATTGCTGATGTGGCTGACTACTCATTTCAAGTTATGCTAATTTGGACAATATGACGATTTAAAATCGTCATATTGAGCTACAAGTAACACTGCAGGCTGCTTCCACTAGGTTATGACGATTTCATCTAAAGTAACTATGACGATTTTTAGTAAAATTGTCGTAATTTTCTAGGGTATAGGCTTTCTTGAACTACTTACGACCATCTAGTGCAAAATCGTCATAACTCTATGACGATTTTATTCACGGTCACTATTAGAAGGTCATAGAATAACACATTCCTTGTAGTGGTCCATGGGCCTCAACATAACACTTTATTAGTTCTGAACCCATCTTTATAATCACCCTGTTACGGTGTGACATTTGATGTTATCAAGAAACTCTTCCGGTGTTAGTGATTGACATGATCTCATGGTCTAAGGATTAGTATTACTTTGTAAGTTGTTATAGCAATAGAAACTCAATGACTTTGATCGTAATGCTATACTTCGGATGAAAGTTCATCACACCATTGCACTAATGTTGTGATCCCGTTATTAACAAAATCCAATGTCCATGATCAGGAAACCTTGATCATCTTATTAATCAACGAGCTAGTTTATGAGAGAGGCATAACTAGGAACTTTCTGTTTGTTTATTAAACACACATGTATTAATGTTTCCGTATTAATACAATTATAGCATGCAAAATAAACATCTATCATATACTTGGAATACACATAATAAACACTTTATTATTACCTCTCAGGGCATATTCCCTTCATTTTGATGTTCCATGCTTATTTATTATCAACTTTGCTTTGCTTTATCTACATTTTGAGGTATTTTTATACATTTTCTAGGACTAACCTATTAACAAGATGCCACAGTGCCAGTTGCCTATTTTCTGCTGTTTTTGGTTTGAGAAAAGCTAGTAAGAAAATATTCTCGGAATTGGACGGGATGAAAGCCAAAGTCAATATTTCACCGAGGTGAACATAGAGTCCAGAGGAGAGACGGAGGGGCGAACCAGGGTGGCCACACCCCCGAAGCGTGGGCCCACCCTAGGCCACGCCAGGGCAGGGTGTAGGCCCCCTGGCCACCCTCCTGCCTCGCCTCTTTGCCTATAAGATCCCCCCGATACCAAAACCCTAAACACCCAATCACATCTCCACGAAACAGTCTGTAGCCGCTGCCACCATCGTTCCTAGATCGGGGGGATCTGAAGCTCTTCCCGGCACCCTACCAGAGGGGAGAGATCATCCTGGAGGCCTTCTTCATCACCATGTCAGCCTCCGGTATGATGCGTGAGTAGTTCACTCTTGGACTATAGGTCCATATAGTAGCTGTATGGTTGTTTCTCCTCCTTTGTGCTATCATGTTTAGATCTTGTGAGCTCCGTTCATGATCAAGATCATCTATTTGTAATCATAGATGTTGTGTTTGCAGAGATCCGATGGATATTGAGATTACTATTGTCATATTGATTATTGATTCTATCATGTCTTATTGATTATTGATTCTATCATGTCTGTGTTGTTTGATATCTTGCATGCTCTCTGTTTCTAGTAGCTATCTCCAAGTAGATGCTAGTGACTCCAAGAGAGAGTATTTATGCTCGATAGTGGGTTCATGCCTCTATTAAATCTAGTGAAGTGATAGGAATCTCTAAGGTTATAGATGTGTTGTTTCTACTAGGGAGAAAACAACGATCTTTTGTTCATGGAACAATTGTATTGTTTACTTTACACACTTTGCTTAACATAGTTATCTGTTGCTTGCAACTTAATACTGGAGGGGGTTCAGATGATAACCTGAAGGTGGATTACTAGTCATAGATGCATTTGGATGGCGGTCTATGTATATTGTTGTAATGCCCAATCGAATCTCATAGGATCATGAATGTCTAGTATTGCATTGTTATGCCTTGCTTAGTCCTGTCAATTGCCCCACTGTAATTTGTTTACCCAGCATGCTATGTTATCTATCTTAAGGAGAACACCTCTAGTGAACTATGGACCCCGGTCCAATCTTTACCATTGATACATCATCTACTGTTACTGTTTACTTTCTGCAAGATACCATTACCTTCCACACTATACGTTTAACCCTTTGTTTTCAGCAAACCAGTGAGATTGACACCCTCACTACAAGTTGGGGCGAATTCTGAGTTTGTGTTGTGCAGGATTCCAAGTTTCTAGCAACACCTTGGGGTTGTTTACTTTCTCCTACTGGTTTGATAACCTTGGTTTCATAACTAAGGGAAAATTGGCCGTTGTGCTCATAATACCTTCCTCTTGGGGTCTCCCAACTGAAGCTCTATATAGTTAAGCTGTGTCATTGATCATGGTCATCTTCTTTAGCATCATAATCTTGCTGTTGGGGAGAATACTCACTTGTACCACTATGTGCATCATCTTGCACATCTTCTACATCATCATCTGCATCCTCTTGTTGAGCTGAATCTACAGGAACTAGGTTAGAATTAGATCTGACTTGCTGCTGATTTCGAGGAGAAACATGTACAGGAACTTGCTCTGGAACCTGCACCTTTGTCTTCACAATATCCTCAATGGTTTGGTCTTCAACAAACACAACATCACGGCTTCTCACAACCTTTCTTGCAATTGTATCATACAACTTATAGCCGAACTGATCACCTCCATAGCCAAGAAATATACACTGTCGTGTCTTTGAATCAAGATTGGACCTTTCATATTGAGGGATATGAACAAAGGCCTTGCACCCAAAAACCTTCAGGTGCTTATATAAGACGTCCTTGTCATAAAAGATCATGTTTGGTACATCTCTCTGTAGTGGATAACTTGGTGAGAGATTAATAAGATAAACTGCAGTCGACAAAGCCTCACCCCAATAATGTTTAGGCAGCTTTGCACTTGATAGAAAGCATATAAATCTCTCAACAATTGTCTTGTTCATCCTCTTAGCAAGACAATTCAGTTGTGGTGTCTTCGGAGGAGTAAATTGGTGCCTAATTCCCTGCTCCTCGCATTAGGCATCAAATGGGCCTATATATTCTCTTCCATTATTAGTGTGAATGCACTTGATCTTATTCTCAGTTTCTCTCTCAACTGAGACTTGAAATTTCTTGAATACACCTAGTACTTGATGTTTGTTCTTCAAAACATAGACCCAAACCTTCCTGGAAAAGTCATCAATAAATGTGACAAAGTGTAGCATCCTGTCTGTCTAACATCTGTAATGCTACATGGTTCCTAATAAAAGCTACTTCCTACATATTATTTTGCTTTGCATCTCCATTATATCATGATCATGTCATCATGTCACCTTGCATTTGAGCATCATATAAAACCCCCTTTCATTTGGTTGTTCTCCTCATATTGTATTTGCCTTGTTAGTTGTATTTTGGTTCTCAACATATTGAATTCTGCTTTTGATATAATGATATATGCCCAATATGAGTAGAGGGCATCTATCTTGAAAATCCTTCCATCTCACTAACTTGATAATGCCAACTTCCTTGATGATACCATCTATCTACAATTACAACCATACATATGTATGTGGCCATGTTGTTTTGTGGTATTTAGTTCTGGTCATATACATATACATGGATCCTTTCTTTTATTCATCAACACCATGGATCATATCCAAACCAATCCTCTTATGCCATGTGTTTATGATCACTTCAAAGATCTTGTTTTACTTTGCAATCTTTTAAATTGGCTCAATTGCTTGGCTCACATGCATGTGGTATAGTTGTCTTCACCAAATATTCCCATATGCATGCAACATTAGTCACATGCAATAACAAACCCTGTGTGTTGATTTCTCTTATTTGAATTAGCTTTGTTTAGCCTTATTAATCCAATTTTAATAAAACTTGAGCTTCCTAAATCTAATCTAAAACCTCCGCACTATCTACCTTTACTCCTGCCTAAGACAGCACCCCGACGCCACCTTCCCTCTGGTTCGAACCAACCACCTCGCAAGGCGGCTCCCTGTTTCTCTTCTTCCTAAGCCCGCACCGATCGCGTACCTGTCCGCGTTCTCCTCTTGATTTTGCAAAGTAGCAGCAAGCCACATGAGTTATCCCCCTCGCCGTCCTTATCTACCCTTCCCCAAGCCAGCCCTGGATCGACTTCAGCAAACCAGGCCGCCCCTTCTTCCTACCTCGTCTTGCCATGGTGACGACAATAACCTAGTCGGGCTCATCCACCTCCCACCACTACTCCGTAGCCCCTCAAGCAGAACCAGGAGCACCGCTGGGATCCCCTGGTTCCTCTTCTTTGCCCTGGATTGTTAGCCTCACTGGGGAACGCTGGAGTTGCTATGGCGCCGCTACAGTCTGCACGTACCAGGAGCTTCGGGAGCTTGGCTGTGCGTGAGATCTTCTTCACCTCGAGCTCCCTCTCCACTCCAAAGAGTTTCTGGTGAGGCCCTCCTACCTAGCATGACCCTCCCCCTCCCAAGCTTGCTCCATAGCACCACCGTCCGTCACCGAACGCCCCGCGTGCATGCTCACCGCCAACGGGCGCGACTCGCTGAACAGTTGTAGCAGCGGCGCAATTTGTAGTCCCCTTGTTCCTCAACGTTTCTTGTACGGTGTACTCCTCCTCTGGCGAGAGTTTGTTGACAAGAAACGAACTAGGGTTTCGCCTCTCTGCTTAGGATCAAACCGCACCAGAAACCATCCCAAGATCTGCTCGAAAACGTCTCCAAAAGATCAGCAAATCTTCTAAAAAAAATTCTGAAACCTGACAACAGTTTCGTGGCCACGTTTTCTCCTTTGTACATCGCAAGATCGGTTCAACCACACACCGTCCTAGCAAGTGATGGTGCTTGACGTGGAGCACTTCGTTGGAAACCCCAAGAGCAAGGTGTGATGAGCACAGCAGCAAGTCTTCCCTCAGTAGAGACCGAGGTTATCGAACCAGAAGGAGGAAGGAAACGTCACACAGGTGTTGCAAGCAACACGGAGACATGCACAACACAAACTCAAGACTTTGCCCCAACGAATCAGTGAGGTTGTCAAGCTCACCGGTTTGCTGTAACAAAGGATTAAACATATGGTGTGGAAGGTAATGGTGGTTTGCAGCAAGTAAACAGTAACAATGGAAGATGTATCAATGGTACAGATTGGACCGGGGTCCATAGTTCACTAGAGGTGCTCTCCTTAGATAAACAACATGGCATGAAGGGTAAACAAATTATAGCAGGGCAATTGAAAGGAGCTGAGCAAGGCATAACAATGCAATTATGTCACATCCCAAGATTTTCCAAATCTTGTAATGTGAAAATAAATGAATAAAATAAAACTTTGTTTGATTTTCAGAGCCAGAAGAAACTTTTTGAATTCAATTGGAACTTCAAACCCATTTGAATTAAATAAAACCTAAAGGGATTTAAAAAGATAAACATTTAATAAAAGGAAAAATAAAAACATTTGGAAATACTATTTTGAAACAATTAAATGAAAAGATTTGTTTTCAAATGAAATAGAAGTTTATAAATAAAGAATATTTTATAAAGCCAAATTAAACCTTGGCCAAGCTTTGGGAATTAAAACATTTTATTTTAAATAAAATTAGCAAAGGTTTATTTAAAAAAAATTAATAAGGATTTAATATCCAACTTTATTTAAATAAAAGGTTTTACCAATTTAATTGAAACATCAAAACTTATTAAATTATTTAAAATAAGTTTTCCAAATATTTGATATTCACAAATAAAACCTACTAAAGTGTTTTGGATTTATTTTAGATTTCAAAATAAATATCTCAATAAAACAAATCCTATTTGATTTAATAATGAAAGTCTATTATACTTAATTAATAATGGACTCTAAAATAAAAGGTTATTTTGTTTTAAACAAATTTCCAAGTATTCTATATTTCCTAAATAAAACATACTGATTTGGTTTTGAAAAATATTTAGGTTTCAAATAAAGATTTTATTAATAAAATCAAACTCTATTTGATTTAATAACTAAGGCCCATTTTATTTAATTATTAATGGACCCTAAAATAAAAGGTTATTTTGTTTTAAACAAGTTTCCCAAATATTCTTTATTTCCAAATAAAACCTACTGATTTTGTTTTGAAAATATTTGGATTTAAAATGGTGATTTTATTAATTAAATCAAACCCTATTTAATTAAATAACTAAAGGTACATTTTATTTAATTAAAGAATGGATCTTAAAAAGAATAAAAATTATTATTTTATTTTGGATTTTGGTTCATATTACTGAACAGAACTAATTTCAATATTACAAAGTTTGGGTGTTGTTTGAATTTATTTGGTTGATGTTTGTTTGTTTGAAATTCAAAACAGAAAATAAATTCAGAAAAAGAAAAGGGTTCAGATTAAGAAAAAAATAGAGCTTTGTCGACCCAACCCAAAGAGCCCAATAAGCCCAAAGCAGCAGCCAGCTCCTCCGTAAAGAAAACGTTTCGCACTCCATTTTGAACCCGCGGAGCAACTGACATGTGGACCCTCTTCTCCCTCTCACTCACTCGCTGACCATCCGACCCACCCCCTCCTATTCATCGTCTTCAACACGACCTTGTCGCCCTGGCTGTTACTTCCGATTAATTGCACCTCGTCAATTCGCTTCAATGCCGCGTGATCAACGCCCCCTGACCATGCACGCTTAAACGCCAGTGACTCCTCTCTCGTTCCCCTCTATTTCCTCCCCCAATTCCGCCCCCAGGCCGCTCTAATTTCTTCCTGAGCTCCTCTGACTCCGACGAACCTCCTTGTCGATTCCGGCCAAATATCGCCGCCCCTTGCCTCCCTGTGCAACCTAGCAGCTTCCCCACTCCCAGACGCACCTCCCAGCACTTTTAGTTCGACCGCGGGCGCCCCGGAGCTTCGACTACGACAAGCTCCCGACGCCGCCGCGTTTGTCTTCTCCTCCGGCGAAGCCTACTGGTAAGAACAGACCGCCTCTTTCCCTCTCGTTCACACACACACCTTCTTCGTGTCCTTGCGCTCCTGACTGTGTGTTACGTTTGTCTCCGGGTGATCCCTAGCATCGTCCTCGACCTCGATCACAGCGTCCCCCGCCGTAACCAACTCCGCGAGGAATCCTGCCCCCATGCGCCTCCACCAACCAAGAGCACGTTGAGTATCGCTGCATTGCGAACTGGTGAGCCCTCCTCCTCTCTCGCTTCCTAGACCACCGATCGCCCACACCGATCAAGCTGCCGCCGCCGCCACAATACCGAATATGGTCAACCAATCCTACACCGTTTGATTTGGATCCTGCGGTTAGAAATAGAACCAGAGCGAAAGGGTACGCGCGAATCTATACCGTGCGATCAAGTTGGATCCTACAGTCCGCGTCTGTCAATCCGCACAAAGCGGTACCGGCCAATCACGGCTCGACGCGTGGACATGTTTTTGTTTAAAAACAGATTTGAAATCTGATTGAGATTCAAATTTTCAAACCCTTGTAACTTTCAAACCACGGGTCCAAAAATTACAAATTTTATGTCGTTGGATTCAGGAGAACAAGCCCCAGCCAACCATGCCCTTAGTTTAGCAAATAGTATCTGTTAGCTTGTTTGAATTTGCAGAAACATTTGTATGCTTGTTAAGGATGTAAAAATTGTTTAAAAATGAATTTGGGGTTAAAATCTTTGGCAATTGGATTGATTTAAACCTACTAACATTAGGAAACACTTTGTGGACTCAAAAATATATTTGGTGAAATAAAAATATGATTCTTTGATTTAAAACCATTTCTAGTCAAATAGAAATGTGGTTTATTTATTAAAATTGGTTATGGAAGAAAACCTTTGGAAAATGGTTTGTTGTGACCTTACTGACCCTAGGAACCAACCCTTGGTGTAAAAAATGATTTTGGTAAAATTTAGGTTGAATTATTTGACTTAGCCAATTTCTAGCCAAATGAAATTATTGATTTTATTATGAAAATGTTTTTGTAAAGAAAACTTTACGAAAATATTTTGATTCAAAGCTACTGACCCAAAACACCAAGTCTTGGGAGTTAGAAACTTTTGGTGAAAAACTTAAAGATTTTTGATTTGATAAAACCATTTTCCACCACATAAAATGTTGAATGGATTTTAAAATAGTTTTTGGGCAAAACCCTCTAAGTAATGACTTTTCCATTTTGGTAAATGACCAAATTGGAACTTACAAAGTTTAGAATCCTAGTGGAAACCAGCTTTACAATTAGAACCATCTTTTGCATGCTTGCATGCACTACTTTGACTTTGTCATTTTATGTGTTGTTTTGCTTGATTGGTAGATTGAGTTTGTGCCTTGCTTGATTGACTTGTAGTGACTTGAAGGGTGGGATTGTTGCAAGGACAAGGAGTGAACCCATACTCTACCAAAAAGGCAAGTGATGCTTCATACTTTTTGTCCCATTACTTTCACTATGCATTAGTGATTTTCTCTAAGTAAAACTTGCATGAATTTTGCTAAGTATGAACCTTGCTATAGGAAAACCTAGTAGATGAATCCTTAGTAGGATTTTCCTAAGTTAAGATTCCTACTACTATCAAGCTTAGCCTAGCTAATAGAAAACATGGGTGGAAAATATATTCACACTATGGAAAAAAATCTCTAAGTCTGAGGACTTATGTTTTTGTTTAATAAAACAACTAAGTTAATGAATCACCTGGGTGGAATGGAAGGATTGGGTTATGTTGAGTGGTTACACAAGGCCATGTACTTGGGTTGTGTATCTCACTTGTGTCACATCAACGAGAATCTCATCATTCAAATTTCTTAAAACTTGTGATTGAACAAGGGTTGTTTGAAGACTTCAATCTTTGATTGAGAGATGCCTTGTAAAGGATCTTCATTCTTTGATTGAGAAAATGATTTGTCAAGCAAAACTTAGTATTTTCAAATTTGGACTAGCATCGTAAAACACAGGAGGAATCTACCTTATTAGGTTGAGACCCCTACAAATTACTAGTCAGAAAGTGTTGAGGGAGTGTCCCAACCTTTAAACAATATAAGGTGGAGTCCCCTGTGTTTACAATGCTAGTCCCTGGATCAATAGCTAGCATCCACAGTTAAGATGTAATATCAAGAAACAAAGGTCAAAATACAACTTTATAACCAGGAATAACATAATTTTATTACATCTTACATAGCTCATTTGGCTATTACATTACATTGCAGCAGAATATCTATAGCATGGGGTCCTTCTTCTTCAAAGTGCCACAGTGCATATGTTGGTTGTAGACTTTGTAATCCTAATCAACACACCTCACTAAATCAATCAAACCTGCAACATACAAGTTACAGCCACAAAGGGTCAATACATTTGAATTGTATTGGCAAGTGATACTATGGTAGTATAGTGGAGTCTATCTTCTATATGCATTTGGCTAAGTGGAGTTGAGGCTTGCATTGCTCAAAATAGATTTTTCCTTAACATTTAAAAATACTAAGTTTTTGCTTTGACAAAAACATCTTTTGCAAGGCATCTACCAATCAAAGATTGAAGATCCTTTAACCCTTGTTCAAACCACAAGTTTTTATCTTAGAAATTTGAATGATGAGATTCTTGATTGCTTCCATGTCTTGATGCTCAAATTTTCCTTTACCAGGGACATGGCTAAGTACTTAGATTTTTCACTCTGCAGAGGTGGTGCACTTTCCCCACAAGACTTGGTTTCCCAAGACAAGATCTTTCAGAAGCCTTACCTTAGACCAAAATGGACGCGCTCCAACCTATCAAACACTACCACCCACTGTCCATATGGCTAAGTTCTTGCAACCTATATGATCATGGCAGAGCCCATATTGCCAGGTGGTTGCACTTGAAGCTTCTCAACATTTGACATCTCAAATCTCTTTGTTCCTGGGTGGCCATCCACAAGTGAGATACACAAGGTCAACCATAGACATGGGCCTTGTGAACCACTCAACCAAAATCCACCAAGCAAGTCCCATTCCACCCAGGTGATTCATTAACTTAGTTGTTTTATTAAACAAAGCACAAGTCCTCAGACTTAGAATATTTTTCCATAGTGTGAATATATATTCCACCCATGTTTTCTATTAGCTAGGCTAAGCTTGATAGTAGTAGGAATCTTAACTTAGGAAGATTTCCACTAAGGTTTCTTCTACTAGGTTTTCCTATAGTAAGGTTTATACTTAGCAAAAACCCATGCAAGTTTACTTAGAGAAAATCACTAATGCATAGTGAAAGTAATGGGACAAAGTATGAAGCATCACTTGCCTTTTTTTGGTAGAGTATGGTTTCACTCCTTGTCCTTGCAACAATCACACTCTTCAAGTCACTACAATCCAATCAAACAAGGCACAAACTCAATCTACCAATCAAGCAAAACATCACATAAAATAACAAAGTCAAAGTAATGCATGCAAGCATGCCAAGCTTTGTTTTGTTTGAAAAAGTGGTTCCTAATGGGTCATAAACATTTGAAAACACCTAATGGTCATTTTGTAAAGTGGCAAAGTCATTTGCAAAAGGTTTCACTTTAAAAACCATTTTCAAAACAAAGTATCATTTTATGTGGTGTAGAAATATTTTTTTTTACTAAGGCATTAACCTATGGGTTCACCAAATATGTTTTCAAACCATAAAACTTGGTGTTTGGGGTCAGAGAGTTTAAAACAAAACATTTTCCAAAGGTTTTCTTCCAAAACCATTTTTAAATAAATAAACCACATTTCTATTTGACTAGAAATGGTTTTAATTCAAAGAATCAATATTTTGTTTCACCAAATTCATTTTTGAATCCACAAAGTGTTTCCTAATGTTAGTAGGTTCAAATCACACCATTTGCCAAAGATTTTATCCCCAAAATCATTTTTAAAAAAAATTTACATCCTTAACAAGCATACAAAAGTTTTTGCAAAAACAACCATTTTTTCAGAAGCTTTTTACTAAACAAAAGGCATGGTTGGCTAGGGCTTGTCTTGCTGATTACATTGGTATAAAATTTGTAATTTTTGGACGTGTGGATCAAAAGTTGTGCAATTTACAAAATTGGAAAGCTAATGGAGAGTTTTCTGTCTTTTAAATCAAACAGAGGCCACGTGGTTGTTCCTGATTGGGTGGTACCGATTCGTGTGGATCAAGCGATACAGACCATAGGATTAAAAGGGGCATGTGCGGCTCAGATCATCGCATACCCTTTCGCTTACTTTCTATCCTAAACGTTAGATCCAAATCTAACGGTCCTAACTACTCTGACTAATAATCAGCGGGCCAGGGCGGCGCTGGCCAAAGCGTAGGTCGCCGGTGATTTAGGAGGCAAGGAAAGCAGAGGGGTGGCTCACCAGAATCGCCGAAGCCTGCTGATGCTCAATGTGGTCGACGAGGCAGGGGACGCACGGGAACGGTGGCGATTGCTCGTCGGAGACGTCGTCGGCGTCGGGTGGTTCTGTCCGCGGTCGAAGGCGACGTTGTAGATCATGCGGAGGCAAACCGAGGGTGTGTTCAGATGCAGGTGAGTGAGGCGAATGTGGGGGCGTGATTGAGAAAGCGCGGGGCAGTCTGTAACTACCTGGGTACTTGCCGGAGATGAACCAGACACGGCGGCGGTGGTTGTTGTCGCTGTCGACGCTCAGGGGCGCGCGCGAGTGAGCTGCGGCTGCAGAAAGGTCCGCTGGGGGATGCTGATCACAGCTGCGTGTTCGAGGAGGCAAGAGGTGGCGTGTGTTGGCCGGAATTGGCAAGAGAGGTCGTCGGAGACAGAGGTGCTCGGGGAGGAATTGGGGCGGCCTGGGGGCGTGCTTGGGGGAGGAGACAGAGGGGAAACGGAGGAGAGTCGTTGGCGTTTAAAGGGGCATGGTCACTGCGAGTAATGGTGGCCTCATTAAAACGAATTAAGCCTGAGGAATCAACGGCAGGAGCGGGGGAAGAACGAGTCACTGCGGGTGAGGACGATGAACAGGAGGGGTGGGGCATACCTGTCAGCGAGAAAGGAAGTGAGGGGGAGGGGTCCCCTTGTCGTCCTCGGGTTGCTTCGCAAAGAAAGAAAAGCAGTTCGGGCGAGGAACAGTGGTCTGGATCTGGGCCAGTTTGTTGGGCTGGGTCCTTTGCACTATTTTTTTCTGTCTGAATGATTTAACCTTTTCTATTTCCATTTACTGATTTGAAAATCAATTCACAATTCAAACAACAAAACAAAAATTCAAATAATTCAAACAATCACCACACTTGTAATTGAATTTGGTTCTGTTTATCAACTTAAACCCAATCCCAAAATAAAATAATATTTTTATTCTTTTTAGGATCCATTCATTAATTAAATAAAATGGACCTTTAATTTTTTTTAATCAAATAGGGTTTGATTTATTTAATAAAATATCCATTTGAAATCCAAATATTTTCAAAACCAAATCAGTAGGTTTTATTTGAAAATAAAAGATATTTGGAAATCTTGTTTAAAACAAAATAACATTTTTATTTTAGGTTCCATTAATAATTAAATAGAATGGACCTTAGTTATTAAATCAAAATAGGATTTGTTTTAATAAAATCTTTATTTTGAAAACTAAAATAAAACCAAAAACACTTCAGTAGGTTTTATTTGAGAATATAAAATACTTGGAAAACTTATTTAAAATAAATAAATAAGTTTTAGTGTTTGTTTAAAATAGGAAAAGCCTTTACTTAAATAAAATTGGATATTAAATCCTTATTATTTTATTTAAATAAACCTTCACTATTTTTACAAAACAAAACATTTTATTTTAAAATATTGGCCAAGGTTTAATTTGGCTCTATAAAATAATCTTTATTTATAAATCTATTCCTTTTTTTTTATTTGAAAACAAAATCTTTTATTAAAAGATCAAAAATAGTAATTTTAAATATTTTTATTTTCCTTTATTAAATGTTTATCTTTTTAAATCCCTGTAGGATTTATTTGATCCAAATTGGTTTGAAGATTTCCAATTGGATTCAAAAAGTTTCTTCTCACTCTGAAAATCAAACAAAGTTTTATTTTATTCATTTATTTTTCACATTACAAGATTTGGAAAATCTTGGGATGTGACAGGCTACCACCCTTAAAATAAATCTCGTCCCGAGATTTGGGGAGGCTAGGGTTACAAGTTGGCTCAGAAGCATCTAAGGTACTACCACCCTTAAAAAATTTCAAACTAAATTACATCTTGGCTTGCTTGGGATCCTGGGGAAACTTCTCTGGGCAACCTTCTGCATAGTGTCCTTTGTTTCCACACTTGACTCATGGGCTAAGGTTGAGATCCTTCATAGACTTGTTTAACTTGTTCTTCATCTTTTCTGGACAATTGTTTACATAGTGGCCTAGTTCCTTGCATTTGAAACACATCACTTGGCTGATATCTTTCTTTTCCTTGGGTAACAATTCTTCTTGTTTGTTTCCTTGGTTCTTCTTATTTTCTGGGCAGTCACTGGCATAGTGTCCCATTTCTTTACATTTATGACAATGCACATGGCTTTTGTCCTTCTTTTGCTTTTTGGGTTTCTCCAAAGCTAGGAGTTCTTCTAGTTCATGTTCTTCATAGGTGGGAGATCTTTCTCTCTTCTTGGGGAATTGATCCTCATGCTCCTTGGATGCATGATCCTTGTATCCACAAGTATTGTAACCTTGGGTTCCTTCTAAAATAGCATCTTTGTCATACTTGTTGTCATTAGCTCTTTGGGAAAAGTTTTCTCCCATGTTAATCATTTGAGTAACCAATCCTTGCAGCAATTGGGATTGAAGTTTCAAAATCCTTTATATGGCTGGGTCTAGTCCATTGTTGTTGGCTAAAAGCTGAGTTGTCTCTTGGCTGAACTGGTTTTGGGTTGCTATGAGCTCTTTCATGTTGTCCTCTTGGTTGGTGTTGGTGTCATCAACCTTGATGTTGGAGTCTCTTGGAGTAGTCATCTGTTTGGGTTGAAGGGAGATTAGAATAGGCCAGATATTTCTAAGTAATCAATTCTAATCACACACATCACAATTCACACAAGCAATATGCATGCAATCACAAACCAAACATTTCACTCAAACAACAAAGTTCAAGCACATACTTAGACAACAAAATATTTTTGTTACACCACATAAGTTGGTGGTTTTGTCTTAACTAAAATATGGTGGTCCATCTATATGGTTCACTTGTGATCTTTCCATCCTTCTTGGTTGCTTCTTCTTACTTGAGATCATGATTTCCTTAGGAGAAATTCTTGGTCACAAGACTTCAAGTGAAGTGAACTTCTTATTTTGCATTCCCTCGGTCTCCATATCTTGAGCAAGATTTCCTTGTCTCACTTGTAGTCCTTAGTGGTATCCAAGTTGGAAGTCCTTGGTGAATATGCTAAAGATGTTGAAGTCATTAGAGTTGAAGAAGTTGAAATCAGTAGAGTTGAAAGTGTTGAAGAAGTCCTTTGCACATGGTGTAGTCCTTGGCCATGGGTAGGTTTCTCCATCAAGTTGAAGTAGAAGAGATGTAGAGTTGAAACCAAAATGGTTGAGGAAAGAGTTTACAAGTGTTTTTGTAAATAAGTTTTTGGAACAAGTATAACTCCTATTTTTCTAAGGGTTTTTGTCCAATCCTAGGTTTACAAATCCTACAGGCAACACAATGCTCTGATACCATCTGTAGAGGGAGTGTCCCGACCTTTAAACAATATAAGGTGGAGTCCCCTGTGTTTACAATGCTAGTCCCTGGATCAATAGCTAGCATCCACAGTTAAGATGTAATATCAAGAAACAAAGGTCAAAATACAACTTTATAACCAGGAATAACATAATTTTATTACATCTTACATAGCTCATTTGGCTATTACATTACATTGCAGCAGAATATCTATAGCATGGGGTCCTTCTTCTTCAAAGTGCCACAGGCAGACATGTTGGTTGTAGACTTTGTAATCCTAATCAACACACCTCACTAAATCAATCAAACCTGCAACATACAAGTTACAGCCACAAAGGGTCAATACATTTGAATTGTATTGGCAAGTGATACTATGGTAGTATAGTGGAGTCTATCTTCTATATGCATTTGGCTAAGTGGAGTTGAGGCTTGCATTGATCAAAATAGATTTTTCCTTAACATTTAAAAATACTAAGTTTTTGCTTTGACAAAAACATCTTTTGCAAGGCATCTACCAATCAAAGATTGAAGATCCTTTAACCCTTGTTCAAACCACAAGTTTTTATCTTTGAAATTTGAATGATGAGATTCTTGATTGCTTCCATGTCTTGATGATCAAATTGTCCTTTACCAGGGACATGGCTAAGTACTTAGATTTTTCACTCTGCAGAGGTGGTGCACTTTCCCCACAAGACTTGGTTTCCCAAGACAAGATCTTTCAGAAGCCTTCCCTTAGACCAAAATGGACGTGCTCCAACCTATCAAACACTACCACCCAATGTCCATATGGCTAAGTTCTTGCAACCTATATGATCATGGCAGAGCCCATATTGCCAAGTGGTTGCACTTGAAGCTTCTCAACATTTGACATCTCAAATCTCTTTGTTCCTGGGTGGCCATCCACAAGTGAGATACACAAGGTCAACCATAGACATGGGCCTTGTGCACCACTCAACCAAAATCCACCAAGCAAGTCCCATTCCACCCAGGTGATTCATTAACTTAGCTGTTTTATTAAACAAAGCACAAGTCCTCAGACTTAGAATATTTTTCCATAGTGTGAGTATATATTCCACCCATGTTTTCTATTAGCTAGGCTAAGCTTGATAGTAGTAGGAATATTAACTTAGGAAGATTTCCACTAAGGTTTCATCTACTAGGTTTTCCTATAGTAAGGTTTATACTTAGCAAAAACCCATGCAAGTTTACTTAGAGAAAATCACTAATGCATAGTGAAAGTAATGGGACAAAGTATGAAGCATCACTTGCCTTTTTTTGGTAGAGTATGGGTTCACTCCTTGTCCTTGCAACAATCACACTCTTCAAGTCACTACAATCCAATCAAACAAGGCACAAACTCAATCTACCAATCAAGCAAAACATCACATAAAATAACAAAGTCAAAGTAATGCATGCAAGCATTCCAAGCTTTGTTTTGTTTGAAAAAGTGGTTCCTAATGGGTCATAAACATTTGAAAACACCTAATGGTCATTTTGTAAAGTGGCAAAGTCATTTGCAAAAGGTTTCACTTTAAAAACCATTTTCAAAACAAAGTATCATTTTATGTGGTGTAGAAATATTTTTTTACTAAGGCATTAACCTATGGGTTCACCAAATATGTTTTCAAACCATAAAACTTGGTGTTTGGGGTCAGAGAGTTTAAAACAAAACATTTTCCAAAGGTTTTCTTCCAAAACCATTTTTAAATAAATAAACCACATTTCTATTTGACTAGAAATGGTTTTAATTCAAAGAATCAATATTTTGTTTCAGCAAATTCATTTTTGAATCCACAAAGTGTTTCCTAATGTTAGTAGGTTCAAATCACACCATTTGCCAAAGATTTTATCCCCAAAATCATTTTTAAACAATTTTTACATCATTTACAAGCATACAAAAGTTTTTGCAAAAACAACCATTTTTCTAGAAGCTTTTTACTAAACAAAAGGCATGGTTGGCTAGGGCTTGTCTTGCTGATTCCATTGGTATAAAATTTGTAATTTTTGGACGTGTGGATCAAAAGTTGTGCAATTTACAAAATTGGAGAGCTAATCGAGAGTTTTCTGTCTTTTAAATCAAACAGAGGCCACGTGGCTGTTCCTGATTGGGTGGTACCGATTCGTGTGGATCAAGCGATACAGACCACAGGATTAAAAGGGGCATGTGCGGCTCAGATCATCGCATACCCTTTCGCTTACTTTCTATCCTAAACGTCAGATCCAAATCTAACGGTCCTAACTACTCTGACTAATAATCAGCGGCGCTGGCGGCGGCGCTCTGGCGGCAGCGCTCAGGCGAGGTCGTCGCCGGTGATTTAGGAGGCAAGGAAAGCAGAGGGGTGGCTCACCAGAATCGCCGAAGCCTGCTGATGCTCAACGTGTGGTCGACGAGGCAGGGGGCGCACGGGAACGGTGGCGATTGCTCGTCGGAGACGTCGTCGGCGTCGGGTGGTTCCGTCATGGTCGGCGGCCACGTAGATCATGCGGAGGCAAACCGAGGGTGTGGTCAGATGCAGGTGAGTGAGGCGAATGTGGGGGCGTGATTGAGAAAGCACGGGGCAGTCTGTAACTACCTGGGTACTTGCCGGAGATGAACCAGACACGGCGGCGGCGGTTGTTGTCGATGTCCACGCTCAGGGGCGCGCGCGAGTGAGCTGCGGCTGCAGAAAGGTCCGCTGGGGGATGTTGATCACATCTGCGTGTTCGAGGAGGCAAGAGGTGGCGTGTGTTGGCCGGAATTGGCAAGAGAGGTCGTCGGAGACAGAGGTGCTCGGGGAGGAATTGGGGCGGCCTGGGGGCGTGCTTGGGGGAGGAGACAGAGGGGAAACGGAGGAGAGTCGTTGGCGTTTAAAGGGGCATGGTCACTGCGAGTAATGGTGGCCTCATTAAAACGAATTAAGCCTGAGGAATCAACGGCAGGAGCGGGGGAAGAACGAGTCACTGCGGGTGAGGACGATGAACAGGAGGGGTGGGGCATACCTGTCAGCGAGAAAGGAAGTGAGGGGGAGGGGTCCACTTGTCAGTGTCCTCGCGGGTTGCTTCTGCGTTAAAGAAAACGTTTCGGGGGCGAGGGAACAGGTGGGCTGGACTGGGCTGTTGGGCCAGTTTGTTGGGCTGGGTCCTTTGCACTATTTTTTTCTGTCTGAATGATTTAACCTTTTCTATTTCCATTTACTGATTTGAAAATCAATTCACAATTCAAACAACAAAACAAAAATTCAAATAATCCAAACAATCACCACACTTGTAATTGAATTTGGTTCTGTTTATCAACTTAAACCCAATCCCAAAATAAAATAATATTTTTATTCTTTTTAGGATCCATTCATTAATTAAATAAAATGGACCTTTAGTTTTTTTTAATCAAATAGGGTTTGATTTATTTAATAAAATCTCCATTTGAAATCCAAATATTTTCAAAACCAAATCAGTAGGTTTTATTTGAAAATAAAAGATATTTGGAAATCTTGTTTAAAACAAAATAACATTTTTATTTTAGGTTCCATTAATAATTAAATAGAATGGACCTTAGTTATTAAATCAAAATAGGATTTGTTTTAATAAAATCTTTATTTTGAAAACTAAAATAAAAACAAAAACACTTCAGTAGGTTTTATGTGAGAATATAAAATACTTGGAAAGCTTATTTAAAATAAATAAATAAGTTTTAGTGTTTGTTTAAAATAGGAAAAGCCTTTACTTAAATAAAATTGGATATTAAATCCTTATTGTTTTATTTAAATAAACCTTTACTATTTTTATCAAAACAAAACATTTTATTTTAAAATATTGGCCAAGGTTTAATTTGGCTCTATAAAATAATCTTTATTTATAAATCTATTCCTTTTTTTATTTGAAAACAAAATCTTTTATTAAAATATCCAAAATAGTAATTTTAAATATTTTTATTTTCCTTTATTAAATGTTTATCTTTTTAAATCCCTGTAGGATTTATTTGATCCAAATTGGTTTGAAGATTTCCAATTGGATTCAAAAAGTTTCTTCTCACTCTGAAAATCAAACAAAGTTTTATTTTATTCATTTATTTTTCACATTACAAGATTTGGAAAATCTTGGGATGTGACAGAAAGATCGTATGAGATTCGATTGGGCAATACAACAAGATACATAGACCGCCATCCAACTGCATCTATGACTAGAAGTCCTAGTTCATGTTATCATCCGAACCCCCTCCAGTATTAAGTTGCAAGCAACATACTGCTTTAATCAAAGTGTGTAAGGTAAACAGTCCACATGTTCCATGAACAAGAGACTGTTGTTTTCTCCCTAGTGGCAACAACACATCTACAACCGAAGAGATTTCTGTCACTTCCATTGGAAACTAGAGGCGTGAACCCACTATCGAGCATAAATACCCCCTCTTGGAGTCACTAGCAACTACTTGGCCAAGATAGCTACTAACAACGGAGAGCATGCAAGATCACAAACAACACTGACATGATAGAATCATAAAGACAAAACCATTAAATAATCCAACATAATAATCTCAATATCCATCGGATCCCCGCAAACACAACATGCATGATTACAAATAGATTAGATCTTGATCATGAACGGAGCTCACAAGATCTATACATGAAAGCACAAGGAGGAGATACAACCATCTAGCTACTACGTGGACCCATAGTCCAAGGTGGAACTACTCACGCATCATACCGGAGCGAAGGCCTCCGGGATGATCTCCCCTCCAGCAGGGTGCCGGGAAGAACTTCAGATCCCCTCGATCTAGGGATGATGGTGGCGGTGGCTACAGACGGTTTCGTGGAGATTTGATCGAGTGCCTAGGGTTTCTGCATCGGGGGCTTCTTATAGGCGAAGGGGGAGGCCGAGGCGGTGGCCAGGGGCCCCAAACCCTGCCTAGGCGCGAGGCAGGGCCCACCCGCACCTAGGGGGTGTTGCTGCCCTGGCACGCCTCTCTGTCTCCCCTCTGGACTTCTTGTTCCCCACGGAAAGTTATTGACTTTGGATTTTGTTCCGTCCAATTCCGAGAATATTTCCTTACTAGCTTTTCTGGAACCAAAAACAACAAAAAATAGGCAACTGGCACTGTGGCAACTTGTTAATAGGTTAGTACCAGAAAACATGTAAAAAGCACCTCAAAGTGTAGACAAAGCAAAGCAAAGTAGATACTAACAAGCATGGAACATAAAAAAATTATAGATACGTTTCCGACGTATCAAGCATCAAGAAGCTTAACTCCTGCTCGTCCTCGAGTAGGTAAGTGATAAAAGAATAATTTTGAGGTGACATGCACCCTCACAATAAAGATCCAACCATTTGCAAGCATTAAAAGCTGGGATCAAAGAACTATAAACATGTGCATGAAAGATGGAGTTCTAACAATAGGACATAGTAACTGTGCATGCAACATGAAAGGCTACAAACAAAGATCATGAATAACATGCATTGAAAAACATCTGTTTGTTTCACATACAGAAAACATAGCATAGTGGCAATCAGCTTGTCCCTCATAGAGTAACAATACAGATGCATAGGACACCTTCAAAGTTCACAAGGGTGACTAGAAACAAATAGCACAAGAACAAGTAATATCACAATATGCATCAATCAATAAGCTTTGGGACACTGTACATAGAATGACAACTATGCTCTCTTAATGGTGCCTAAAGGTAGAAGGTGGAGATTCAATAGTGGTGGAAGAAAGGCCTTTTTGTAAAGGAAGCAGGGATTTCAAGTTTCAAAAGGAGCTTCCAAAAATTACGGTACTTGTTAGCTTTCATCCCTCATTGACCCTATCATAAGCATCTTGAAGTGATTAAGGTTAAAGTGAACAAAGATGGAGTATATGCTTGACGAATAAGTTGGCAATCTCAAGTCCCTTGAATACGAGGGCCACACCTCATGCTACTCAATTTCAGTCACAGGTAAGTTCTTGTCATTGTAAGTATTTGCATATAATAGAGAACCGCCAATGGGGTACCCCTTGCAAATGGTACATGAGCCTTCCCATAACCAAAATGACAAGGCAAGCAAACAATGAGCATCTCAGCGATCTTTTTATTTACTATATTCATAGCTTTTTATTGAGGATGCTTCATAGATATCTCACTATGGTGATGCTGCAAGTTTCCACCATGATTAGGCATGGCTTAGGCTAGCGGCCTAGGAGTTTCTCTAACACAAAATACTTACTCCATAGACTTACAAGTTCCCACTTTATTTCACACCGGTGACATCCATAGAAAAAAGAGCATGATATCAACTAAGTACAAAGTATAAGTGCAATGTTGAAAATGTTCCCCTTGACAGTACGGTTCTGCTAATTCCAACGTATAAGTGCAAGCATATACAACATAGATGACACAATGGTTCAAGTTTATTAGGGTCAAAGAATATAAAGTGTGCCATCAAGTTCATGAGGGCTTTAATCACTAAGTTTTCACGTAACAAAATAGTTTTTAATTGGAAGATAGATGAAAACAAGAATATACTTGGAATGGTGCAACACACCATGCATAGGAGTTTATAGTGGACCCTTTGGAATAACTTGGTTTCTTGGGAGTTGGAAGCATGAGTAGAGCTTACTCATACAAGTGCAAGGCTAGCAAAAGACTAGGAGCAACCAACTAAGAGAGCATAATGGCCATAATCATGCAGAGCAACAAAGCATTACAAATCAAAGCATAGAGTGGTACTACAAGTCAAGGAATAAATGATCATAGAGGCTAACGGTGACTTCTCATAGTCATAACATGGTGTGAGCATGTGCCAGGTCAACTCAAACAAATCATCAAAGGAGAATACCACAATACTATGCTTTTGCATGCTAAAACAACGCATAATTTCTTCAAGGCACACTAAGAAATCCCAATTGTTTGGAACAAGACATGCTACAGCAATAATCACTAAGCATAAGGTCAAAACAACACCTATCATGTCATGCTAAAAGTCTAAGTCACAGTCAATGTAAGCTCCTCTTGCACTTACAAGCAAGAACTTACTACTCCTTTCCAACACCAAGCAACTTATTTGCAAAACAACACAGAGAGAACGGGGGTCCAAACTACTTTATTCAAGCAAACTAAATAACCTAAGCAAAGCAAATGAAAACTAAGACGCTCCAAGAACAACACAATTGTGCATGAAACAATAAAAACAAAATGTCTAGACAGACCTGAGCTTTTTATTGATGAAGAAAGGGATGCCTTGGGCATCCCCAAGCTTTGACACTTGTACCTCTTGGATATTTCTTGGTGTGACACCATGTTGGCATCCCAAAGCTTGAGATTTTGTCCATTCTTCATCTCATTGCATCATTCTCTCTCTACACCTGAAATTTTTCCTTCATACAAAACTTCACACAATCTTCATTAGCAACATTAGTTTATTCAAAAGATATTAGACCTATGGCAAAGCTTTAGAATAGCAAGGCTTTTCACTAAAAACACAAGCTACTGTAGTAACTCCTTCAAAAATCTCAATTCCCCAAAAGAGAACTCAAAAAGGAATCAATAAGAAGCAAATGCAAATAATGGCAGAAATCTGTCAAAACAGACCAGCAGGTAGAAACCGATTTTTTAGAACATCTTCAGTTGCTCAAATCAAAAAGTGTTGAACTAACCAAAGTTATCTAACATACTGGGAGATTTATTCGTAAATTTTGAGCTCAATCCGAGTTACAGAGACTCATCACGAATATTTATGGTGGAGGACAGAAATCTATTTCGGGACAGCAACTCCGCAAATCTTACTTCCCTCTCATTAGAGGTCATTCTTGGCACAAAAAGCAAACAAAAAGGATAAGGAGAGGTCATTACTGAAGTAATAACTTCCAATACTCAAGGAAACTCTTGGGTTATCTCCCAACAAGTACTTTTCTTTAACGCCTTTAAGTTAGGCATGATAGTTTGAGAAGATGCTCATATAAGAAATATGAATTGGGGTAAAAGAGAGCATCAAGAAGCAAATTCAAAACACATTTGAGTCTAACCCACTTCCTATGCATATGAATCTTGTAAATAAACAAGTCATGAAATCACAAAGCAACGAGCATAGGAAAGCAAAACAGGTGCAACTTCAAAATTTTCAACATAAAGAGGGGAAACTTAATATTGTTGAGATACATAAGACCATGTTTCCCTCTCTCATAATAACTTTCAGTAGCATCATGAATAAAATCAACAATATAACTATCACATAAAGCATGCTTCTCATGATCTACAATCACATAATTTTTATCAAGCTCAAACATAGTGGAATTAAAACCTTCAAACCCACTTTTAGCTATTTTATAATAAGGTAACTGATCATTCATCATAGGACCATCATCTAGAGCTTTATAATAAACATTTTATATGCAAAACTCCTTAGAACCATGCATTTCGAAGTCAGCCACAAATATAGTATTATCATAGATAACAGGAGCATAACTATTATCACAAGTTTTACCCATAGCAGATATTTCAAAAGAATCCACAGGAACATAACATTCATCCTCCTTTGGTAAGCAAGGGGGACAGTCAAATAATGTAAGGTATAAAGAGTTACTCACATTAGAAGGTAGGCATGGGTAGCTAATCCATTCTTCCCCCTCTTGATCATCACTCTCCTCCTCTTTTTCATCTAATGAGCTTCTAGTTTCAGCAATTTCTTCTTCCATAGGATCCTGATACGTCGGAAACGTATCTATAATTTTTGATGCTCCATGCTTGTTTTGCATAATTTGTCTTATCTTTTGTCTACACTTTGAGGTATTTTTATACACTTTCTGGAACTAACCCATTGACAAGATGCCACAGTGCCAGTTGCATGTTTTCTTCTGTTTTTGGTTCCAGAAAGGCAGAAAATCAATATTCTCGGAATTGGTCGGGACAAAATCGAAAGTCATTATTTCCTCGGAGCAACACGGAACCACGAAGTAGAGCCGGAGGGGGGCCACAGGGTGGCCGCACCCCCCCCCCTAGGCGCGGGCAAGCCCTGGAGGCGCCGACAGGGGGTGTAGGCCCCCTGGACCCCCACCGACCATGATTCCTGCGCCTATAAGAAGCTTCCGACCCAAAAACCCTAGGGCATCTAGAAGAAATACACGAAAACCTCCGTAGCGCCGCCGCCGCCACCGAAGGGGAGATTCGGGGGACAGAAATGTAGGGTTCGTAGCATAGAAAATAAAAAAATTCCTACAATGGGAACAACTATGTACCAAGATCTATCTACTAGATACAAGCAACGGGCGGATATACATCCGTAGAGAACACACCTTTGAAGACCGACAAAGCTTAATGAGTCCAAACTCGTGGTTGCTGTAGACGATCTCTTGCCGATCTCAAGATT
The DNA here is from genome assembly GCA_030063025.1 of Avena longiglumis. Taxonomy (NCBI): domain Eukaryota; kingdom Viridiplantae; phylum Streptophyta; class Magnoliopsida; order Poales; family Poaceae; genus Avena; species Avena longiglumis. The sequence goes on along the minus strand of CP125977.1, from coordinate 91,451,622 downwards.
GAGAGGAAGTCCTAGCGCCGCAAAACAACAGTGCATCCGTGCTCGCACACACGTACAAGACACCGAGCAACCTCCGCCTCCTCGCTCCAGCGATGTAGCAGAAGCACAACTATTTCTTGCCGACTAGCCACCGAGAACATGTATCTCGCTAGTCCGAGGCCATGGGGGATAAATTCTAGAGGGGGGGAGAGATCCTTCACGAGGAGGTGTGCTTTCAGAGGATGAGAGGGGGCCTTTTATAGGGGAGAGGGGGGCACCAAAGGGGCATGGCGCCCAGCCATGGGGGATGCCCCCACCTCTTCCACATTCATGTGGGTGGACACTCCACTCACTCAAATGCCTTTCAATTTCCTCCACTCAAAATCCCACTCAAATTCCCATTAAATTCCCTCCTTTGTTGCTGATACGTTGGAAACGTATCTATAATTTTTTATGATCCATGCTTGTTTAGTATCTACTTTGCTTTACTTGTCCACACTTTGAGGTGCTTTTTACATGTTTTCTGGTACTAACCTATTAACAAGTTGCAACAGTGTCAGATGTCTGTTTTCTGTTGTTTTTGGTTTCAGAAAAGTTAGTAAAGAAATATTCTCGGAATTGGACGGTACAAACGGCAAAGTCAATTACTTTCCGTGGGGAACAATAAGTCTAGAGGAGAGCCGGAGGGGACGGCCAAGGGGCCAGACCCACCCCAGGCACGGGGGAAGGTGGGCCCGCGCCTGGCTAGGGTTTGGTGGCCATGGACACCTCCCGATCTCGCCCCTTCGCCTATAAGAAGCCCCTGATGCATAAACCCTGAGTACCCGATCAGAAATCCACGAGACCGTCTGTAACCGCTGCCACCATCGTCCCTAGATCGGGGGGATCTGAAGCTCTTCCCAGCACCCTGCCGGGGGGGAGATCATCCCGGAGGCCTTCTCTCCGATATGATTCGTGAGTAGTTCCACCTTGGACAATGGGTCCATGTAGTAGCTAGATGGTTGTATCTCCTCCTTTGTGCTTTCATGTATAGATCTTGTGAGCTCCGTTCATGATCTAGATATAATCTATTTGTAATCATGCATGTTGTGTTTGCAGGGATCCGATGGATATTGAGATTATTATGTTGGTTTGATTAATGGTTTTATCTTTATGATTCTAGCATGTCTGTGTTGTTTGTGATCTTGCATGCTCTCCGTTGCTAGTAGCTATCTTGGCCAAGTAGTTGCTAGTGACTCCAAGAGGGGGTATTTATGCTCGATAGTGGGTTGATGCCTCTAGTTTCCAATGAAAGTGACAGAAATCTCTTCGGTTGTAGATGTGTTGTTGCCACTAGGGAGAAAACAACGGTCTCTTGTTCTGGAACATGTGGAATGTTTACCTTACACACTTTGCTTAAAGCAGTTGTCTGTTGCTTGCAACTTAATACTGGAGGGGGTTCGGATGATAACCTGAAGGTGGACTTCTAGTCATAGATGCAGTTGGATGGCGGTCTATGTATCTTGTTGTATTGCCCAATCGAATCTCATAGGATATTTCTGACTAGTAATTGCATTGTTATGCCTTGCTCAGTTCCTGTCAATTGCCTTGCTATAATTTGTTTACCCTGCATGCCATGTTGTTTATCTAAGGAGAGCACCTCTAGTGAACTATGGACCCCGGTCCAATCTTTACCATTGATACATCTTCCACTATTACCTGTTTACTTGCTGCAAACCATTACCTTCCACACCATACGTTTAATCCTTGTTACAGCAAACCGATGAGCTTGACAACCTCACTGATTCGTTGGGGCAAAGTCTTGAGTTTGTGTTGTGCAGGTCTCCGAGTTGCTTGCAACACCTGTATGACGTTTCCTTCCTCCTACTGGTTCGATAACCTCGGTTTCTTACTGAGGGAAACTTGCTGATGTGATGCTTCATACCTTGCTCTTGGGTTTTCCAACGAAGCGTTCCACGACAAGTACTGGGCGCCTTCAAGATATTTTCTAGCACCGTTGTCGGGGAGGCTAAGGACGTCTTCACTAGGGGAGTCCTTCACTTCCTTTCTCTTTTCTTTGTTTATAGTTAGCTTTGTTTCTTTTGCTTGGTTTTGTTTGCCTCTTTTCAAAAAACCCAAAAAAAATTAGTCTAGTTTGGTTTGCTTGCTTTATTCAAAAACACAAAAAACTTAGTTCCCTCTGTATCTCACCATGTTGCTCCCCTAGTTTTCCTTGAAAGATCTTGCAATAGGTAGTGGCTCCATAATTGGGAAAGATAATATTGAAGAATTCTTAATTATGTTAGCAAGCATGAGGATATTGAGGATAAATATATTGCAAAGCTTGCTCCTAATTATGAGATTATTGCAGCTTCTTTAGTTCATATGTTGGAGGCTAGGTTTGTTAGCCTTAACCCCTTCATACAATTCTTGTTCCTAAAACTAAAAGAAGAGAAGAATGTTGAAAAAAGGGAATTCATCCTTGAAACTTTATCAAAAGAATTCCATGATATTGCTGGGGAAGCCAAAAAGGTTTTTGAACATTTCAATATGCTAGGTTCAAGTGTAGATGTTGTGGTTATTTCTGATAAAACTAATCCTAGAGAGGAATTCAATATACCCATACCCTTTAAGCTTGTTGGAATGCATGAAGCCTTTGAAAAGAACTTTGATTGGATTGCCCCTGAAAATCTTTTTGATGAAGGTAATAGACCAAAGAGAGATGAGAAAGTATCCTCCAAACCCCATTTGGATGAGATACCTTTCATAGTTGAAGATTTGGCAAGTATGAATGTTAATGCTTCTTCATTTGAAAATACTTGATTCTTCTTGCTTCTTGTGCCTAACTTAAAGGTGTTAAAGAAAAGTACTTGTTGGGAGATAACCCAAGAGTTTCCTTGAGTCTTGGAAATTATTACTTCTATAATAACCTCTCCTTATCCTTTTTGTTTGCTTTTTGTGCCAAGAATGACCTCTAATGAGAGGGAAGTAAGATTTGGAGAGTTGCTATCCCAAAACATATTTTTATCCTCCACCAAAACAATTCGTGAGGAGGCTATGTAACTCGGATTGAGCTCAATTTACGAATACATCCCCCAGTATGTTGGAAAACTTTTGTTAGTTCAACACTCTTTGATTTGAGCAACAGAAGATGTTCGAAAAAAATCGTTTCTATCTGCTAGTCTGTTTTGACAGATTTCTGCCATTATTTACATTTGCTTCTTATTGATTCCTTTTTGAGCTCTCTTCAAGTAAATTGAGTTTCTTTGAAGGAGTTACTTCAGTAGCTTGTGTTTTTAGTGAAAAGTCTTGTTGTTCCAAAGCTTTGCTAGTGGTCTAATATCTTTTGAATAAGCTAATGTTGCTAATGAAGATTGCGTAAAGTTTTGTATGAAGGAAAAATTTCAGGTGTAGAGAGAATGATGCAATGAGATGAAGAATGGACAAAAGCTCAATCTTGGGTATGCCACCATGGTGTCACCCCAAGAAATATCCAAGAGGTACAAGCGTCAAAGCTTGGGGATGCCCAAGGCATCCCCTTCTTCATCAATAAAAAGCTCAGGTCTGTCTAGACACTTCGTTTTTATTGTTTCATGCACAGTTGTGTTGTTCTTGGAGCGTCTTAGTTTTCATTTGCTTTGCTTAGTTTGTTTAGTTTGCTTTAGTAGTTTGGACCCCCGTTCTCGATGTGTTGTTTTGCAAATAAGTTTGCTTGGTGTTTGAAAAGGAGTAGTAAGTTCTTGCTTGAAGTGCAAGAGGAGCTTGCATTGACTATGACTTAGACCTTAGCATGACATGCTAGGTGTTGTTTTAGCATTATGCTTAGTAATTATTGCTGTAGCATGTCTTGTTCCAATCAATTGAGATTGCTTAGTGTGCCTTGAAGAAATTATGCATTGTTTTAGCATGCAAAAGCATAGTATTGTGGTATTCTCCTTCGATGTTTTGCTTGGGTTGACTTGTCACATGCTCACACCATGTTATGACTATGACAAGTCACCATTAGCCTCTATGATCATTTAGTCCTTGACTTGTAGTACCACTCTTTGCTTTGATTATTTTGCTTTGTTGCATTGCATGATTATGTCCATTATTGCTCTCTTAGTTGGTTGCTCCCAGTCTTTTGCTAGCCTCTACTTGTATGAGTAAGATCTACTCATGCCTCCAACACCCAAGAAACCAAGTTATTCCAAAGTGTCCACTATAAACTCCTATGCATGGTGTGTTACACCATTCCAAGTATATTCTTGTTTTCATCTATCTTCCAATTAAAAAATATTTTGTTATGTGAAAACTTAGTGATTAAAGCCCTCGCAAACTTGATGACACACTTTATTATTTGCCCCTAATAAACTTGAACCATTGTGACAAATTAGTTGTATATGCTTGCACTTATAAGTTGGAATTAGCAGAACCGTGCTGTCACGAGGAACGTTTTCAACATTGCACTTGTACCTTGTTGTACTCAGTTGATATCATGTTCTTTTGTCTATGGATGTCACCTGTGTGAAATAAAGAGGGAACTTGTAAGTCCATGGAGTTTGTATCCTGTGTTAGAGAAACGCATGGGCCGCTATCCTAAGCCATGCCTAATCATGGTGGAAACTTATAGCATCACCATAGTAACATCTATGAAGCATTCTTCTTATAAAAAAGAGACACATTGAGAAAATAGGAAAGAGAGAAAAAAGCACCATATTCCCATGGTTCATAAGAAGAATTGCTGAGATGCTCATTGTCTGCTTGCCTTGTCATTTTGGTTATGGGAAAACTCATGTACCATGTGCAAGGGGTACCCCATTGGCGGTTCTCAATGATATGCAAATACTTACAGTGACAAGAACTTACCTGGACCCAAAGTTGAGTATGCATGAGGTGTGGCCCTCGTATTCAAGGGTCATGAGATTGCCAACTTATACTTCGTCAAGCATATACTCCAGCTTTGCCACTTTAACCTTAACCACTTCAAGATGCTTATGATAGGGGAAATGAGGGCTGAAAGCTAATAAGTACCATAATTTTTGGAAGCTCTTTATGAAACTTGTAATCCCTGCTTGCTTTAAAAAAGGCCTTTCTTCCACCATTATTGAGTCTCCACCTTCTACCTTTAGGCACCATTAAGAGAGCATAGTTGTCATTCTGTGTGAAATGTTCCAAAGCTTATTAATTGATGCATATTGTGTTATTACTTGTTCTTGTGCTACTTGTTTCTAGTCACCCTTGTGAACTTTGCAGGTGTCCTATGCATTATATTGCTACTCTATGAGGGACAAGATGATTGCCACTATGCTATATTTTCTGTATGTGAAACAAACAAACATTTTCCAATGCATGTTATTCATGATCTTTGTTTGTAGCTTGCCATGTTGCATGCATAGTTACTATGTCCTATTGTTAGAACTCCATCTTTCATGCACATGTTTAGAGTTCTTTGATCCCGACTTTCAATGCTTGCAAATGGTTGGATCTTTATTGTGAGGGTGCATGTCACCTCAAAATTTATTCTTTTTATCACTTACCTACTCGAGGACGAGCAGGAGTTAAGCTTGGGGATGCTGATACGTTGGAAACGTATCTATAATTTTTTATGCTCCATGCTTGTTTAGTATCTACTTTGCTTTACTTGTCCACACTTTGAGGTGCTTTTTACATGTTTTCTGGTACTAACCTATTAACAAGTTGCAACAGTGCGAGATGCCTATTTTCTGCTGTTTTTGGTTTCATAAAAGTTAGTAAAGAAATATTCTCGGAATTGGACGGGACAAACGGCAAAGTCAATTACTTTCCGTGGGGAACAAGAAGTCCAAAGGAGAGCCAGAGGGGCCGTCCAGGGGGGGCCATACCCACCCTAGGCGCGGGGGCAGGTGGGCCCGCGCCTGGCTAGGGTTTGGTGGCCGTGGCCGCCTCCCAGTCTCGCCCCTTCGCCTATAAGAAGCCCCCTATGCAGAAACCCTGAGTACCCGATCAAAAATCCATGAAACCGTCTTTAGCCGCCCCCACCATCGTCCCTAGATCGGGGGGGTCTGAAGCTCTTCCCGGCACCCTGCCGGAGGGGCGATCATCCCGGAGGACTTATCTCCGATATGATTCGTGAGTAGTTCCACCTTGGACTATGGGTCCATGTAGTAGCTAGATGGTTGTAACTCCTCCTTTGTGCTTTCATGTATAGATCTTGTGAGCTCCGTTCATGATCAAGATCTAATCTATTTGTAATCATGCATGTTGTGTTTGCGGGGATCCGATGGATATTGAAATTATTATGTTGGTTTTATTAATGGTTTTATCTTTATGATTCTATCATGTATGTGTTGTTTGTGATCTTGCATGCTCTCCGTTGCTAGTGGTTATCTTGGCCAAGTAGTTGCTAGTGACTCCAAGAGGGGCTATTTATGATCGATAGTGGGTTCATGCCTCTAGTTTCCAAAGGAAGTGACAGAAATCTCTTCGGTTGTAGATGTGATGTTTATACTAGGGTGAAAACAACGGTCTCTTGTTCATGGAACATGTGGACTATTTACCTTACACACTTTGCTTAAAGCAGTTGTCTGTTGCTTGCAACTTAATACTTGAGGGGGTTCGGATGATAACCTGAAGGTGGACTTCTAGTCATAGATGCAGTTGGATGACGATCTATGTATATTGTTGTATTGCCCAATCAACTTCATAGGATCTTTCTGGCTAGTAATTGCATTGTTATGCCATGCTCAGTTCATGTCAATTGCCCCGCTGTAATTTGTTTACCCTTCATGCTATGTTGTTTATCTAAGGAGAGCACCTCTAGTGAACTATGGACCCCGGTCCAATCTTTACCATTGATACATCTTCCACTATTACCTGTTTACTTGCTGCAAACCATTACCTTCCACACCATACATTTAATCCTTGTTACAGCAAACCGATGAGCTTGACAACCTCACTGATTCGTTGGGGCAAAGTCTTGAGTTTGTGTTGTGCAGGTCTCTGCATTGCTTGCAACACCTGTGTGACGTTTCCTTCCTCCTAATGGTTCCATAACCTCGGTTTCTTACTAAGGGAAACTTGCTGCTGTGCTGCTTCATACCTTGCTCTTGGGGTTTCCAACGAAGTGTTCTACGACAAGTACTGGGCTCCATCAGCTGCTACTATAGCAGTCATATAGTTAGCTTTTTGTTGTAGTATCCGTCACAATGTCTTAGCTTTGGAATTCATCCAAATCCATCGTGGAATCTCCTTTCCATTACATTGTGCCACTCATAGTTTAAATTGAGATAAACTTAATTTTGTATCTTGTGACAAAACTAGTATCAATGTAACGCTTTACAATGAACTATTTGTAATTTTTTGTCAGCTCTACACAAATATATTCTTAGTTCTTCCAAAAGATCATAAGAATATCCTTACTATCGTCCAATGATCATTTTATGATTCATTCTAGTATATGCTCATAACACTTAGAGCATAGGACATATCTGGATGTGTACATACCATGGTATGATTGCTCAAAACATTCTCGTGATTTCACTCATCAAGTGTCAAAGCACTTGTATCTTGTTTCACTTATCAAGTGTCGATACACTTGAATCTTGATTCAATTCCTTTCCATGTGACAAGAACTGTTTCTTGTCTTTTCTATATTGAATTCCTTCAATATCTCATATATGTACGTTTGGCACAACCATATTAGCGTCACAGTCTATCCACTATATACATTCATGCTAAATATTCGGGTTTTTCCTTAGTCTTTCATGAAAATGAAATTCTTAACCTTCGTCAATAAAAATTACATCATTTCTAATCAACAAGATGTCCTCCACATAGTGTATTAGAAATATGTCTCAGCGCTCCCACTTAATTTCTTGCAAATGCAAGCATCTTCATCGTCTCCTGATGAAAACTCCTTTTCATCACGGTGAAGATTCCAACTCCGTGATGCTTACTTCATCCATTGAAGTTTGCATGCCCTTTTAGCATCCTTTGAATTAACAAAACCCTTTGGACCATGTCATGTACACGTCCTAGGTAACCATTCTATTAGAAGAACTTTGTTTTGTTTATTCCTACCATATACCAAATTATATGTAGTGGTTGCTACTTTAATCTGTCTAGACTAAATATCGCTATGAAAGATCAAACCTTGTCATAGTCAACTCCTTGAACATTGTCATAAAATACTTTACGACATGTCGACTATTTCATAGATGTGAAACATCCATGTATGATTATTTATAGATCCAAATACAACCGATAGGTTTTTACACCTTTCCGGAGGGTCTTCCAAGTTCAAAACTTGATTTCTCGTGTATGGAACTATCACGGATTTTATGGCTTCAAGCCATTTGACAGAGTCAGGGCCCATCATCGCTTCTTTGCATGTAGTCGATTCATCATTGTCAAATAATGATTTACTCTCAAATCTCAACATTTGATTGTTTATCCGACCTACTTGGTTTAATAGGAACTTAGACCTCCGTGACCGCAACCTTTGAGGCACGTGAGCCATGAGCATTCTACCTGCCTCCGGAACATTTTCTGGCACTGCGCAACTCAGCAAATATAGCTAAGGTTCGTTAACCTTATCAAAGTTCTATTGTCCTCCCACTTAACTTTTTATGAAGAAACTTCACGTTTCAAGCGACAAAACCTTTTGTCCTTGGTTTTATGGAGGAATACCCAATGATTATTCGAAATAACCTACAAAGACATGCTCATCCGACTTTGGCTGTAAACATCTTACTTATGCTTAGCATACCAAAATTTAACAAATGACAATTTGGGTTTTTACCCCAAACCATAACTTCCATGGTGTCATTTCAACGGATCAAGATGGAGCTCTTTTTAGTGTAAAAGCGGTAATCTCTAAAGCTTTAATCTTTTAAAACATAATGGCAGTTTTATAAATGACACCTTTGATCCAACCATGTCACACAAGGTTTCATTACAAATCTCAAACACTCCACATTCCTATGGTGTTTCGGGAGATGCAAATCTAGGTGTTTTTGCTAAACTTGTAACTCAAATAAATCCCTTTATGATAAAATCATAAATCATTTATTTTCTTGTTACACTTGCAACTCAAATAAATCCCTTATGATAAAATCATAAACCATTTATTTTCTTGTTACAATGATTTTCCACTTCATCTTGAAAGTCTTTGAACATTTTCAAATATTTCATACTTCTTTCTCATTAAGTGAATATTCACTCAAATTACTGGAGAAAGCATATGAAGTTGAAGTCCATCGCTTACGACTACACATAATGGACTACATACATTGATATGTATAAATTCCAATAATTTAGTCGATCGTTCTTCTTTGTCCTTTGAACGAAGATTTAATTATCTCGAGGAAAGTCTCACAAGCGTCACTTGATCAAATCAAAGACTCCAAAAATCCATGAAAATGGAGTTTCTTCATGTTTTCTTTCCAATATAATTTAAACGGCGATGTCACTTCGTAAGTGATCTTCCAATCATTTTTCTTGCGACATTTTAGCATTAGCTTTATGGATGTGATTTATCCAACTAGATTTGTAAATCATCCATCTTATATGGAATACGGTAACTATTTGAATAACCTTTGTTCTCATAATACCTGATTTAAATAACAATTATTAAAACAAATCTTGAAGTCAAGCTTTGATGTCAACGACAAATACAAACAACGGTTTGTTTGTTTTCGATGAACATCATCACATATTCTCTTGCTAGTTACTTAGGCCATTGTGGTTCATGAATTGCGTCGTTCCGTATGAAATTCCATACCAACCAATTCGGTATCCAATACCCAAGAACCACATTGTTTAACAAGCAAAGAATACAACCATAACATGTATATCATCCATATACCTAAATTGGATATTTCCAATCTTTTCTTTTCTGCCAAATAAATTTTATAGATTCTCTTTCAGCATTTCCTTTTCCTTTTAAAAGAATCTATCAACATCAAAAGTGGCGCCATATACATGACACATAGTACAAAGTGTGTATATTCAAATAATAATACCTTTGGACTTGCACTTTGAAGTAGATCACCATCATCAAATGATCGGCGTTCTTTCAAAATCCATTCTTTAGTAATCTTTTAGTGTAGTAAACACTTTACATACATCTTATATTCATCCTTATCATGACGACTTTCATGATCAAGCTAATGTAGCTTATGAAGGCGAATCGTGAGTATAATGTTACTTTCCAAAACCCTTTTGGATGATTAGTATGTCTAGCATCTCCAACCTTTGCAAATTCTCATCCAATATGAGAACATATATTATACTCTATCATATTGCAACCAAAACATTGTTTCAGATATCGTTATATCTGCCACACATGATGGTTTCTGAAACAATTCTTTCAGATCCTAGATAAACTTGATATTAAAACAATCAAGAATCATGGAGGCAAATATGATACTTAAGATACTAACACTGGAATTGTTACTCTTGATTTAATACCAATTATTAAATTTCACGGAGTAAACAGAGTTTGCTGAAAGTTTGCAATAGGACTTTAAACTTTAGATTGAAACTCAATACAATACGATACCAGTTCGTAAAGTAAATATCTAGAATTCTATAGTTCTATTATCTCAATTACAACTATGCATAAGTTGATGAACGAATGCCAATGACTACAACAAATTATGCAAATTCACTTTGATTTAATTTATGATAAGTTGAGTTCTACTAATCCAAATTAGAAATTAACTCCCACTCAAAAACGACATCCCTCGTGTATTTTGGTGATTACATGAACCAAATCCACTACACCAAGTATGATCATCACGTGAGTCGGTGTAGCTTCAAAGGCGAGCATCAAATGGGTATCATATCTAACATATGACTCATGCTTAACCTTTCGGTTCGTGTTTCGAGGCCATGTTTGTACATGCTAGGCTCGCCAAATGAGAACCTTAGTATTCGCATGTGTAACTGTCTTACACCCGTAATATGGTCGTGGATCCAAGAACACCCGATCATCACGTGATGTCTTGGAGCGACGAAACATAATCGGGGCATACTTAAGGAAGAACACATTCTTATCTTGATATTTAAATGAGGGATCATCTTATTATGCTAATAAAACACCAAACAAGCAATATAAGATGCAATCAAATATCACATGTTTGTAAGTGAAATGATATGGTTCCCGCATATGATCTCCATCATGTGCACCGTGGTATGATCTCTATCATACCTCTATGTGTAAGGCCAAGGTCTATGGAACCTAAACGTTATGTGTGTTGTAAGAGTATCATCTTATACTTTTACTTACAACATCACCATATCATAACACTAGCCCAGCAACAATCTAAACTAGACGCCTCTAATTTATCCATTGCAAGTTTTACGTGGCTTAGGGATTTCGAAGATAGAACCGTTCTTACCTACGAACATGAACCACAACAAGGATAATCAAATTGTTGACAACTTGTTGCAAATTAGATATTGACTATAGTAGGAGAGACAGACACCCTCTAGCCACTTATGCAAAACTAGTTGCATGTCAAGAGTGGAACAGGTCTCATGTGCGAGGGCATGTAAAGTTTGTCCGGGCCGCTTCATCCCACTATGCCACCAATATCCAAAGTATAACTATGAAGCAATAAAATGATCATCATCGCCCACATAATCATATGTGTACTACCCGTGCAAAGCATCTACGCATAGATCCGGCTCTGATACCACTGTAGGGTTCGCAACATAGAAAACAAAAAAATTCCTATGATGGGAACAACTATGTACCAAGATCTATCTACTAGATACAAGCAACGAGCGGATATACATCCGTAGAGAACATACCCTTGAAGACCGACAAATTTTAACGAGTCCAAACTCGTGGTTGATGTAGACGATCTCTTGCCGATCTCAAGATCGAGAGGAAGTCCTAGCGCCGCAAAACAGCTGCGCATCCATGCTCGCACACATGTACAAGACACCGAGCAACCTCCGCCTCCTCGCTCCAGTGATGCAGTGGAATAACAACTATTTCTTGCCGAATATCCACCAGGAACATGTATCTCGCTAGTCCGAGACCATGGGGGGTAAATTCTAGAGGGGAGAGAGATCCTTCACGAGGAGGTGTGCTTTGAGAGGATGAGAGGGGAGCCTTTTATAGGGGAGAGGGGGCACCCAAGGGACATGGCGCCCAGCCATGGTAGCTGCCCCCACCTCTTCCACATTCATCTGGGTGGACACTCCACTCACTCAAATGCCTTTCAATTTCCTCCACTCAAAATCCCACTCAAATTCCCATTAAATTTCCACCAAATTTAATGCAAACTCTCATTAAATAGAACTCCTTTTATTTATTCAGAATTTTGTCAATTACTTTAATGACAAACATTCACATATAACCCCTTGCTAGTATTTCATTTCACATGCAAAAACACTTTCTGCAATTTCACCCGAAAACCTATTTCGGTATCTAGTGAAATAAATTCCTGCGCTTGTTATTCTTTCCAGCATGAAACTTTTGCTCCAATTGGATGTTGGTGTCTCTTAAGTGTGCCACTCTACGGTTCGCGAATAATGCGGACATGATCGAGACCCTTCTCCGATCAATAATCAGAAGCGGGATCTGGAGACCCATACTGACTCCCACACATTCAACGATGACTTTCTTGTGATCGTCAGAACCTTTTATGCTAGTATCTTAATCCTTTTGTTTCGCGCTATATTACATGTCCGAGATTCGATCATCAGTATATCCATACCTAGTTTTATCTCATTACTGACATGCACTCTTTTCTCGTTCCCGTGATATAACATTCTAGTGATCAAATCACTTGCTTGCAAGCTAATCAATGTGATATCACCGAGAGGGACCAGAGCATAGCTATCCGTCATCGAGATGAACAAATTCCATTCTCGATCCATGGGCCTCAACATAACACTTTAGTAGTTCTGAACCCATCTTTATAATCACCCAGTTACGGTATGACGTTTGATGTTATCAAGAAACTCTTCCGGTGTTAGTGATTGACATGATCTCATGGTCTAAGGATTAGGATCACTTCGTAAGTTGTTATAGCAATATAAACTCAATGACTTTGATCGTAATGCTATACTTCGGATGAATGTTCATCACACCATTCCATTAATGTTGTGACCTTGTTATTAACAACATCCAATGTCCATGATCAGGAAACCTTTGATCATCTTGTTAATCAACGAGCTAGTTTATAAGAGAGGCATAACTAGGAACTTCCTTTTTATTTATTAAACACACATGTATTAATGTTTCCATATTAATACAATTATAGCATGCAAAATAAACATTTATCATAAATAAGGAATACGATAATAACCACTTTATTATTGCCTCTCGGGCATATTCCCTTCAAGAAAGTCTCTGTTCTGGCACCCTACCGGACGGGGAAGTGCCCCGGGAGCCATCTCCGTCGATCTCCACCACCATCTCCATTACCGCTTCTGATTCCCATGATGAGGAGGGAGTAGTTCTTCCTCGAGGCTAAGCGCTCTACCGGTAGCTATGTGTTCATCTCTCTCTATGCATGATCTTGTGGTCATGAGCTTTGTAATTAAGTAGATCTACCTTGCTACTCAAGTGCTTCATTAGATCTCTGCTCTCCCCATGTGTGTGAAAGTGACAGCGTGCACACCATGGTGGCACTTAGGCTTGAGTCTACATAAATACTCCTTGTGCTTTAATAGATCTATGATTTTCCCCATGTGTGTGAAACTGACAGCGGGCATACCGTGTGTGGCACTTTGGCTGGATTGAATATTTGTTATGAGTTATATTTGGAGTTGGATGTCTCTATGAAATTGTGGTGTTTGTTGGAACCATCTAGCGCTCAAGGTGACAGTGTGGGGTTATCTAGATTGGGGAAGGCAGACTTTGAGGTGTGCTGTTAAAGCCCTACCATGGATTAGAGTGTCCAACCGGAGAGTAGTTAAGAGTAGTATCATGAAGAGAGGATATTTATATGAGAGAGTGTTCACTAGCGAAAGTATGATCCCTAGGCCTTGTCTCTAAACATTGAAACACCGTTTGCTACTAGATTTGTTGCATGTTTGCTTTCTTCCTTCTTGTTGCCTTTAGTCTTTACCTCACCGTCAAGCTCTTTTCTGGCACCGTTACCACTTGTATTTCACTATCTCTTCACCTAACTAGCGCACCTATATTGGATGTGTTGGGGACACAAGAGACTTCTTGTATCTTGATTGCAGGGTTGCTTGAGAGGGGTAGCTTTGACCACTTCCTCCCTGAGTTCGATAAACCTTGGGTATTCCACTTAAGGGAAACTTGTTGTTGTTCTACAAACCTCTGCACTTGGAGGCCCAACATGTAACATCCCAATTTCAGCAACCCTGATTAAATGTCCAAAAGGCAAAAATCAGGGGGAACAAAACTTTATTTTTGCAATGTGTGCTTACTTGTTTGCTTGTGCTCAAGCAAATGTTTATGTATTAGTTGTGTACCCCTCATCTCAACACTAGTTCACAAAAACTATTTTACAAAAGAGATGTCATGGATGATCCTTCATATTCTCAAATGTTCTAGCATTTCAAAAACCTGAGCCAAGATGACTTTAACACAACCAAATACTTTACTAGCTTCTATTGCCAAAACTATGAAGACATGTGTATATACTCTCCTTATGTTTTCAAGACAGAACCTTCAACTACTCTTATCCCTAGGTTTTCCCAAAAACTTTATTAAAACCTTTTCATCTCCATCTTGGTAGAGATACCAAGATGGTACTTATCTTACTTCAAGCAAAACCCCTTTCAACCTACCCATCCTTACCTCAAGCTAGGCTTGATGGTAACCCTAGTACTAGTTGGATAAGTAATATGATGAATTGCCTTGATCTGTTGGTTGATGAATTGCCTTGATCTGTTGTCTGATGGATTGCCTTGATCTACTGATTGCCTTGTTTGCTTAGGAACTAGAGTGAGCTAATTTAGTATCTCATCCCTTAGGACCCAATCCTTGTTTGTGATCATCAATCTCAAGCAAGCACCCAAGTCTGGATCAATCCTAAGCCACTCAAGTGCCCTTCTCATCTCCTGCTCAAATCAATCCCAGGATAATCCCTCTGGATGGTTTTCAACTCAGTGGAGACCCAATCTGAGCATGAATCCTATCTACCTGGTTATTACCTCAACATCATCTCCTTGATCATGAGCTTGGAACCTGGCATCCTCTCAGAAGCATCTACACTTGTACTCTAGTTAAAAATCTCCAAAACTGCCAAAATGGCTAAGTCTGGATTTCTTCTCTAGATTCAATCTTTGGAGCCCTACCTCTTCCAACCTAGGTGCATTCTTGAGAATGTATTTGAACCATATTGTAGTACCTCAGTAGTACCACCAAGGAACACTCTTGCCATTGGCTAAGCCATTTGAATTCCCACTCATCCATGATGGTTTTGTAGTCAAGATAATAATCTTTTCTTCAAATCTTATCATCTAGCCTACTCTGGCAAAAGCTCACATCTATATGCCACCTCCCCTTGACCAACTCCTTGTTTGGTTATGATCTACTAGTAATGGACTATCAACTCCCACTTCACTTGTTTCCATTGGAGCCTTGTGCTCCTTAAACCCACCTGGTTTAGGAGGCTACCTGATGTATATGTTATGGCAGCCTTATTTTCAACAAAGTTTGCCATCACTCCAAAACCACCTCAAATCCAACCAAGCCCAACTCTTGCTTCCATGATCATCTGTATGACATGGTCTATTCATCCATATACCCCTTGTACCAAGTTGATCTCTGAGCTCCCTAATCCAACCCTGTTTAGGTGGCATCAGAATAACTAAACCCTAGATCCTTCCCTTATCTAGTTTCCATCCTTTTCATCACCTTTCTTCAAAAACAAGGTTGAATTTGATGCCTAAATCAAGTTTACATCATCTACCTTGGATATAAGCATCCCCAAATAATTCCCCCAATTATTTGGCTTATTGAACTATTTTATTTCCTTTACCTACCAATTCCTCAAATTCCTTGTCTTTAAAGGCAAGTTTGTTTTTACCCAAATAACTTTGCCAAATCAATGCATATTTGAGTTCTCCACAGAATATCCCATCTTACCAACTCAAAAATAAATATTTTTGAGATTCTTTATTATTTCTTTTTGCCCTTTATCTTAAATGGCACAAACAAGAAATAATTCCCCAAAAATACTTTTCCACCTCAATAAATCCCAATAAAATCCTCCAATGTGTGATATGGTAGTTAGGACCATATCACATCAAAAACCAAGCTTTCCCAATGTAAAAATATCATTTTTGCTTCCATAATATATTTCTGCACTTTTTGAAGAAGTGCATTTAAATGAGGATAAAATCCTCAGAAAAATCCCCTTTAAATCATGGAGACATTATTTTATCACACCTATCCACCAGTACCATTTACACACTTTCCCAAATGCAACTTTTGCAACTTCCTTCACAAGACCTCTTTTGATCAAATTTGGCAAACTAGTCAAATCTTGATTAAAACCCACTCCACTCATCACCAAACCTTGCCAAGCACTACACCACAGCACCCACTACACCCTCTGGTCGACCACCCACTATAGCATCTTGAACACTTGTCCTCTTGTGTTTGTCTAAAAGAGGGACAAAGCTCATGTACCTTCAAAGACATATTAAAACTCATTGCAGCACCCCAATCCCTCTTTGCTCTATGCACGACCCTAAGCACACCACACCCCCTCCCCAACGCCCTTGGCCACCAATGGGAAGCCCCTGTACCATTCCCTAGATCCTCCATGAGCTATGTCCACCATGGACCTCCCCTCTCGGGTTTATAAGGCCACAGGCCACCCCAGCTCGCCCCTCTGCCCTCATTTGCCCTCAGCACACCTCCCCAGAGCCCACTATCCTCTTCCTCTGCCCTGACCAGCTCGAAATAAGGAGAAAGGAGAGCTTCTACCTCCTCACAAAAGTCGAGCACCCCATTTCCCCCTCAGATCTGGCCCGACTGCTGTTCCTCCTCTTTTCCTTTTTATTTTCACTAGATCTGCAGAATACCCATTTGGTTTAATTAAAAATGAAAAGGGAAAAATGAACCAAATACTCAAATCTAATTTTTCTCAAATGCCTAGATGTCCTACCCAACATGCAGACCAAGTTTTGCCCTAATTAGATGATTAAAATAAATATGATAAATCTTATTCTAAGATCTGTCCAGAACACTAAACAATTTCCTCAGGGAGTTTACAAGCCCAAATGACCCAAACTCAATTGGTGATGAAAGGTACTGACCCTACATTTCATACCCCACTGGCCCCACCTTAGTTTGCTTCCTAGTTTGCCCTTGTCAAAAATAACAAAAATAGAGCCTTTCTGACTTTAGGAATTTATCCAGGCCAAACTAATTGAGGTTTTGACCCAAACCCAACTCCCAGTGAACACACATAACAACAACTTACAAAATCAAGCAGCTCATAATTTTATGAGTCTCTGTTAATTTTTAGTGAATTAAACCCTTCTGTGCATGGTTTATTCACTACTAAAAACATTACAGTAGCTCTACAAATCCAAAAGGTTGATTCCAATTTCTACAGAAGGTATTTCCATCACCTAACATGTGTTGTTGGAATCAACTAAAAAGCTTCTGTAAAAATAAATCTGATGAAAAAGACAAAACTTGACAGTAATGACTTTGGGAATTTCCCAAGGGCATTCTGGTAATTGTCCTAAGGAGATTCCAACTCCTCTGGTTTCATCCCATCAAACACCACCTAATCACCCAAGGAAAATAATTTTTGGAACTCCAGAGAAGTTATGGTGAATTATTTCCTAAAACTAGAGCTTTAATCACTATAAAATCCATTAAAAATTGATATAATAGTGAAACCACTTTTGTTGGCTTCACTTTATCAATACCTATCTGCTGGTATCATTTTTATACAATGATATCATACAGATCAAATCCTTGATCAAAAACCCCTCTCCTAGGTGGTTTTTAAGACTAGAAATCAAAGGGGATCCTTTCTCCTAATGCCTCCAAATCTCCTTCCAATCCAATCACATCAAACCTCAAACATCCTACTGATGTATATCATGCATTTATCCTTTACTTGCTGTATGGTTTGATGCTTGTATGCTTATATTGATTGGTGTATTGTTTGTTTGCATGTATGTTCGGTAACGGCGATAGTTGCGATTGTGTGATTTCGAGAAGAAGGAAGGATCGAGTTTCTCTTATTATTATTGTACTTTGTTTTTCGGTTATCTAATGAAGTCAAGGGACATATCGCTGGTCATAGGCAAGCCACCATTCCTGAACTCCTATATTAACCTACTTCTATTTATTAACTGTTTTATATCTTGTTTTTAAATTGCATGATCACAGGCATGGTTTATTTCAAATAAAAGTGCGTGAGTAACTTGGCTCCTCCAAGTTATGGATGAGTGCCCAATGGGACACCTACCATGTTGACACCTATTTTTACCCCCTTAGATCGAGGCTAAGATGATTAGCATTTTCCCTCTTGGAACCCACGGATTTTAAATGATAAAACTATTTTGGGTTTTACCCTACTACAAAGTTTTCAAAATAAAACCCTTGGAAATAGGCATCATTTCCGAGTGGAAGTTTTTACTAATAGAAGATATGAGGTGGATGAAGAGAAAGTCAAGCAAGAGAAAGAGAAGGGATGTTTTAAGCCAATGTCCGGAACAATTTTACCCATGCAACCATATTACCCCAGACGCTGGGGCTTAGCTCGTAGTTTGTGATCCTTAGCCAGGGCTGCTCGTACTCGCTAAAGGGGAGAAATCCCCTGAAATCCGGGCTGTCTGGGACAAGGCCCTGGTGCAAAAATTGGGTCTCTCGCGGACAGTATGCTTTTAGGTAGTACGGATGGAAGATTGTCATTATTGCTATCTGCCAAACTTCGGTCTGGAGATAGGGGTCAGTACGGGAGGAAGGACCAGGGTCGTAGTACCCCATACTCGTACCGGAGAAAACAACCCAAGAGGAAAAGCCGTCGTTGCTAGGGATGGACAAATGAAAAGCGTAAGTTTGATTATCCGAGCCCATGTCTACCGTGTGTAGCATGCTGTGGTTTTATCCCGACAGATGTATTGATTCTTGTGGGTAAAGTGCACCAACTCTGCAGATTCTAATCTATTCGAATAGACGTTTCCACGGACAAGGACGGTTGGAATGGAAAGTGCTAGGAGGACCCTTCGGTTAGGTTGTGATGAATTGAAGGATGTGACTTTGTCACGAGGAAATATAAGAATAAGTTTTGTCTTGACCAGAGATGGTCGAAGACGTTTTAAAAAGGGTTTTACAACAAAAATGTTTTAAATTTTTTTTTAACAAGGATGTGGAGATGTCCAGGTTTTCAAAAAGGAGGCATATTTTCTAAAAACTCTTTTTCAACAAAGATATAGAGATGCCAATGTTAGATTTTCAAAAGCAACTATGTGTAGAGCTATCTCGCCACAGCCAGATATGCATTATATTATTACTCTTGTCTCGGTGGTTAGTACATTCAAAGTACTCACCGGGATTGTCCCTGGCTATTTACTTGGCCAGATTGCAGATGTTAATAAGGAACGAACGTGCTGACGTCTATGCGAACTAGGCCATCTTCCCAGTAAGTTGCCTGTAGGTTAAGGCACGGGCTCTGCGCTGAAGACTTCCGCTACTTATGTTGTAATCGCCATAATGGCCACTTTGTAAGTTTTGTACTTGTTACTTTATGGATGATGTAATGATAGTAGTCGCTTATGCTCACGGCTCACTAATCATGGGAACGTGAATTATATGCATAACGGGTATTCTCGGAACGTAAATCCGGGGTGCCACAGAGATGGTATCAGAGCCATCCTGACTGTAGGAGACCTTAGTTAGCATGGACGTTAGACAGGACAACCCCTATTTTCTGAAAACACCGGCTGTCGAAAACTATTTTCTCAAAAGCTTTTTGAAAGATTTCTTATATAATCTTCTCTGAATTAAACCATTTGAAAATAGATTACTCTATATCTCACCTACTTTAAAAGTTCCGTTCACAAAAACAAGTTCCGACTTGGAGACTATGAAGACGGATATACCGGAATGAGGAGACCCCGAGACAAGCAAAATAAAGGAGCTACCAACGACGTCAAACACTACAAGATCGCCCTACCAACGGAGTCCTTCACCCCCCCCCCCAACATCAATCAAGTACGACACCGATGACAAAAGACGGCAAGACAGAAGTTAAGACCTCCGGAAGGTCCGTACCTAGGATTAGCATCCATAAAATAGGATTCCCTGTATGGCGTGTAGTCACCTCCTTAGTACTTATGGTATGCCTTGCCTGCTTGTCATGTGCTTATTTTATACTTGGAATGTGTTGATTGTCTGTCGGGAATCAACCGAAAATGTAGTCTTGACCACCTAGTTGGTAGATCCCAATACTAACTCTCGCAAAACCCTTAGCCAGAAACCTCTCCTCAGCAGGATGGCCACATAAGAAAACCTCACCCTCAAGTAAGTCCCTAAGGCAAACTCCAACTCCAATGAACCACCCACCCTCTACTTCGAGAGTCGTCTGAGGAAAAACCAGCCATGACGCCGCCTTATATCAATTGTGTACCCTGATAAATCTGCACCCATTTGTGTTATCTCACCCTAAAACCACAAACCCTCCTCTTTGCAGATGGAACCCATCGATGAAGCATGGCTAAGCATTGGATTCCCAGTGCTCCTCTGGGATTCCCTGCAGCTCTGCAGATACACCCAATCTCCCACCTATAACTCCACAAAGGATTGGAGACCGGACTATATGTGGGCCAAGTGATCATTCAACCAAAGTATGGAGTACCCGGAGAACCCATTCGCGCCACAGGATTCCGTATGACAACCCCAGTACTGGCTCTACAAATGGCGGCAAGAGAAGCACTGTTCCGCATTCGGGATGTCCTTCCCGAAATGAGGCAACCCACGACCTTCTTTCTTCCCATCAAAGGAAGCGTGGATTCATCCGGTGAATCCCAAGATCCTCGCTTGACCTACCCCGCCCTGCAGCTGCAAGCCCGTTATAGCTATGCAGGAAATGATCTTCTCACCACAGTCGTCGATGAATACCGCCGCACCCAGATGGAACTCCACTGTGTGCAAGCTATCCTGGATCGCAAGGAAGCTTTAGAAGTCCAGCACAGGAATCAAGCAATAATCAAGGAACCGAAAGAAGCCTCTAGAAGCCGCATCCTCCAAGGAAGAAAGAAGTGTGTCACCACGCGGCAGTACCTCAAGAGGTTCAAGACACCCCAAGATATACAAGGATCCTCCACCCACCTCCCTGAAGGCGAGGATGAAGCCAAAGAAGATTTTCCTGGATCTTCCGCAGGCGGCAATTAGCCTAGCATGGTACCGATGGATTGTAGTACCTATGTATCGCCCCAGAACCTGTTTTGTAAAACTCTAAGTGCCTTGTTGCTGTAAGATCCCTCCCTTATAAAGGTAAGGATCCCTGTGATTGCAATGCTAGTCCCTGGATCAATTGCTAGCATCCACAGTTTAAGATGAAGTACACAGAAACAAAGGTCATTATTACAACGTCATTCCAGAGATAACATTGTCTTTTACAACTCCATAGCCATAGGCTAGTACAAGAGTTTAACTTAACAATATAAAATAGCAGTCTTCATCTTCATGTGCCACAGGCAAGCATGTTGAGTGTAGACTCATAACCCCTAATCATCATCAGAGTATCCTGCAACATCACAAGTTACAGCCACATTGGGTCAATACATTGGAATAGTATTGGCAAGTGATACCTTAGTAAAATATTAGCATCTTGTTACTACATGAATTTGGCTAAGTGTAGCTTAGGCTTGCTTTGCTCAAAATAGGTTTTACCTATTAGTTGAAAACACTAAGTTTTTCTTTGTCAAAAACTTTCCCAAGGAACCACCAATAGAGATTAGTGAACCTTCACCCTTGTTCAACCACAAGTTTTAACTTAGAAAATTGGGATGAGGAGATTCTTGATAGATTCCATGTCTTGATGCTCAAATTTGTCCAATACCAGGGACATGGCTAAGTACTTAGATTCTTCCATCTGCAGAGGTTGTGCACTTTCCCCACAAGACTTGATTTTCACCAAGACAGGACCTTTCAGAAGCCTTCCCTTAGACCAAAATGTACGCGCTCCAAACCTATCATTCCCCTACCACCAACTGTCCATTTGACTAAGTCATTGCAACCTATATGATCCAGGCAGAGCCCATAATGCCATGTGGTTGCACTAGAAGCTTCTTAACATTTGGCATCTCAAATCCCTTTGTTCCTGGGTGGCTTTCCACAAGTGAGATACACAAGGTAAACCATAGAAATGGGCCTTGTGTAAACACTCAACACAAACCATTCTTTCCATTCCACCCAGGTGTTTCATTAACTTAGTTGTTTTATTAAGCAAAACATAAGTCAAAGACTTAGAAATATTTCTCATAGCATGAATATATAATCCACCCTTGGTTTCTACTAGCTAGGCTAAACATGGCAATAGCAAGTATCTTAAGTTAGAGGAAATTCTAACAATTCTACAACTACTAGGATTTCCCAAGCATAGCATATTTATACTTAGCAAAATATTCATGCAAGCCCTATACAAAATAATTCTAATGCATAGATAAAAAAAATATTGGGACAAAAATATATGAAGCACCACTTGCCTTGGTAGTTGGGGAGTAGCAACAATATTCACAACCACAATCACTATTAGCACCATAATCTACACATAAAATGATAGCACCAAATTCACATATCAAAAATATACAAGCAAAAATATATGAATGCATGCAAATTCCATGTGATGATTTTATACACCAAAAAAGACAAGTATACAGTACTGAATCATAAACAAGACAAAGACACACTAAATAAACTTTATTTAGTCTTTAATTCATTTTTCAAATAATTTCTATACTCAAAATAAGCCTATAATTGTCTTTGTAAAAATAACCAATTTTACAGAAGAAAAACATTAAACACATTGCATAAATGGATATAATTCTTTCTCCTCATTACAATGATATAAAATTTGTAAAATTTGAACGGGTGGATCAAAAGTTATGAATTTTGCAAGTTTGAATATCTAATATATCTAAATTCTATTTTTAAACCTAACACAGGCCACGCGGCAGCGTCTGATTGGACGGTACCGGTTCGCGCTAGATCACACTCGCGGCCGTTGGATCTAACTTACTGCGCACGGCCCAGATCTACGCATACCGCTTCGCTACAGATCTAATCCTAAGCGCTAGATTCGGATATGACGGTTGTCGAGCACGCGACCATGGATGGGAGGCGCTAGCGACGACGGCGCGGCGGCGCGGATCTTCCAGTGGTGTTTCGGTGGCTACGGAGGGGGCTGGGGTCAGCAAAGGAGCTTACCAGACTTGCGAGGTCGTGATGATGCTCAACTACTTGCTGGTGCGGACGGGGGCGTGTTGTGGAGGTCACTGGGGCTCGTCGGAGTTGCGGGCGACGTCGGGTTCTTGCAGACGACGACATTGCCGAGGCTCTAGATCGCCCTAGCACGAATCAGATGGGTCAGGGGTGCGCAAGGCCATGGCGAACACGATAGCATCGAAGGGAAGGCAAGGGGCGGTCGGGTTTTACCTGGATTGCACGTCGAAGTCGAGCGGTGGTTCTGTCGCTTGTGGACGCGAACGGGGACGGCGACCTTGGTCACGAGAAAGCAAACGAAAGGCATCAGGGGTGCACCAGAACATGATGGTCACGCTTGTTTGAAGCAGAGGCAAAGGGGCGGTCGAGGCTCACCGGGATCAGTCGCCGGAGGTCGTCGGTACAGCGGCGGTTTGAGCTCGAATGCGCGCAGCCTGGTGACGGAGTGAGCGAGGAAAGTGGGGGGAAATGACCGCGGTGGCGAGGTGATTAAGTAGCCAAGAGCGTGGCGAGAGTTACGCGCTGAATCAATGGAATTTAAGTGAGGTTTAATCGCGGCGTCTCTGGCGCGGTGGTAACAGCAGAGCGGTCGTCACGCGGTGATTGAGGACGATGATGATGGGGCATGGTGGGTCCAAGGTGTCAGCGGGTGGCTGTGCGCTGCTGCGGTGAGAAACAGAGGGAGAAGGGAGACCCCGGGCGGGCTGTTTTGGCTACTAGGCCGAAAGGGTGGCGTCGGCCCAATTCTAATTCTTTTATCCTTTTCTATTTCTGTTTGATTTTCCAGGAAATATTTTCAAATGAGTTTCAAATAAGTTTGAACTCAAACCACTTCTGGATTTTTGTAAAGTGAAATTTGTACACCTTTGGTTGCAGAACAATGTTGTACACTTGAAAATAATTTGGCACTTTGGAATTTTAAAATAAACAATGTTTTTACCAATTGCTTAGTAAAGACATAAAAATGATTTTAAATTTTGTTTCTTTGTTTTGAAACCTTTGTCCAAGCTTTGGAAATTATCAAACAAACTTAGGATCAAACATCTTTGGTTTAAAACAAATAATCTCTTACTAGAGAGTAGCATTGGATCAATGTCTTGCTTACATAAAATAATAGGCATTCAATTGCTCCTGTTTTTGTAATGACTTTGCAAATGATCCTAAAATGATTATGAATGCATGAATGATATGCAAGCTTTGAAAACATGATTTTAGGGATGTTACAGTTGCCTAGCGGAACAGACCTGTTTTGTAACCCTTAAGAACCTCCGCCACCGACCGGCTTGAACCTGCTAAATGTATGGATGTTATGCAAGTGTGATATCCTTCTTTGCATGTTTTACCCACGACGTTGCATCAGACTAAACCTGGAACGACCCATTTCTAAAGGAACTTTGTACCTAGACCGCCAAAAACTCCCATGGCATCCTCCAACCCATTGGACCCGTACCCCGCTCAGAACTAACTACCTGGAAGCTGGTAGACGCCCTTTCCGATAGACCTTTCATCTCAAGAAGCAGGTCCGACGACGTCAACAGAAGATAACTACCCCAAAGGAAAGGTGTAGCACCGTACCACGACATCGGTATATGAATCCACCCAAGAAAGTCGGCGACTTCACCCAGGACCCCTAGTTTTTCTCTAAGGGGGAAAGACTGCGTCTTTCCCGCCCCGAAACCCTATAGACCCCTAGATTCGACCACTAGTTAGCGTTAAGCAATGGCCACCTCTCTAAGCCCGAATCATCGACCCTGCAAGAAGAACAATGCTCGGCACTTCTCCAGAATCAGAAGGACTTCATGAAGGTCCTCCACTCCAAGGTCGACCGTCTAGTCAGCACCCCGATGTATCAAGATCCTGAAGAAAGAAAATTCGAACACGAGGCGAAGGAATGAAGAAGACTCAACTCTCCGTCTCGCCTCAAGAAGGAAGTACCCCATCGACGCTAAACCTACCTAGACTTGTCCTAAGGGGAAAATACTGCGTATTTTCCACTTGTTTCATCTAAAACCACCCGATCCAAAGCCCCGCAGCTCCAATCTGTAACTAACCACGTCGGCTATTTGTAAAACTTATTTAGCGCCTAAAATTTTCCACCGCTGAAATTGTTAAGCGGATGTTATCACCTGAACCCTACTCCTCCCTAATCTCGGGGTGAGATTATTTTAAGGGGGAAAGGTCTGTAACATCCCAATTTCAGCAACCCTGATTAAATGTCCAAAAGGAAAAAAATTAGGGGGAACAAAAAACTTTTTTTTTGCAATGTGTACAAGCAACTGTTTATGTATTAGTTGTGTACCCCTCATCTCAACACAAGTTTACAAAAACTATTTTACAAAAGAGATGTCTTGGCTGATCCTTCATATTCTCAAATGTTCTGGCATTTCAAAAACCTGAGCCAAGATGACTTTAACTCAACCAAATACTTTACTAGCTTCTATTTCCAAAACTATGGAGACATATGTATATTCTCTCCTTATGTTTTCAAGACAGAACCTTCAACTACTCTTATCCCTAGGTTTTCCCAAAAACTTTATTAAAACCTTTTCATCCCCATCTTGGTAGATGGTACTTATCTTACTTAAAGCAAAACCCCTTTCAACCTACCCATCCTTACCTCAATCTAGGCTTGATGGTAACCCTAGTACTAGTTGGATAAGTAATATGATGAATTGCCTTGATCTTCTGGTTGATGAATTGCCTTGATCTGATGTCTGATGAATTGCCTTGATCTGCCGATTGCCTTGTTTGCTTAGGAACTAGAGTGAGCTAATTTAGTAGCTAATCCCTTAGGACCCAATCCTTGTTTGTGATCATCAATCTCAAGCAATCACCCAAGTGTGGATCAATCCAAAGCCACTCAAGTGCCTCTCTCGTCTCCTTCTCATATCAATCCCAGGATAATCCCTCTAGATGGTTTTCAACACAGTGGAGACCCAATCTGAGCATGAATCCTATCTACCTAGTTATTACCTCAACATCATCTCCTTGATCATGAGCTTGGAACCTGGCATCCTCTCAGAAGCATCTACACTTGCACTCTAGTTAAAAATCTCCAAAACTGCCAAAATGGCTAATTCTGGATTTCTTCTCTAGATTCAATCTTTGGAGCCCTACCTCTTCCATCCTAGGTGCATTCTTGAGAATGTATTTGAACCATCTTGTAGTACCTCAGTAGTACCACCAAGGCCCACTCTTTCCCTTGGCTAGGCCATTTGAATTCCCACTCATCCATGATGGTTTTGTAGTCAAGATAATAATCTTTTCTTCAAATCTTATCATTTTGCCTACTCTGGCAGAAGCTCACATCTATATGCCACCTCCCCTTGACCAACTCATTGATTGATTATGATATACTATTCATGTACTATCAACTCCCACTTCACTTGTTTCCATTGGAGCCTTGTGCTTCTTAAACCCACCTGGTTTAGGAGGCTACCTGATGTATCTGTTATGGCAGCCTTATTTTCAACAAAGTTTGGCATCACTCCAAAACCACCTCAAATCCAACAAAGCCCAACTCTTGCTTCCATGATCATCTATATGACATGGTCTATTCATCCATATACCTCTTGTACCAAAGTGAGCTCTGAGCTCCCTAATCCAACCCTGTTTAGGTGGCATCAGAATAACTAAACCCTAAATCCTTCCCTTATCTAGTTTCCATCCTTTTCACCACCTTTCTTCAAAACCAAGGTTGACTTTGATGCCTACATCAAGTTTACATCATATACCTTGGATAGAATCATCCCCAAATAATTCCCCCAATTATTTGGCTTATTGAACTATTTTATTTCCTTTACCTACCAATTCCTCAAATTCCTTGTCTATAAAGGCAAGTTTGTTTTTCCCCAAATAACTTTGCCAACTCAATGCATATTAGAGTTCTCCACAGCATATCCCATCTTCCCAACTCAAAAATAAATATTTTTGAGATTCTTTATTATTTCTTTTTGCCCTTTATCTTAAATGGCACAAACAAGAAATAATTCCCCAAAAATACTTTTCCATGTCAATAAATCCCAATAAAATCCTCCAATGTGTTCTATGGTAGTTAGGACAATATAATATCAAAAACCAAGCTTTCCCAATGTAAAAATATCATTTTGCTTCCATAATCTATTTCTGCACTTTTTGAAGAAGTGCATTTAACTGTGGATAAAATCATCAGAAAAAACCCCTTTAAATCATGGAGAGATTATTTGATCACACCTATCCACCAGTACCAATTCCACACTTTTCCAAATGCAACTTTTTCAACTTCCTTCACAAGCCCTCTTTTGATCAAATTTGGCAAACTAGTCAAATCTTGATTCAAACCCACTC
Source organism: Avena longiglumis (assembly GCA_030063025.1). Taxonomy (NCBI): domain Eukaryota; kingdom Viridiplantae; phylum Streptophyta; class Magnoliopsida; order Poales; family Poaceae; genus Avena; species Avena longiglumis. The sequence continues at coordinate 91,423,964 of CP125977.1, read as the reverse complement.
CACTCATCACCAAACCTTGCCAAGCACTACACCACAGCACCCACTACACCCTCTGGTCGACTACCCACTGTAGCATCTTGAACACTTGTCCTCTTGTGTTTGTCAGAGGGACAAAGCTCATGTCCCTTCAAAGCCATATTAAAACTCATTGCAGCACCCCAATCCCTCTCTGCTCTATGCACGACCCTAAGCACACCACACCCCCTCCCCACTGCCCTTGGACACCAATGGGAATCCCCTGGACCATGCCCTAGCTCCTCCATGAGCTATGTCCACCATGGACCTCCCCTCTCGGGTTTATAAGGCCACAGGACACCCCAGCTCGCCCATCTGCCCTCATTTTCCCTCAGCACACCTCCCTCACCTCCCCAGAGCCCCCTCTCCTCTTCCTCTGCCCTGCCTAGCTCGAAAGAAGGAGAAAGGAGAGCTTTAGCCTCCTCACAAAAGTCGAGCACCCCCATTTCCCCCTCAGATCTGGCCCGTCTGTTGTTCCTCCTCTTTTCCTTTTTATTTTCACCAGATCTGCAGAATACCCATTTGATTTAATTAAAAATGAAAAGGGAAAAATGAACCAAACTACTCAGATCTAATTTTTCTCAAATGCATGGATGTCCTACCCAACATGCAGGCCAAGTTTTGCCCTAATTAGATGATTAAAATAAGTATGATAAATCTTATTCTAATATCTATCCAGAACACTAAACAATTTCCTCAGGGAGTTTTAAAATCCCAAATAACCTAAACTAAATTGGTGATGAAAGGTACTGACCCTACCTTTCATACCCCACTGGCCCCACCTTAGTTTTCTACCTAGTTTGTCGTTGTCAAAAATAACAAAAACAGAGCCTTTCTGACTTTAGGAATTTATCTAGGACAAACCAAGTGAGGTTTTGACCCAAACACAACTCCTAGTGAACACACATAGCCATAATGTACAAAATCCAGCAGCTCATAATTTTATGAGTCTCTGTTGATTTTTAGTGAATTAAACCCTTCTGTGCATGGTTTATTCACTACTAAAAACATTACAGTAGCTCTGCAAATCCAAACAGGTTGATTCCAATTTATACAGAAAGTTATTTCCATCACCTAACATGTGCCCTTGGAATCAACTAAAAATCTTCTGTAAAATAAATTTGATGAAAAAGACAAAACTTGAATAGTAATGACTTTCGGAATTTCCCAAGGGCATTCTGGTAATTGTTCTAAGGATATTCCAACTCCTCTAGTTTTGGTCCATCAAACACCACGTAATCACCCAAGGAAAATAATTTTTGGAACTCCAGAGAAGTTCTAGTGAATAATTTCCTAAAACTAGAGTTTTAATCACTATAAAATCCATTAGAAATCAAGGGGAATTTATATAATAGTGAAACCATTTTTGTTGGCTTCACTTTATCAATACCTATCTATTGGTATCATTTTTATACAATGATATCATACAGATCAAATCCTTGATCAAAAACCCCTCTCCTAGGTGGTTTCTAAGACTAGAAATCAAAGGGGATCCTTTCTCCTAATGCCTCCAAATCTCCTTCCAATCCAATCACATCAAACCTCCAACATCCTACTGATGTATATCATGCATTTATCCTTTACTTGCTGTATGGTTTGGTGCTTGTATGCTTGTATTGATTGGTGTATTGTTTGTTTGCATGTATGTTCGGTAACGGCGATAGTTGCGATTGTGTGATTTCGAGAAGAAGGAAGGATCGAGTTTCTCTTATTATTATTGTACTTGGTTTTCTGGTTATCTAACGAAGTCAAGGAACATATCGCTGGTCATAGGCAAGCCACCATTCCTGAACTCCTATATTAACCTACTTCTATTTATTAATTGTTTTATATCTTGTTTTTAAATTGCATGATCACAGGCATGGTTTATTTCAAATAAAAGTGTGTGAGTAACTTGGCTCCTCCAAGTTATGGATGAGTGCCCAATGGGACACCTACCATGTTGACACCTATTTTTACCCCCTTAGATCGAGGCTAAGATGATTAGCATTTTCCCTCTTGGAACCCACGGATTTTAAATGATAAAACTATTTTGGGTTTTACCCTACTACAAAGTTTTCAAAATAAAACCCTTGGAAATAGGCATCATTTCCGAGTGGAAGTTTTTACTAATAGAAGATATGAGGTGGATGAAGAGAAAGTCAAGCAAGAGAAAGAGAAGGGATGTTTTAAGCCAATGTCCGGAACAATTTTACCCGTGTAACCACATTACCCCAGACGTTGGGGCATAGCTCGTAGTTTGTGATCCTTAGCCGAGGCTGCTCGTACTCTCTAAAGGGGAGAAATCCCCTGAAATCTGGGATGTCTGGGACAAGGCACTGGTGCAACAATTGGGTCTCTCGCGGACGGTATGCTTTTAGGTAGTACGGATGGAAGATTGTCACTATTGCTATCTGCCAGACTTCGGTCTGGAGATAGGGTTCGGTACGGGAGGAAGCACCAGGGTCGTAGTACCCCATACTCATACCGGACAGAACAACCCAAAAGGAAAAGCCGTCGTTGCTAGGGATGGACAAATGAAAAGCATAAGTTTGATTATCCAAGCCCCTGTCTACCGTGTGTAGCAGGCAGTGGTTTTATCCCGGCGGATGTATTCATTCTTGTGGGTAAAGTGCACCAACTCTACAGAGTCTAATCTATTCGAATAGCCGTGTCCACGGACAAGGACGGTTGGAATGGCAAATGCTAGGAGGACCCTTCGGTTATGTTGTGATGAATTGAAGGATGTGACTTGGTCACGAGGAAAGATAAGAATAAGTTTGGTCTTGACCAGAGATGGTCGAAGACGTTTTAAAAAGGGTTTTACAACAAAACTTTTTTTAAAACAAATTAACAAGGATGTGGAGATATCCAAGTTTTCAAAAAGGAGGCATATTTTCTAAAAAATCGTTTTCAACAAAGATATAGAGATGCCAATGTTAGGTTTCCAAAAGCAACAAGTGTAGAGCTATCTCGGCACAGCCAGATATGCATTATCTTATTACTCTTGTCTCGGTGGTTTGCGAGTACATTCAAAGTACTCACCAGCATTATCCTTGGCTATTTACTTGGCCAGATTGCAGATGTTAAGAAGGAACGAACGTGTTGCCGTCTATGCGAGCTAGGATGTCTTCCTAGTCAGTTGCCTGTAGGTTAAGGCACGGGCTCTGCGCTGAATACTTCCGCTACTTATGTTGTAATCTCCATAATGGACACTTTGTAAGTTTTGTACTTGTTACTTTATGGATGATGTAATGATACTAGTCGGTTATGCTCACGGCTCATTGACCATAGGAACGTGAATTATATGCATAACGGGTATTCTCGGACCATAAATCCAGGGTGCCACACAACAACTATCTACAAGAATAGAAGTGAGTGGACATCAGATCCTGCAAGGCATTAGTCTCTTCCATGTGTGGAAATCATCTATTAAAATATTCAAGAATATAGCTATTTTCTTCCTTGTAATTATCAAAGCAGAATTTAAGTATCTCATAAACCTCGCATTCATAGGGTGCATCATCAGTATTTTCAAGCAAACTAGCAAGTTCAAATGCACCCTTGAAAGCAATAAATTCTTCAATTTGTTCCACATCATAAAAGTCATAATTTCCTTTAACATAAGAATATATGGTAACATTATCATTATACTCACATTGAAAAGGAAGGTGTTTATACCTCCTATAGCAACAAGACTTATCAAAGCAATAAGAAACATTATAAGTAGAGCACACGTCTCTAACAATAGTATTCAACTTATCAATTTGTTCCCATAAGTGTTTCCCTTTTTGTGACAAACGGTGTTCCTTATAATAATACTTTTGTTATTCCGTGAACCCACCTTGCCAATAAGAACTAGTTTCAAAGAAACCATCCATTGATAGAAAGCATGACCAAGCAAGGCAATAAAAGACTAGCAACCAGAGTAGTAACTAATTTTTTTGTGTTTTTGAATAAAGAAAGCAAACCAAACTAGACTAATTTTTTTGGGGTTTTTTGGAAAGAGTCAAACAAAACCAAGAAAAAGAAACAAAGCAAACTAAAAACAAAGTAAAGAGAAAGGAAGTGGAGGACTCCCCTTGTGAAGACGTCCTTGGCCTCCCCAGCAACGGCGCCAGAAAACTTGTGTTGCCTGGCGCGTGGTTGACGTGGGAGTTTCTTCTTTTTCGTTCCCCGGCAACGGCACCAAAAAACTTGTTGATGGTGCTTGACATGGAGCACTTCGTTGGAAACCCCAAGAGCAAGATGTGATGAGCACAGCAGCAAGTATTCCCTCAGTAGAAACCGAGGTTATCAAACCAAAAGGAGGAAGGAAACGTAAGACAGGTGTTGCAACAACGCGGAAACCTGCACAACACAAACTCAAGACTTTGCCCCAACGAATCAGTGAGGTTTTCAAGCTCACCGGTTTGTTGTAACAAAGGATTAAACGTATGGTGTGGAAGGTAATGGTGGTTTGCAGCAAGTAAACAAGTAACAGTGGAAGATGTATCAATGGTAAAGACTGGAACGGGGTCCATAGTTCACTAGAGGTGCTCTCCTTAGATAAACAACATGGCATGAAGGGTAAACAAATTACAGCAAGGCAATTGACAGGAACTGAGCAAGGCATAACAATGCAATTACTAGTTAGAAAGATCCTATGAGATTCGATTGGGCAATACAACAAGATACATAGACCACCATCCAACTACATCAATGACTAGAAGTCCACCTTTAGGTTATCATCCGAACCCCCTCCAGTATTAAGTTGCAAGCAACAGACAACTGCTTTAAGCAAAGTGTGTAAGGTAAACATTCCACATGTTCCATGAACAAGAGACCGTTGTTTTCTCCCTAGTGGCAACAGCACATCTACAACCGAAGAGATTTCTATCACTTCCATTGGAAACTAGAGCATCAACCCACTATCGAGCATAAATACCCCCTCTTGGAGTCACTAGCAACTACTTGGCCAAGATAGCTACTAACAACGGAGAGCATGCAAGATCACAAACAACACAGACATGATAGAATCATAAAGAAAAAACCATTAATCAATCCAACATAATAATCTCAATATCCATCGAATCTCCGCAAACACAACATGCATGATTACAAATAGATTAGATCCTGATCATGAACGGAACTCACAAGATCTATACATGAAAGCACAACGAGGAGATACAACCATCTAGCTACTACATGGACCCATAGTCCAAGGTGGAACTACTCACGCATCATACCGGAGAGAAGGCCTCCGGGATGATCTCCCCTCCGGCAGGGTGTCGGGAAGAACTTCAGATCCCCCCACCCCGATCTACGGACGATGGTGGCGGCGGTTACAGACGGTTTCGTGTAGATTTGATCGGGTGCCTAGGGTTTCTGCATCGAGGGCTTCTTATAGGCGAAGGGGGAGCCCGAGGCAGTGGCCAGGGGCCCCACACCCTACCTAGGCGTAGAGCAGGGCCCACCCATGCCTAGGGGGGTGTGGCTGCCCTGGCACGCCTCTCCGTCTCCCCTCTGGACTTCTTGTTCCCCACGGAAAGTTATTGACTTTGGCTTTTGTCCCGTCGAATTCCGAGAATATTTCCTTACTAGCTTTTCTGGAACCAAAAACAGCAGAAAACAGGCAACTGGCACTGTGGCAACTTGCTAATAGGTTAGTACCATAAAACATGTAAAAAGCACCTCAAAGTGTAGACAAAGCAAAGCAAAGTAGATACTAACAAGCATGGAACATCAAAAATTATAGATACGTTTCTGACGTATCAGCAAGCTCATTCGATTTCTGGCTGGAGCCTAATGTCCCAGCTCTCTAAAGAGCTGTCCCACTCCCGATTCCGCTAAGAAACGAGTTCGGAATCCTCAACTGAAGTTGCGTCGTTTTGCTGTCCAGATTCAGATTTTCGCCGCGGCAGTTGGATAGTTTCGGACCCCAACGAGAACCTTTGTTCCTTGTCAGATACCGGGCGCTGTAGACCTTATTAGGCGAAACATCCTAAACAAAAATTGTAGTCCTATATTTAATCTTAAATTATTGTTTTTACGATTTTTCCAAAATCTCGACATATCGCTCGAGTTTTTTCGCCGCCAAATCGTCTCATCTAGCAGTTTGTCCAGATTTGCAGTTTCGTCAGATAAGAGCATCTCCACTCGTGGGGTGAACCCAGGTCGAAATCCGGACCAAACTTTGGCCGGACAAAGCAAGTTTTCGGCCTGGGTACACCAAGATTCCCACTCGCGTACCCAGCCCGAGTTCTCGAGACATCCATTTTCGCTCAAATTTGGCTCAAATTCGGCTCAAGTTTGTCCAGATTTCGGCATAGTTTGGCATACAATGAATACAAAACAATTTACGTCCAAATTTTGGCGAAATTTTTAAACATAGTTCGGCCTGCAGTGAAAGTACAACATATTTCGGCCAAGTTCGGCCAGTTCATGCTTGGCATCTACGAAGTGTTGCCCCTATGTATCCATAGGTGCTCAACAAGATCATCCTACAGCTGTTGATGCACCGCCAGATCTCAGATCTCCTAACGCATGGCGATGAATGCCCAGGTTGGAGGCACCTGATGATCAGGCTCAGCAAGAGGACCCTGTCTGTAGTATGGCTCGTCCTCCTCGAGGAAACTCATTGGATCCTTACTCCCATCCTCGATGATCATGTTGTGCAAGAGCACACAATAGTTCATCACTTTCCACATTTGATCTTTCGACCAGGTCATAACAGGGAACCGGACAACTGCAAACCTCTGTTGGAGCACACCAAATGCCCGCTCCATGTCCTTTCTGCAAGCTTCCTGTTCCTTGGCAAAGTGAGAATGCTTGGGGAGCATTGGGTTTGAGATAGTATTCACAAATGTTGGCCATCTTGGATAGATGCCATCTGCTAGATAGTATCCCTTGTTGTAGTGGTGCCCGCTGATCTCAAATTCCACAGGGGGAGCATGACCCTCAACAAGCATGCAAAAGACAATTGAGGAGTTGAGGACGTTGATGTCGTTGTTCGATCCTGCCATGCCAAAGAAGGAGTGCCATATCCAAAGATCATCTGTAGAAACTACATCAAGTATCACAGTGCAACCTCCTTTGTGGCCTTTGTACATTCCTTGCCATGCAAATGGACAGTTCTTCCACTCCCAATGCATGCAATATATGCTTCCAAGCATACCCGAAAATCCTCTACTTTCATTGATTGCGAGGATCCGAGCAGTGTCTTCAGCAGTGGGTGATCTCAAGTATTGTTCCCCGAACACTGCAATCACTGCCCTGCAGAACTTGTACAAGCAATCAATGGTGGTGGACTCGGCGATGCGGAGATAGTCATCGGCACTGTCAGCCGGCGCTCCATATGCAAGCAACCTCATCACCACGATGCACTTCTGAAGTGAGGAAAACCCAACCAAGCTGGTGCAGTCCTTCTTGCAAAGGAAATAGGGGTCAAACTCCCGGATGGCATGCATGATCTTGAGAAAGAGCTTCCGGCTCATCCTGAAACGGAGGCGAAACACGTCCTCTCCATGGAGTGGTTGGTCGGCGTACAACATGCAGTAGCCCTCTATCCTTTGTCTCGCCTTGCACTTTCGGCAACCTGGCGCTGAACCACCGCGCTTCGGCTTCGCCATCTGCATGTACAGCTGGGCGAGCGAGGCGAGTATCTCCAAGTGCTCTTCACCTTCGGCGACCTCGGCGCTCTCCTTATCCAGCAGTACAACAAGCATCTCCTCTTCGTCGGACTCCATAGCGAGTATCTCGTCGTCTCGGAGTCCATGGCTGAAACCGGCCAAATGCCGAACACTTGGCGGGCATGGTGGTGGGAGCATGCAGCAAAGCAGAGCTACGGCGAAGTTCAGTCAGCGAAAGCAGCGAAGGAGCGGGCGTTGAGGTGGGCGTCAACTATGGCGAGCATATCTAGAGGCGTGGGCATGTCTCGGCATGGAGGAGTTCCGCTGGGGAAGTCATGGCGACAGAGGCGCTGGGAGCTCTTCGCCACAGTCTGGGCGAGTGGAGTGGGTGGGAATGGGACTGTTGAAAGAACATTTCTTAATCCCTAGTGTTTTGTGTGTTAGATAACAATACCAAGGATCATTTAATGTGTGTTGAAGTGTTGCGGCTCTATTTGAGAATAAAGGGAAAAGAACTCTGCCTTTGGGGGCGGATAATCCGGCCCCACCAGGGGCAGATAATCCGCCCCTCCCTTTGCCCAAGCAGGCGCAAGCCCCAGAAGGGGGCGGAATTTTTACCAGATTTTCCGGCCTCGCCGGATAATCCGCCCCCCTGCTCATCGCCAAGGCGCAAGCCCCAGAGAGGGGGCGGAGTTTTGGCCAGACTTTCCGGTCTGGCCGGATAATCCGCCCCTCAGGGGGGCCGGATAATCCGCCCCCCCCCCTGCTCATCGCCAAGGCGCAAGCCCCAGAGAGGGGCGGAGTTTTGGCCGTACTTTCCGGTCTGGCCGGATAATCTGCCCTCAGGGGGGCCGGATTATCCGCCCCCCAAGAACTTCACCAAGGCGCAAGCCCCAGAGAGGGGACGGAGTTTCCCCCGGAGAATCCGCCCTTGGGGCGGATTTTTCCCAGGGGGTGGATAATCCGCCCCCAAAGTTGTGCAACGGCCAGATCTGGGGTGGGGGTATTTAAGCCAGCCATCCCCCTCCTGCTAGAACTTCTTGATTCATCTCGAAAAATACCAGATCAGATCTGAAAGCTTCATCCAAGAGTGCTCCACCTAGATCCACCCAAAGGCCCCATACCTTGAGGAATCGAAGGAGGAGAACTCGATCTTCAACATCAGCAATCAAGCGCTTCATCTCCTCTCCATTCATTTGGAGAACCTCCGATCTAGTATTTCTTGCAAATATCTAGATCCTTGCTTTTGTTTATATTGATAAACCTTGTTCTTGTGGCAGCTTGTTGTCATCTCGAGAGCCCCCAATTCGGTTGTGGGTGTGTGCCCCGATAGTGTTGTAAAAGGCACCGGTTCCCGCCTCGAAGGGATCCAATAGTGGAGAAGGTGGATCAGGCCTCTCGTGGCGAGATCCATCGGAGAATAGGGTGAGGCGTATTGTGGCGTGGTGGTCTTAGAACCGCCCACCCCTCCAACGCAGATGTACTTCCCTTAACAAGGAAGGAACTGCGGTAAAACAAATCCCTGTGTCTCCGCGTGCTCCACTACGGTTTCCTCGCTCCTCTTTTACGTGCTTAGTAGTTAGGGTTACATATAGGGAAATTCTCGTAGTTGCATATCTAGAGAATTTACTTTGTGTCAAGCCTAAAATTGAAAAAGTATTAAAAATTGGTTAGCACCTATTCACCCCCCCCCCTCTAGGTGCCCATACGATCCATTTCAACTGTTTCGCCGACAGAGCTGGCGCACGCCCGTTTTCGCGGCGTCCGGCGTCCCCATGGCGTACCCAGGAACCTGGGTTCAACCTGGGAAGCCCGGACCAAAATTCTCCCAAATCCAGACGAAAACAGGTCCCTGGGTACACGACTAGGCCGATTTTCGTTGTCCGGATCGGCGTCCTGGGTAGGCGAGTGGAGATGCTATAACCTCCAAAATGTTTTGTAAAAAGCCCACTTCCCTTTTTAGAAGCCCAACCTGCAGTCCCCCATGTGCCACATGTCTCCCCCACGCACCCCCACCTGGCAGCTGCCCCATCAGCACCACAGGCCCGCATGTCATCGACCGCAGCTTGCTTTGGCTGGAGTAAGAAACGTTGTCAAGATCTTTTCTAATACAAATAAAATTCTAGAAAATGCTTGATATCAAATTAGTTCATATATTTTAAACTGTTTGGAATTTGAACAAACTTATAAAATGAAATGTGAATATTTTTCAAAGGTGAATTCAAATATGTATTCAAATTTGACCAAAGTTGTCACATCCCAAGATTTTCCAAATCTTGTAATGTGAAAAATAAATGAATAAAATAAAACTTTGTTGATTTTCAGGGTGAGAAGAAACTTTTGAATCCAATTGGAAACTTTCAAAACCTATTTGGATCAAATAAAATCCTAAAGGGATTTAAAAAGTTAAATAAACAATAAAGTTAAAAATTTTGGAAATACTATTTTGGATCTTTTAATAAAAAGATTTGGTTTCAAATAAAAGGTAGAAAATAAATAAGGATTATTTTATAAAGCCAAATTAAAACTTGGCCAAACCTTTGAAATAAAATATTTCCATTTGATAAAATTAGTAAAGGTTTATTAAAATAAATTAATAAGGATTTAATATCCAAGTTTATTAAAAATAAAGGTTTTACTATTTTAATTAAACATCAAAACTTATTTATTTATTTTAAATAAGTTTTCCAAGTATTTTATATTCTCAAATAAAACTTACTGAAGTGTTTTTGGTTTTATTTAGATTTCAAATGGAGATTTTAAATAAATCAAAACCCATTTGATTTAATAACCAATGTCCATTTTATTTAATTATTAATGGACCCTAAAATAAAAATACTATTTTATTTTTGGACTTAGAATATTGTTGTTAAACAGAACCAAAACTCAAGGCAAAGTTTGGAGGAGTTTTGAATTGGTTTGAATGTTGGAATTGTTTGATAGAATTTCAAAACAGAAAATCAAAATAGAAAAAGAAAAATAATTAGAAAGGAAAAAAAATAGAACCAGACTTGACCCAACCCACCTGGCCCAGGAAGCCCAATCGCAGCCCAGTTTCCCTCCCCCTTTCGGCGAAATGTTTTCCACCTAAACACGCATCCGCAGAGCGACAGACAGGTGGACCCCATTTTCCTTCTCCCTCTCTCGTTGCCAGACGGCCCCACCGCCAGCTCACTCTCTTCCTCCCCACGACGACCTCGCCCCTTATTCCTCTGGCCATTACTGCCGATGAAATGCCGGCGTGATTGCGCGTTAACCACGCCATGTAATGGCCCTGTGACGACGCCTACTAAAGCGCCAGCATCTCCTCTCTCGTTCCCCTCTGTCGCCCCACCTTAGCGCGCCCCCAGGCTGCCGAATTACCTCCTGCACCATCCTCTGCTCCGACGAACTCGCGAGCAAATTCCGGCGACCCCTTGCCTCCCCGAGCACACGGGCACATTCCCCGGACCCAGGCGCACCTACCCGTGTCATCCGTTCGACCGCGCTCGCCCCAGAGCCTCGGCTTCGACAACCTCTGAGCGCCGCCGCGTCTGCTACTTTCTCCGGCGACCTCCCCTGGTAAGCTCAGACCGCCCCGAAGCCAATCATTGATGCTCACATGTCCCCTGGTACCGTGCTCATCTAACGCACCCATTATTTTGATCTGGCATGCCTTGTAGCCCCGCCTCCGTCGACGACAGTACAAACCTGAGGCGCAGCTCCACTCCGGCGAGCGATTAAACCCGCTCCAGTGCGCCCCTTCGCCAGCCAGTACCACCTCGAGCTTCAGAAAGCCTCTATGAGTATGGTAAGCCTCGCCAACCTCTTCCTCGCTTCCTCTAGCGCCAGCTCCGCCGTAGCCAGACACGCCGCCGCCGCCGCCGCTTATGGCCGCCGCTACAGCGCGTTGTGCGTCGTGCGATTTAGATCCTGCGGCTGCGATTAGATCACTTAACACTGAAAGGGTACGCAACCAGTGTCGTGCGATTTAACTTGATCTGACAGCCTGCATCGCTCGATCCGTGCGAACCGGTACCGCCCAATAGTATTGCGCCGCGTGGCACTAGTTCTGTTTAAAATAAATTTTGAATCTAATTTAGATGCAAATTTGTAAACCTTGTAACTTTTGATCCACACGTTCAAAATTTGCAAACTTTATATCAATGGAATCAGTGGAACAAGCCCTATCCAACCATGCAATTTGTTTAGTAAAAAGCTTCTGGTAAAATGTTTGTTTTTGCAGAAACATTTGTATGCTTGTTTAGGTTATAAAAATTATTCCAAAATGATTTTGAGGTTGAAATCTTTGAAAATTGGTTTGTGGTGAACCTACTGACCTTAGGAACCAACTTATGGATTTAAAAATGTGTTTTGTGAAGTTTAGGATTGAAAAATTGAATTAGCTCATTTCTAGTCAAATAAAAATATTGATTTTGTTATGGAAATGATTTTGAGCAAAACCTTTGGAAAATGTTTTGATTCAAAGCTACTAACCCTAAACACCAAGTTTTGTGAACTAACAACTTATTTGGTGAACAATGTAAATTTGTTGCTTTGCAAAAAAACATTTTCCACCACATAAAATAGTAATTGAATTTAAAAATGGTTTATAGATAAAACCTTTTACAAATGACTTTGCCACTTTGTAAAATGACCACTTTGAGCCTTACAATGTTTAGAGTCTAGCAGAAACCACCTTTGCAAATAAAACTAACTTTTGCATGCTTGCATGCGTGACTTAGTTCCTATGATTTTATGTGTGATGTATTGTTTGATTATGGTTTGGAATGCTAGTTGAATATATGTTTGCTTGATTGATTTGTAGTGAAGTTAGAAGAGTGTGAGATTAGCAAGATCAAGAAGTGAACCAACATTCCCTACCAAAAAGGCAAGTGACACTATCATCCAAAGTCCTACTATTTTCATTATACTTAGTGGATTTTTGAAACATGCATGAAAAGGATTTCTATACTATCTGCTATGCTAAATCCTAGTAGGATACCCTTATACATTCCTTAGTGAAAACAATGTAGTTGTAAAATGCTTAGCCATGCTATATATTTTGAGAAGAGATACATGTTGAGATTTTATAAAGTTGGGAAAAGACTTGTGTTTTTATATAATAAAACAAGTACTCAATGAACCACCTGGGTGGACAAGGTTACACAAGTGTTGGACAAGGTGGCAACAAGAGGAACCATGTTTTTATGGCAATCTCTTTTTGTTGTGCACCAGATGAAAACCACCCAGGGACTTATAGATTGAACATGTTTCTCCAACAGTGGCTTCCGTGTACAGCCACATGCTATTATGGCTCTGGCTTAGTCAACTACATTGGGAAGACCCATGCATTGGTCTTCAGGTTAACTGAAAATGAGGGAACTCAGAACCTTACATGGGTGCCTGAAGACAAGCTAGCATGGTGTATGGGAGGACCCTATGGAAAGACTTCGTCACATTCTCAATCTGCCAGTACTCCATCTTGGTGAGTACTTATCCAGCGGCCACTGGTGGCAACAAGATGAGAGTGTGTCATGTGGGTAAAGTGTACAACTTCTGCAGAAGATAAAATTCTAAGTACTTAGCCGTGTCCCCGGTTATGGACAATACTGAGCAACTAAAGGCCTGAAGCTATGGGAAATCTCGACATTCCAATTTCTAAAAGAAAAACTTTTAAGTGACAACAAAAGGCTTGAAGCACTTGGGGATTTACCAAGGAGCTCAAGAGATTTGGATAAAAACTTGAAGCACTTGGGGATTTACCAAGGAGCTCAAGAGATTTGGATAAAAACTTGAAGTACTTGGGGTGTACCAAGGAGCTCAAGAGATTTTGATAAAAACTTGAAGCACTTGGGGATTTACCAAGGAGCTCAAGAGATTTTGACAAAGACTTGAAACACTTGGGGATTTACCAAGGAGTTCAAAAATATTTGACAAAAGATCAAAACTATTTTGAAAAGATAGGATAAAGTATTGCTTACTGCAAATGAGCCTTAAACCCTACTTATCCAAATATGCATGTAATGATAGGATCCACTTACATTCAACATAGTAGTGAAACTTGCCAATACAATTCAAATGTATTGACCCTTGTGGCTGTAACTTATTATGTTGCAGGTATGTGTGATATTAGTGAAGTTGATTGTTTAGGATTACAAGTCTACAACCAGCATGTTTGCCTGTGGCACTTTGAAGATGAAGGACCCCATGCTTATAGATATTCTGCTGCAATATAATGTAATAGCCTATTGAGCTACGTAAGATGTAATAAAATTATGTTATTCCTGGTTATAAAGTTGTACTATGACCTTTGTTTCTTGATATTACATCTTAACTGTGGATGCTAGCTATTGATCCAGGGACTAGCATTGTAAACACAGGGATCTCTACCTTATTAAAGGTTGGGACCTCTTACAGATGGTATCAGAGCATTGTGTTGCCTGTAGGATTTGTAAACCTAGGATTGGACAAAGACCCTTAGAAAAATAGGAGTTGTATTGGTTCCAAAACTTATTTACAAACAATCTTGTAAACTCTTTCCTCAACCATTTTGGTTTCAACTCTACATCTCTTCTATTTCAACTTGATGGAAAAACCTACACCATGGCCAAAGACTTCACCATGTGCAAAGGACTTCATCAACTTTAATGACTTCAACTTCTTCAACTCTAATGACTTCAACATCTTCAACTCTAATGACTTCAACATCTTCAACTCTAATGACTTCAACATCTTCAGCATATTCACCAAAGACTTCAACCTTGGATATCACTAAGGAGAAGTGAGACAAGATATTGCCCAAGTACACTTCAAACGAACTTAATCAATAAATAGTAAAGTGTGGCCGATACTAGTATTTCGCAAAGTGAAGAAGAGAATAAACATTAGAGCCAAGGCATGCATGCCACATATACAATGATGTATGAGCAGTGGAAGGACAAAACCCTAAGCACGAAAAACAGAGTCAAGTCGTGCATGTCATGCATGAGGAGCCTGCTTAAGCCGATAAAGAGCCTTGACCAGGTGACACATGTGATGAGGACGAGAAGGATCAACAAACCCCGAAGGCTGACGCATATGAACCTCTTTCTCCAAGACACCATGAAGGAAAGCATTCTAAACATCTAGTTGACGCAAAGACCATCCTATTGTAATAGCCAAAGAGAGCATAAGACTAATGGTGGTTGGTTTGACAACTAAACTAAAAGTATTTTCAGAATCAAGACCATACCTCTGTTTAAAACCTTTTGCCACTAGACGTGACTTGTACCGTTCAATGGAGTCATTAGCATGTTTTTTGATTTTAAATACCCACTTGGAGTCAATAATATTAACACGGGAGACAGGAGGAACTGAATGCCAAGTATCATTTTTTAAGAGTGCCTGGAACTCTTGCACCATTGCATTGTGCCAATATGGAATACCCAAGACAGCCTAAGATTGTCGAGGTTCACATCTGCAGAGTGCGTCATACACACCACAATCCACACAATTGTGCCATCGGTGCGTTCGCGCGAACGAGAAATCCCACTCCGACTGCGTGTATGTGGACGCAGGACAACAGGTGCAGGTTGTACTAGCGCTGACGTAGACGTGGCAGTGATATCAGTAACAGGAGGTGATGGAGCAGCACTGTACGTAGGCGCCGCACTTCAACCATCGCGCGAAGGCTCTAGCGACTCTAGTTCAGGCGACGCAGCTCGTAGGCCAGACGAGGGCGGCCTAAGCAAGGAGGGTGCGGCCTGAGTTGTCCAAGTCTACAGGGGATAGGGGAGGGCGACACAGAGTAATTTGCTGCCACGCACGACACAGAGGAGAAATCCGGCGGTGGGCCAAGCAGAAGAAGCCCAGCAGGGTGCGGTAGAGGGGAGGTCAAGGCTTCTTGTCACTGATCGCTAGCAACGGACGAGTCGGTGACATCCACAAGTTCTAGGTGAGTGACGTGTCCGATTCCTGCACCATGATTAGGAAGAAAGCAGAGGAATATGCAACATCGACAAACTGATCATGCAAGACGGAGAGGAATGTAGAGGTTATGTTGGGTAGGACTTGGAAGTATGGAAAAAGAAAACATATTCTTGTCAAACACGACATCATGCGATATATAAACACGATTAGACGAAACATGTAGACATTTGTATCTTTTATGAAAAAACTATATTCAATAAAGACACTTTTTAGATCGAAACTCGAGTTTGCGACTGTTGTATGGACAAAGATGTAACCAACACGCGGAGCCAAATACCTTTATGAATGTATAATCGGGAATTTCATTAAGCAAGAGTTCAAATGATGTTTTCGTATGAAGAAATCGCGTAGGTAGCCTAATGATGAGAAAACAGGTTGTGGCAAAAGCACCACTCTAGAAACGAAAAGGCGCAGACACATGGGCTAGTAAAGTTAGGCCAGTTTAACTATATTATGGTGCACATTCAGCTACGTCGTTATGTTGATGTGTATAAGGACAAGACACGGTATGATATCCCAAGTTTTTGGAAAAATGCATTGAGGTTGCGATACTCACCCCTCCCCCAGTCTCACTGAACAGGAATTATTTTATGCTTGAAAAGACGTTTAACATGTGCTTGAAATTGTAAGAAAACATCGAACACATCATATTTGTGCTTAAATAAATAAAGCCAAGTAAAGAAACTATAAGAATCAATGGAACTTACATAATAATTATGGACACTAACAATGGTTTGTGCTGGACCCATACATCAGAGAAAATAAGCTCAAGTGGAGTTTTGATAACACGACTCAACACTGAAAATGGAAGTTGACGACTCTTACCTTACTGGCAAGCATCACAAACTGTATCATGTATATTATTAGACACAACCAGTAGCTCATGGAGACAAAGAACATGGCGAAATACAATGGTAAGGAAATCGGTAATCGTTAACTACTCGATTGGCTTGGGAGTAGCGGCTAATCGGAATTCGGACGATTAACTGATTTAATCGGTCGGCTATTAATCGGTGCAGCCTAAAAAAGTTAGCACTGAAAACACGTATGAATCCTCTTACACCTTAACCATCTACCCTATTAAAGACAACCTCGAGCTCTTGGATGAGAACCTCATGGCGCTCGAGCTCTTGTATCTTAGGTTTGGTTGACAACTACGAGAAACTGGTCAACAACGACAAGGAACTAGTTGGTGATGGCGAAAATTGAGCTTCTGGAGGCAGTGGTCGAGCGGAAGATTCGCAAAACCTACTTTATTGGGGTGGGCTAGCGGATGGATGAGTGTTATGTGTTGATAATGTTGCAATTTTTTTGACCAAGTGTAGTGGTTAATCGGAAACATACCTAGTAATCGGAATGTCAGAGCTATTAATCAGGCTAAACGATTAATATAAACGATTAGTGGTAATTGACACGGTCATGTCCCTAGTAATTCGGCCTATTTTTTGAACAGTGGCGAAATATAGGAGTTACCAGGTGACCAAAACATTGGCTCCACCGAGGAAAGCGACCTGCTGGATTTACAGAATTACGATGGCTAGTGAACGGTGATGAAAGCGACCTGCGGATCGGCTAACCGACGTTCACCACGCCCCAACCAGAAACCATAACATGTACTTCCTCCATCCTAACAAATTTGAGACATCTATTTTGGGACGGAAGGAGTATATACGTTTGAAATAAAGGAAAACTGTACAAAATTTAGATATAGGAATCTAGATTCCTTTAAAATTTCTATGGAATAGGCTATTTCATAGGAATTTTCAGGGAAAACTAGCATGAGTTGAGACCCCATGTTCTCATCTCTTCGTGTCTACACTTCCCGTGTTTTTCCTGTACGACATTCAAACAATACTTTTAAAGTTTTCCTATGGTATTGATTCCTACTAGTAACACATGTAAGCTTAGTAATTTCTAGCTATTGTGGTTTAGGGTTTAGGGTTTAAGGTTTATGGTATTGATTTGCCCAGTTCTAAACAAGGCAAGTCAGCAATCAAGTAACATTTTAGTTATTTGGTTGCTAGTTTTGTGACGAAGCAACCAAGTAATCTTCAAACCAAGCTTTTGTCCCGCTTTATAAATAAATTCACAACCAAATACAAGGTACAATAGCATCCCGACAACAACATGCCGTAAACAAAGAAACGAAAAACAAAGTCGCAACCGCTGGGCAACAACACAAGACCGCCCAAAAAAGGAGAAAAAAGGACGCGGACAGATCGCAGGACGACGACCACTATGGCTGCGCAAAGCGACGTGCCACCGCCCTCTAAACCAGCCACCGCAAAGCGACGCGCCACCGCCCTCGGCGCCTCCAGAGCTCCGTCCAGGTGACCCCTATCTCTCCGCCTCCAGAGATCCGCAACCAAGTAATCTAGTTAACATGATCATGGATAATGATCTTTTAAAGAGAGCTAATAATAGTCTTTTTTTTGTAACACGCTAATAATAGACTTATTTTTTTGAACATGCTAATAATAGTCTTATTAATTGTATGGAAGGGAAATGAACTATTGAACTAATGAGGCATGAAAATAATATTCTCTCTAAGAAAAAACCTATGAGTCAATTATTCCTCCTCTGTAGCTATTTCAGATTTGATATGTAACCTACTCAACCATTTAAAAAAAAGGCAAACCGTCATCATTAATAAATACATTTTTAACAAAGCAACCAATCATAGAGTGCAGGTGCTCTCATCTCGGTTACACGTGATAATCTATGAAATTAACATCATCTTATTTCACAAGAAACATCCATATTGATACCTTCTTGTATTGCACATGAAAATTGCATGCACATTTGAAAATCACGTATGTCTGTTAGAAAAACCAGATAGATACTTGTCATATTACACTCGAGAATCACATATACATTGTCAACTACAATTACCTTCACAATATATACATTATTTGTATATTTTCAACGGTCAGGGTCTTGACGGTATAGACATTACCATAATCTTCATCCAGTCCGAAGGAGCGCCGATTTTTTTAAAAAATATTACCATATAAAAAATCATTAGTAGGGCACTTAGATACTAACTCCTGTATTGATACCGTTCCACGCTAGGAAAGATGCAAGATCAGAGATATCTCCTCATCCGACAAACTTACAAAGTTGAGATGCCAAGCTGTCTTGCTGCAAGTGCAAGGGTACATCGGTACATGACACTAGGTAGGAAACGCGGCTTGCTAGCCCGCTTCGCGGGCGGCATGGTATAAACAATCACTTTGAAAAAAAATGAAGCCAAGACATTATACATAGACAATTTTATAAGACAAAGAGTTATTTTACATCATAAGCAAAAGATAAGCATGCTTGCGAGTTAACCTTCTAAGTATTTTGTTAAATATGAGCAAAAAAGGCAGTGCCGCTTGTAGCAATGCTTGCGAGTTAACCTTCTATTTTGTTAAATATGAGCAAAAAAGGCAGTGCCGCTTGTAGCAATGTTGACAACGGTTTGAAACAAAATCGTTGTTCGCTTGTAGTAGTGGCAGTGACGGTATGTAGGATCAATATCGGTGGCTTGCAGCACCACCGGAAGCTCCCGTAAGTTTTGAGGTTAAATAAAATACAGAGTTACAGAATGAACCAGAGTTACAGAATGAACTGAAGTTACAGCCGAGTTACAGCATAAAAGTCCCGACAGAATAAAATACAGTTACAAAATCTTGTCTTCCGGCAGTCCACCACCACTCCGCTCGCCGCCAAGGGCCTCCCGTGGGTCGCCCCACATTTCCATGCTCGCTGTAGGAGCCCTCCCACGGGGTTTGCCCTGCTCCGCCCGTGCGGCAAGCCGACGGAAGGATCGAGCCACACCGACGGAGGGATGGTACCGAAGCTCCTCCATCGGCCAAGCCTAGCGCAAGCGCCCTCCTCCAAGCCCCTCTCACGGACATCCTCTTCACTGCCGGCCCAGCCTACCTGTTGCCGTTCTAGGCTACCCCCGCGAGCGCCCTCCGCCCAGCATCCTGCACTTTCAGACACGATGAACAGGTTCAGAGACAATGACAGTGTTAACATAGAACAGCTGGGTGTGCACGTGTATAGTTTTAGTTAACAGCACCACCCAATCCTGCCAATGTTTTGCTGCATGATCATGCAATCAGTTGTTTAAATTGTACATGATCGAGAGCATGTACTTGGCTATTTAAAGCCCTGCAATATCAATGCAAAAGCGTGTTGAATCCTAGCATTACTTTCAGACAGAAACCAAGTTTTAGAGACAATAGCAATTTGCAGTTTGAGAGACAGTGACAGAAACCAAGTTTGAGTTCAGTTGTGCAATTTGCATTATCTCAAGCATATGTACTAAAAGAGATGTAAAAACCTATGGCACAGTGAGACACAACAAGCATTGTCTTACATGTAGTTTGTGTCAGCACCAGCACCGTTCTAGTCTCCTGGGATGGGCTTCAGGTCGAATGTGACAACACCAACGAAGAAAGAGAGAGTTGCCACTTAATAATCACACTAATGTTAACTGAAAACTAATGTTGTTTGAGATAACACTCATCACAAGGATATGGCCAAAATAAGATCACATGAGTAATCCATATCATCTTCCTGATTGAATAATCAATATTATACCTCAAGAATGTAGCAAGCAACCCACACCTTGTCAGCAGCAGAAATGCCGACGCTTGGGCCAACTTGGAACTCCCACTAAAAGCCAATCATAATTTTACCATGGTCAGAAAGACAATATTTTTTCAAGATACGGAAAATGATACAATGTATAGAAGTAGTATTCAGTAGTGGTACTGATCACTATCAATAGTGGTACTGGTCATCTTGTCCACATAATGGTTAAAATGACATCTGAAAAATGCAATAAGACAATGTTCCTAATAGCAGTATGAGTTCGAGTCAAAGAACCAAAATCTGGATGAATATATGTCAGGGCTTAACAAAAACATGCTAAAACTCACCTAGCCTTGCTTATTGACTTTGAAAATTCTCAAACCTCTAATTTATGCTAGCTATGGCTTTTGGCTATTTTCACCCCTTTTCTTTATTTTCTTCATGTAGTATCCATATAACTAATCATGAATTAAAGAAGTTCTACATTGCAATCTTACATACTACTACTCAGATGATTGATGCCATCTAGATGAAATAGAAGTACTCTAATTAGTTTGGTCCCAGATTTTGATCAAATAAAGGAAAATGGTCCTTTTGAAAAAAATCACCATATGTCAAATTAGAGCTTAGTGACATGAACAGGAAACACATTTTCTTGAAACACTCATG
The DNA here is from genome assembly GCA_030063025.1 of Avena longiglumis. Classification (NCBI taxonomy): domain Eukaryota; kingdom Viridiplantae; phylum Streptophyta; class Magnoliopsida; order Poales; family Poaceae; genus Avena; species Avena longiglumis. The sequence goes on along the minus strand of CP125977.1, from coordinate 91,403,154 downwards.
AATCAGATTCACTCTTAAACAAATTCACCTGCATCATATTCACTCATTTTCATAGAGATGAACTGGAAGCATTTGGCTAATTACAAGGTTATATCTTTATATTCTGAGATAACCATAGAGTGAACTTCTCAAGAACGGTGAGGGGAATTGTGATTAGTGAGGCAATAACGGATGGCTATTTCAGTTTTCTAGAATTAGAACAAACTTCATAATACGACAATAAATATAAACCAGCTGCAGAATCCTGCACCAAACCTAGTTTGTAGTTCTGTCAAAAAAAAACCTAGTTTGTAGTATACATATGATAAAATGAAATACGCATTCGGTTTATCTATCTGTATATTTCAAAAATTCTCTGAGAATTGCATTACTTGTCATTCACCGAGAAATTCCAGTTTCCAGTCCCCGTTGGCAATCCTACAACATTGATCCCATTGGCACTAGCTACAGGGGCAGACCAAGAACTAAACTTACCAGGTGTAGCTTCTTATACAGGAGGTCTCACCCATACTACACATGCTCTATAACATTGAGAAGAAGTTTTATAGTGGTTGTCCAGTGCACCTTGTCTACCCTACCAATTCACAGGTTCCAAACTTCCCCTGATGCTAGAACAACATAGGAAAGATCTCCAGGTCTGAAATGTTACCGCAACTTCAAAGCCACACAATTCAACAAGATCCTTAGGCAGGCACTTGATTTTGGAGAATTCATAGTCTGGATTTGCAAGGGATATGGAGATGTTGTGCTCACATGGTACAAGGGGAACCGGCCTTCCAGAGCCCTCTAGATGGCAGCCGATAGAAGCAGCACCAAGCCCGAGCGGTGGTTGACGGCTTCATCTCAGGGAAGACGCGTCTTTTGCTCCGACAGCTGCAGCTTCCCATCTTCAGCTCGGGCATCGGCATCTACACGTATTTTGTGGTAAAATGTGTTATTTCCCAGCAATCACAAGTATATCATTTTCTATAGATGTGCTAATCTAAATACAACCATGCATAATTTACGGTATATAGCTTAATATCTATATTTAACAAGAGAGCAAATGGGATTCGCAGGAACTTATATTAACAACTCGGTTATCACGAGTGAGGATATGCAGCCCAGTTGGAAATTTCCACTGAATTTCTCATAAATAGTTTACAGACGTGCTAATCTAAATATGACCATGATACCTTATTATCTATATTTCAAAAGAACTAATGGGAAATTCGCATGAACTTACCATAACAACTCAGTTATCATGAGTTAGGATATGCAACCCAGCTGGAAATCTCCACTGAATTTCTCATAAACAGGCTGCATGTAAGTTTTGCATGAACATCCTAAAATATAAGCTTAAAAAACACCTCTTCGAGACAGAACCATAACAACCGTGACAATACATACTTTAAAAGGTGATATAAGTGTAATATTCCTTTGCATAAGTGATGGTATAATTTGCTAACGATATTATGCCTAGTAGGTTAACAAAGGAAGCATAGAACCACAAAACCAGAATAAATTACAATAATAATTGGAGTCATTTTAGACGGCACGAAACAACTCCTAAAAATATGAAGAAAATCGAAGGAATTACCAAAATTTGTGAATCTTTTCCTAGGTTGATGCAAGAACTCAGCATACTATCTGGTTTCATCAATTATATGTAGCTACAGAACCAGGGCGACACATGACAATGCCTGCAGAATAGAATCAAACAAAAATATGAATGAATCGAAAAAAAAAATACTCATAACACCTTATGAGCTCCTGCTTGAATAACCATACCTGAACCCCTGGTTAGGAAATCCTTTCCAACACTGCAGATTTACCTGTCAGAGTTCAGATGTCAAAATACAGTCATATACAGGTGTCCAAACAAGCCTGCCTATTCTACCTACATATCACCTCTTTTGTTAACCACCAGTAAAATAGACCTATCATATGGCATTGTTTCAGGATAACCTAACATGTAATTTTTGATGCACTGAGCCAATCAATTTCACAAAAGGCGCCATGTAACAATAGCAGTAAAAACTAAAAAGGGCTTTCATCTGTACATTTAATATCAACTGGCAAATTGGTAGCACTTCTAACATTAATTACACGAAGCTGCTAGAAATAAATATAAGTTCTATCACGTCTTATAAAACAAAAAAAGATGTGCAAACAGCCATCCAACTTTGTCTGCACCATAGTGGTGCATGCTAAATAGTCCAATTAAGATGATCACATCAACAAGTACAACAATATCTGTTAGATACAAAGACAAGATGAAGTGACTTAAAACACTATATTGTGCAAAAGAACTTGTGAATTGATACATCAAACATCATATAGATGTGAACTACAATGGCTTTTTTCATCATTTCATAAGAATATGCTTCTACATGGTACTTGAAGAATGTAAGGAGGTTACATTATGATAGAAATTGAATAAACCATATTAAACACACAATATTACCAATGCTTGTTCTCTGATTTTGAACTTTTAATCTATTTGCACCATGCACAATGCAAAATCTAAAGGAAGATATAAGTGCAGAACTCAAACTACAGATACTGAATACTCTATTTGCATGGCATTTATGGAACTAATTCGACATAAGTATATGAATCTCACATATCAATGATTCCTCCTTTCATTATCGCCTCTAGTTAAAGCATCTCCAAAAGGCGAACCCATCATCCATGACAGAGATACAAATTGATCTCTTTGTCCCGATGTAATACTTTATATCATCTGTGGCATCCCGCAAAACCACTACTAGAAAATCGCGTTGATTTTGTGCATCGCATCATCATAATCGCATGTCTTGCCTCGGTGCATCAGCATAACATCAGCATGCATCTATTTGTTTGAAACCATTTTGCCAAAAACCCTAATTTTGTTTTCTATATTAAACGCCCCGTCCTTATTCAAAACCCCAAAACCCGGGCTTGTCCGGATTATTTATTTTGTCTGGCATCGGTTTGCAAAAGTCCCGTTTACAAATAATAAAATGTTTAATTTATTTTAGTAGGGGCAGTCGAACGGGCCAACCCAACCCGAACGACCGCCCCCGTATACAATAAATCGGTCCAACTGCACCCGCCCCTAAATCCTAAAGCTACCCACTATCCTACCCACACCCCTGGCCACATCGCCTCACCCAATCGGATTCTGCCACCTCACCTCCCCAACTCCCTCAACCAACCACACCCTGCCATGTCACCCCTCACCCCTCTCTCTCACCCTCGGCCAAAGCACACATGCACACATGCTGCCAGCGCTGCCCTGCGCGGGCCCCAACCGCCAGCCCCGCTCCCCGTGGACCCGACAAGACCTACGCGACGATAAGAACGGCTCCGTCCCGGAAGAATCCGACGCGCCCCGACACCGACCCAAGTTCTGCTCCCCGGACATCGAGATCCCGATGCGACAAGATCTGCCCGATGCCGAGAACGAGAGAACGACCCCGGAGGCCGAGAACGATCCCGTCGAACCCCAGATCCGAACCTCGCCGATCCGTCGAACCCCGAGACCAACCCCGAACCCCGGAACCCCAAGATCGTCGAGCCCCCTCTAATGTGTGAACCTTTTCCTCGAACCCTATTTTATAACATAACAACTTGTTGCATATTTAATTGTCATCTCGCATGCATATCTGTGGTTTGAGGGCCTTATGCCGATTCACCTAGTAATTAAATATGGGGCCCATATGCGGGCAAATCTAGCCTTATATTGGCCTCATTTAAACTTGTGTAGCGAACCGGTATCTTATCTTGCCTTGTTATAACAACATTTAATTGCGGGGGTTCTAAATAACATGAACCATTTAACTAATTGTCGGGACCCCGGTTCCGCTTAATATGACCTAATTGCATCGCACCTTTGCCATGTCATCCATCATGCATGCATCATGCCGATCTTCTGCCGTTGTATTAAATAGTGCATCCGGTGTTTCTTCTAGTGTTTTGCTTCTTCGCGGATAAGGCCGTTGAGTTGATGCGAGTGCCGACCCGATCTTCGGGGAAAACCTTCGACAATGTTTTCAGGCGAGCATCTCCCCCTTTCTACCTATCTTACTTTCATAGTATTTATTCCCTCCTGTTGATCTATTGCTATCCGTGTTGCGATGCTCTAGTTTCCGTACCCGTGATATCCCTTGCAGCCCTATATTGCCTTGGACACACCCTATTTGCCTGTTGTTTGGTAGATAGTTGGACTTGCGCGTCGTAGTGGCTTGCTCAAGTGCTGATGTGTGTCGTCATATGCCACAGTTGCTGATGTATTGCCGCATGTTGATGTTGGAGAAGATTCTAGTTTTACTTATTGCTCACTTTAATTTCTGTTTAACAACTAAAATTGAAATAAGCAGAGGCATCGGTGGGTGATAGATAATATTTGGTTTCCGAACACCCACTTGTGTCCCGTAAGACCCCGAGTACTTGATACCTGTTCCTTGATTTATCGCGCTATCCACATCCGGGAGGTATATGGGACCCCCGAGCGAGCTTGATTCGATCTTATTTCTTGGGGCCACAAACTAGTTTGAGGTTTTATTTACGATCCTGCTTATGCCATGCTACTTTCGTATTTAAATTGTGCGAGTGCTGCTTTGTCTTATTTAGGATCGGACCACGATTCCGCGGTGTCGACAAGCCCGATTTGGGTTCCCGATCGTTCACCGTCTAGCCAAACCTTGAGCCGCCTCGAGCTTGCTTACTCCGTTGCGGATTCTACTTAAGGGGTGGCCCCTGAAATATTTCTGAATCCTGTGATTGTTCAGTCGTGAAAGCCTCGTTGGGTTTTGTTTTGGTTTTTCCGAGGTTGATCGAGCGTGTGTTGCTATTGGTGCACCCCGGCCGGGTAAAACTTTCTGAAAGCCGTGTCCGCGGATATGGACGACTTGGAGCACAGTATCTCGATCATAGACAAGCATAACTAAAGTTTACTGCTATAAATTTGACTTATAATGACTAGTAATCAGCTTCACTATAATGGAATGGCTAATTAATACTGCCCACAATTGCTTGTTTATCGTACCTGACTAGTAAGTATTGCAACTACAACGGAATGGCTGAATAAAAGTACCAACAACTGCTGGGTTTTGGGTTTATCTCATGCTATCTGTATCTGATTAGTAATTGTTGCAACTATAACGGAATGGTTAGCTAACAGTGCCCACTGCTTACTTTATCAGGACGATTATCTCAACTTGACTAGTAAAGTGCCGCAACTATAACTGAATAAGTAAAACTGCCAACTGTGTGAGTTCCTCGGTTGCCTTCCTCGTTTGGTCTCGAGGGGGAAACACCAGGATGGGTTTGATTGGTGATAGCTTCAGGATGGATCCGGTTAGGTCATTCTTATCCCTCTCTGATATCCGCCAGTTGTATCGAGTCTCTATAGGTTGTTTAGTGCATCTTTGCCGCTCGATCCACCATACCTATGTGGCGAGGACCGCCAATTCTAGCCTCGCTGTCTTGGCCTCGATGTGACGCTCCTTCTTTTCCTTTGCCCTTTGGGCACCCTTTTGTTTAAGCAGGTTTTGAGATCGGCGCCGTTAGCGGGGTTACCCTTCCGGGCTTGGCAGGGTTATGGACGCCATTGGTTATTTCTTGGGCTCTTAGCCCCATTTGCATCTTGTCCGTAGTCGGACGCTTCATCTTTCAAGGTGATTTGGATCTTTGTGCCGTATATCTGTATTCTTGACTCATTGAGTCATTATATATCTCATACATGGGTCCCATCGAGGACTGTTGTGTAATGTTATTACGTTTTCCACCGCATACGAAAGTGCCTGGTGGGCACCTTTGAATCGTTTCTATGCGGGTTTGGCGAATTTTGCTCAAACTTGCATAGGTCCGATTCTGAGGGTGTTACAGAGTGGTATCAGAGCTCAGCAGTTGCGATACCCCACAAGTCCAGCCTATAGGATAATCTAGCTAACGGCCGAAGTAGAAGTGTCAAAACTATATTTGCAAAATCGGTTGGATAGTTCTGGTTAGGTCTGATTTTACTCCTTACCCTCTGCTGTTCTCCTCTTATCTCTACGTGTTTTGAATCTGCTCTCTTAACTTTTCTCGAGTCCAGGATTTCTCGTGGATGGGTTCCGTCGTACCTTCAGGGTTTCGCTTCCTCCTTTGTTAACGGTGTTCTACCATCCGGTGTTCAAGCTGCCTGATGAATCCGCCTACGGTGTTATCATTCTTTGTTCTTTGTTTGTGCTTTTCGGTGTTTTCCGACGCGACGGCATCATCTACGCCAGATCCGATGCAGAGTCTGCATCACTCCGTTGTTCCGAACCTCGCTTGTCGAGATCTTCAGTCTGAATTCCGAGAGTTGGTTGCATAATCCGCCTATTCGTGTGCTGAGTAATGGTTTGGGTGCGCGATGGACTGATCACCATCCGACTACTCTTATCATTCGCTCTTGTACATCGCATCGGTGGATCCAGCGATTTAACTCCGTCCACGGAAGCTAGAGGTGGCTTTATTTGCGATGCCTCTGCCTTCGACCTTTTGTCCCGGAGTGTTCTCTCGACGATCAGGAGCAACGAACCTTTGTTGGTGGTGTCGCCGATTTCAAGATGGAGGAGGAACCCTCGTTAGTGGTGTCGCGAAGATCTACACGAAGTGAGAAGACGCAGATCGCCGACCTTCCTTCCGGTACCATGAGGCGGATCTCGAGGGCGAGATCCCTTGTTAGTGGTGTCGAATTGTGGCATCCCGCAAAACCACTACTAGAAAATCGCGTTGATTTTGTGCATCGCATCATCATAATCGCATGTCTTGCCTCGGTGCATCAGCATAACATCAGCATGCATCTATTTGTTTGAAACCATTTTGCCAAAAACCCTAATTTTGTTTTCTATATTAAACGCCCCGTCCTTATTCAAAACCCCAAAACCCGGGCTTGTCCGGATTATTTATTTTGTCTGGCATCGGTTTGCAAAAGTCCCGTTTACAAATAATAAAATGTTTAATTTATTTTAGTAGGGGCAGTCGAACGGGCCAACCCGACCCGAACGACCGCCCCCGTATACAATAAATCGGTCCAACTGCACCCGCCCCTAAATCATAAAGCTACCCACTATCCTACCCACACCCCTGGCCACATCGCCTCACCCAATCGGATTCCGCCACCTCACCTCCCCAACTCCCTCAACCAACCACACCCTGCCATGTCACCCCTCACCCCTCTCTCTCACCCCTCAGCCAGCACACAAGCACACATGCGCGTACCTGCAGCCAGCCTTGCCCATGGGCCCCAACCTTGACCCGCTCCCGTGGACCCGACAAGACCTACGCGACGATAAGAACGGCTCCGTCCGGAAGAATCCGACGCCCGACACGACCAAGTTCGCTCCCGGACATCGAGATCCGATGCGACAAGATCTGCCGTCGAGAACGAGAGAAACGACCGGAGAACGATCCCGTCGAACCCCAGATCCGAACCTCGCCGATCCGTCGAACCCCGAGACCAACCCCGAACCCCGGAACCCCAAGATCGTCGAGCCCCCTCTAATGTGTGAACCTTTTCCTCGAACCCTATTTTATAACATAACAACTTGTTGCATATTTAATTGTCATCTCGCATGCATATCTGTGGTTTGAGGGCCTTATGCCGATTCACCTAGTAATTAAATATGGGGCCCATATGCGGGCAAATCTAGCCTTATATTGGCCTCATTTAAACTTGTGTAGCGAACCGGTATCTTATCTTGCCTTGTTATAACAACATTTAATTGCGGGGGTTCTAAATAACATGAACCATTTAACTAATTGTCGGGACCCCGGTTCCGCTTAATATGACCTAATTGCATCGCACCTTTGCCATGTCATCCATCATGCATGCATCATGCCGATCTTCTGCCGTTGTATTAAATAGTGCATCCGGTGTTTCTTCTAGTGTTTTGCTTCTTCGCGGATAAGGCCGTTGAGTTGATGCGAGTGCTGACCCGATCTTCGGGGAAAACCTTCGACAATGTTTTCAGGCGAGCATCTCCCCCTTTCTACCTATCTTACTTTCATAGTATTTATTCCCTCCTGTTGATCTATTGCTATCCGTGTTGCGATGCTCTAGTTTCCGTACCCGTGATATCCCTTGCAGCCCTATATTGCCTTGGACACACCCTATTTGCCTGTTGTTTGGTAGATAGTTGGACTTGCGCGTCGTAGTGGCTTGCTCAAGTGCTGATGTGTGTCGTCATATGCCACGATTCGATGTATTGCCGCATGTTGATGTTGGAGAATATTCGAGTTTTACTTATTGCTCACTTTAATTTCTGTTTAACAACTAAAATTGAAATAAGCAGAGGCATCGGTGGGTGATAGATAATATTTGGTTTCGACGCCCACTTGTGTCCGTAAGACCCCGAGTACTTGATACTGTTCCTTGATTTATCGTGCTATCCACATCCGGAGGTATATGGGACCCCCGAGCGAGCTTGATTCATCTTATTTCTTGGGGCCACAAACTAGTTTGAGGTTTTATTTACGATCCTTACTTATGCCATGCTACTTTCGTATTTAAATTGTGCGGTCTTGCACCTTTGTCTTGTTAGGATCGGACCACGATTCCGGTGTCGACAAGCCCAGTTTTGGGTTCCCGATCGTTCACGTACCGTCTAGCCAAACCTTGAGGCCGCTCGAGCTTGCTTACTCCGTTGCGGATTCTACTTAAGGGTGGCCCCTGAAATATTTCAATCTGTGATTGTTCAGTCGTGAAAGCCTCGTTGGGTTTTGTTTTGGTTTTTCCGAGGTTGATCGAGCGTGTGTTGCTATTGGTGCACCCCGGCCGGGTAAAACTTTCTGAAAGCCGTGTCCGCGGATATGGACGACTTGGAGCATAGTATCTCGATCATAGACAAGCATAACTAAAGTTTACTGCTATAAATTTGACTTATAATGACTAGTAATCAGCTTCACTATAATGGAATGGCTAATTAATACTGCCCACAATTGCTTGTTTATCGTACCTGAGTAGTAAGTATTGCAACTACAACGGAATGGCTGAATAAAAGTACCAACAACTGCTGGGTTTTGGGTTTATCTCATACTATCTGTATCTGATTAGTAATTGTTGCAACTATAACGGAATGGTTAGCTAAAAGTGCCCACTGCTTACTTTATCAGGACGATTATCTCAACTTGACTAGTAAAGTGCCGCAACTATAACTGAATAAGTAAAACTGCCAACTGTGTGAGTTCCTCGGTTGCCTTCCTCGTTTGGTCTCGAGGGGGAAACAGCAGGATGGGTTTGATTGGTGATAGCTTCAGGATGGATCCGGTTAGGTCATTCTTATCCCTCTCTGATATCCGCCTTGTATCGAGTCTCTATAGGTTGTTTAGTGCATCTTTGCCGCTCGATCCACCATACCTATGTAGGCGAGGCCAATTCTAGCCTCTCCGTGTCTTGGCCTCGATCTTGGCGCTCCTTCTTTTCCTTTGCCCTTTGTCGGCACCCTTTTGTTTAAGCAGGTTTTGAGATCGACGCCGTTAGCGGGGTTACCCTTCCGCTTGGCCTGGGGTTATGGACGCCATTGGTTATTTCTTGAGGCTCTTAGCCCCATTTGCATCTTGTCCGTCGGTAGCTTCATCTTTTCAAGGTGATTTGGATCTTTGTACCGTATATCGTATTCTTGACTCATTGAGTCGCTGTTATATATATATATCTGTTTCGTGGGTCCCATCGAGGACTGTTGTGTAATGTTATTACTTCGTTTTCCACCCGCACGAAAGTGCCTGGTGGGCACCTTTGAATCGTTTCTATGCGGGTTTGGCGAATTTTGCTCAAACTTGCATAGGTCCGATTCTGAGGGTGTTACATCATCATATCTACAATATGCAGCCCCTGATTAGTGCCATGGAAAGAGAAATTGGGAATGATATAAGAAATACCATAGCTGATAGCTCACCTCAATGTCAAAATCGCTTATCCAAAATCAACTGTCAGCCTGATATGAAAAACAATGATATAAGAACCTAAATAGCATAGTATATGGAAAAGGCATTGGCCAGGCATAATATATGGAAAATCAACCGGCAAAATCGGCACCTATAGCAGGCATAATATATGGAAAAGGCATTGGCCAGGCATAATATATGGAAAATCAACCGGCAAAATCGGCACCTATAGCAGGCATAATATATGGAAAAGGCATTGGCCAGGCACCATCTTCATCATGTCTAAATAGCATAAGCGAATCTGCCTAATACTATGAGCTATACCTACCACCGTGTAGGCTACGTGTGTGAACCTAAATAACAGGAACCAATACATGGAGAATGCACAAACATCACATCCATCTTTCTCTCTGAATAACCAAAACAAAAATAAAAAGAGCAAGAAGTAGGCACAAGACATAGTGAAAAAAGAGCTCTACTTACTTGCACAATCATAAAAGAATAAATAAACATAAATAAAAATTAGCATAGTTTCTCACTAAATTTATAGTTCGACGGGCATTCAATAAAGCTAAGATCCAATTCAATGCTTAACAACCTCAAACATGGAATAACGAATAAGTGAATATTTATTAAGCTATGCCTGTACGCACTCTGTCCACTTCCCCAATCATGAATCTGCAATTGAATGGAAACATGGCGAGATGCAGTGAACATACAGAAGAGATCAATCTACATAGAAGAGCGGGTAATAGAAACATCACCTACTCTGGTGTCAGTAAAGGATTATAGTGTAGGTCCAGCATCGATCCTCAGCCTTTTTCTTGCGAGGAGCATCATAGCTATACAAAGAGTGATGAGCGTCATCTACAAAAACGCGATGCTATGCGAGCTACACAATAGGTAGTAAATAAGTAATTTACAGTCACCTTGTACTTTACTGCTCGTGGTGGGAGGCTCCTGCTATTGCTCCGAAGCTCCGTTTTCTGGAGAGTCTAACACGAATAAGCATCATAGTTTTCTCACAAGAATCAACCACATCAGACCTGAATGTCAAGCATCTATCTGACAACAACATATAGAACAATATATTGCAAATATAAGCCATGAATTTCAACTCAAAATTGTTTTTATCCTAGATACCACTAGAATCAAGAGACATTCAAAACACTCTCTCTCCCACACACACTAGGTGAATAATCTATTAGAAACTATGAACTATATATATTCATCATAGCTATCTTGGATTCTTGACACAATTGCAGATAAACAGGAACTAAAAGCAGGGGATAATAAACCCATATCTAGCCCAAATATTGCAAGGATATATTGGTTCAACAAATTTAGCTATGATCCAGGAGTAAACATGATCTAATTTAAAATCTATAACTATAAAACACATGAAGGAGCAGACAAGGATCCAACAATCTATAGCTATGATCCAACAATCCACCCATGAATCCAACCCCAAATAGCAGTTCATCGCCACCCGTCTGGCTCCACTCCTCCATGGTCGCGAGGATGCGGCCCCCTTCCCGCATCGCCGCCGCTGCCAGAAACCCTAGAAGGGAGGGAAACGATAAGGAGAGGAGGAGAGGGAGGAGGAAGAAATGGAGCACAAGAGAGGGAGTTGAGGAGGATGCTGACCCCGTCTCCCAGGCGGCCGCCACGCGCCGCCACGCTCATGGTCAGGGAGGATCCTCGACCTGGAGAATCAATGCCTCGACCTGGAGCCATCCACCACGTGCTAGACCCCCGACCGAATCCATTCCTCCACTGAATCCTCCCCTCCACCGTCTGCTCCTTTCCTCCCCGTCGCTGCCATGCTCCTTTACTCCCTGTCTCCGCATGTTCCTTTCCTCGTTGGCTCACCTAGGAGACGAGCGTTGTGGAGGGGAGGAGGAGGGGTGCGGGATGCCGGCGATGAGGGTGTTGCTCCTCTTCGTCGCTGCCACTTCTTGCCACCACCGGCCACCGTATCTTTGTCAGGTACCATTACAATTTTATGGCACATTTGTCACAACCCACCACATGTCCCAAAACAGAAAGTTTTACGTTTTTGCTTGGGATGACCATCCTACATCCAGTTTTGAACAGTTTGTTTTTATAGGCCCTTGCAACGTCCGGGTTTCCACATATTTTTTTTTCTAACTAAAAATTCAGGCCAGAGGCAGCAGTCTGTACGTATCAATTTTGGACATTATTAATATGCAAAGCAAAATCGGAGGGTACTCCGTCACAACTCGTACCACAATTTGGGTACCTGGAACAACACCAACATATTAAACGAAGAATCTTGTCAACACATGATAAAAAGCTCAACATAACAGCCCACAAAAATGACAGTTTCAACATATGACCAAACTGATTATACGTAGTCATATATAGTTCCAGATTCAACATACGTTTAGCTGCACAAAAGGCTCAACATAGCAGCTCACGAAATGAAAGGTTTCACACACAGCAAGTTCAACTAGGAAGTAAGAAATTGTGCATACCCTAATACTCATGGGATACAACATTCAGCACTACATTTTGGCCTTTTGACCTCCAGCTTGCGAGTTGTTTTCTTCATGGATTTAGGCTTAGCAGCAACCTTTGACGCCTTGCGCATAGCAGCATACCCAACTGCTTCTTCCGGCTGCGATAGTCACACAGCATGTACTGTAAATCACATTGAGCAACAAACAGTAGAAAAGAACTTGCAGATTTGATTACCTTCTTTTCATAGGGCTATTAGTATCAACAGTAGAAGTAAGTTGTAGTTGGAGTGCACATTCCCTGTATAGCTACAGAATCTAGATCTAATTGCCTCTTGCGGCTGCCAAATTTGTGTCACCAAATTCAGCATACGCACACACCCCGAACATCAATTCTAATGGCCGAACTACTGTCCATCCTATGAAAATTAACAGGGACATGAATCAGAGACTACACCAGTCAGTTCACATCTATTTGGGAAGAGAATTGGGGGAGAATCTTACCCGTCAGGCACCCATGACAGGCTACTGTCCATGGCCGCCGACAGCAACGTGGTCCAGAGCGAGGCCGCCGGTGAGTGCGTCCGAGAAATCCCGGTGCCGGTCCTGTATTCTCACGGGGCATTGCATCACCTCGGCACGCCGGCCGCCGTTGGGACCTTGCCGTCGACGCGGGACGGGGACGAGCGCTGGCCGGCCACGCGGGAAGGGGACGGGTCTTGACCGGCGTCGCAGGAAGGGGACGGGGCATAGGCTTGGCCGGCGTCGCGGTATGAGGACGGAGGGACCGGTATTGAGGGCGACGGCGGCAGGGTTGCCAGCGAGATGGTCGACGGCCGCCAGTTAGGGCTCGTCGCCGTCGTTGTTCTGATTGTGGTGTTTTTCCTCTGTCCCTGCAGTTGCAGTCCACGGGAGTAGAAACTGGATAATTTCTGGGCACATTTGCAAAAGGGTAAGTTTGTAATCTCAAGCTCGAAAAGTCAATCTTTCTGTTTCAGGCTATATAGTGTGTGAGTGTGTTGTGACAAATATACCCGAAATTATAATGATATCTAGCAAAAATATAATCTAACTATGTGTTTTAGACAACACTGTAAAATAACGATGTCACATAGCAAAATGACATACCTTTGACGGGTGCCTGAAAGATCGAAAGAAGCATAGCTTACCGCAACTATTGTCACAACACCAGCCACAGGATTATTGAACTTGCCAAATATGAGTACAACAAAGTGTGGAAACAAACAAAAGATTCTACGAACCATCAGAACATGCAAAGCCATTTGTGAGGAAAGCTTCTCCTCAATCCTCGGACATGATCCCGGCCCTACATGGGCTGAGTTCTCTGGCTGTGTCCTATGGAGATTCAGATGAAATTATGGAAGTAGTAGATCAGCTCCCACGGAAGCGCTCAGCGACGGAGGAAAACAAAAAGTATCTACTCTTTGGCCAAGATCTGTCGGTGGTTCCTTATGAAGAACCAGAAAAGGGAGGCGAGTCGAAGCGTGGAAAGAAGATAAACACCGGACACAACAAGGGGGAGATGACGCACACGAAGCCTGGTGGTACTGACGACGTTCGCAAGGAAGCAAGACCAGCCGGTAAGGGGTTAGCCGGTAGACTGACGAGGCCTAATGTCTGGTCTCGTCAGGATCAATGAATTGCCTAGGTTGGAACTGTCGGGGAGCGGGTGGAACCTCGACAGTTCAAGAGCTAGTGGCTATCTCCAAAACTTTGGGTCCTAGGTTAATTTTCTTGTGTGAAACGCGTCAACATAAAAATAAAGTTCGTCGTCTTAGGGGTCGTTTAGGTCTCCGTGGTTTTACTGGTGTGAGTAGTGAAGGTTTTAGTGGGGGTTTAGCCCTCTTTTGGCATGAATCTATGTACGTGGAAGTTAAAGTTTTGAATAAAAATATTATCGATGCTTATATCAGGCTATCACCCGATGAACCGCTGTGGCGACTCACTGTATCTACGGTGAGCCAAGAGTGGAAAATAGACACTTAGTTTGGTCTCAGCTACAAAATTTAAAAGGTACTTCTAGGTTACCTTGGCTGGTCATGGGAGATTTTAATGAAGCATTATGGCAATTTGAACATCTATCAAGAGTTCCCAGGTCTGAAAATCAGATGATGGCTTTCAGGGAAACCCTTCAGATCTGTGGACTACATGATCTAGGATTTAAAGGCCTATCGTACACTTGTGATAATAAAAGACAGGGAAATAATAGTGTCAGAGTACGCCTGGACCGGCTGTAGCTGACAAGTATTGGCGTGATATTTACAGTGAGGTTGAGGTAAATCATATTGTTACACACGTTCTGATCACCTAATGCTTTTGATTAAGTTGCAGAAGGAACAAGATTTACCGCGAAGGCGAGCGCCTCGGCAATATGAGATTTTATGGGAGCGAGCTGGAGAGCTCCCGGAAATAATTGAAAACATGTGGAAAAGAGGAAGGAGAGCAGCGAGATCTGCACGGAATGATGCTCAAAATGGACAGGGTAATGACTAAGCTTCAAGGATGGAGCAAAAAAAATTCGGGAATATACTGCAGGAGCTAGAGACCCACAAAAGAAAGCTAGAACAGCCGCCGTACGTCGGACTACATTGATAAATTGCTATACCGTGAAGAAATGTTGTGGCTTCAAAGGTCATGTATTGCATGGCTAAAAGAAGGCGACCGAAACACAAAAATTTTCCACCAAAAAGTGGTCTGGAGAGCAAGGAAAAACAAAATCCAAAAACTCAAAGACAACAATGGAGTTTGGAAGACGGTACCATCTGACATGGAGCGGATGTCGACATCCTTTTTCAAAGAGCTCTTCACCAGGGACCCAACACTCAATGCAAACGAAGTTCTACCACTGTTAACTAGGAAGTTCTCCAACGAGATGAATGAGATGATGTTACGGGACTTCACAGACGAAGAAATATCCAGTGCCCTGTTCCAGATCGGTCCGCTCAAAGCCCCAGGACCTGATGGTTTCCCGGCACGTTTTTACCAACGAAACTGGGGTTTATTGAAAGGAGAAATAGTCGCAGCGGTCAACTGTTTTTCCATACAGGACATATGCCGGAGGGTGTTAATGAGGCCACGATTGTCTTAATACCAAAGGTGGAACACCCGACTGAGCTTAAAGATTTCAGACCAATTAGTCTATGCACAGTCCTATACAAAATTGTTGCTAAATGTCTGGTTAACCGCATATGTCCTATACTCGGTGAGTTAATTTCACCGAGCCAAAGCGCTTTTGTCCCGGGGCGGTTAATAACGGATAATGCCCTCATTGCGTTCGAATGTTTACATATATTGAGCACAACAAGAAACCATCTGAAAACTTCAGTGCTTATAAACTAGATTTGTCCAAGGCTTATGATAGAGTGGATTGGGATTTTTTTAAGGAGTTCGATGGAAAGGCTAGGCTTTGCTCACCGTTGGATCGACTGGATTATGGAGTGTGTGACCACGATGAGGTATAAAGTTAAATTCAATGGAGCCCTACTGGAATCGTTCTCGCCTTCGCGCGGCCTTCGCCAAGGTGATCCCTTATCCCCTTTTTTGTTCCTTTTCATTGCTGATGGACTGTCTGTGTTACTTTGTAAAGAAGTGCAGGATAATCAGATCACACCTCTGAAAATCTGTAGAAGAGCGCCAGGCATATCGCACCTTCTGTTTGCAGATTATAGTCTCCTATTTTTTAAGGCTGAGCCAGAACAAGCAAATAAAGTGTTGACGATTCTGGATAAATATAGCAAAAGCACAGGCCAACTAATCAATCCGTCAAAATGTTCAGTTTATTTCGGGCCAAACTGTGAGGAAAGACTAAAACAGAGCGTCATGGATACTTTGCAAATCACGGTGGAGAGCTTTGAAACTAAATACTTGGGCCTTCCCACCCCTAATGGCCGAATGACAAAAGGGAAGTTTCAGAGTCTGCAAGGGAAATTAGCCAAAGAGACTTCTGCAGGTGGGTGAAAATCACATGGATCAAGGAGGCAGGGAGGTCATGATCAAAGCTGTGGGACAGGCCCTTGCTACATACATAATGGGCGTTTATAAATTACCCCTAGGTCTCTGTGATGATTTGGAGAAGATTATCAGGGATTTTTGGTGGGGTACTGAAGAAGGCAAAAGAAAAACCCACTGGGTGGCTTGGGACATGTTGTTGAAACCAAAGAAGCAAGGGGTAATGGGATTCAAAGACATGAGAATTTTTAATCAGGCTTTACTCGCAGGCGTGGAGGCTTCTAAGGTTCCCTGATTCCCTTTGTGCCCAGATCCTGCGGGCTAAGTACTATCCAAACGGCAACCTACTGGATACCGTATGTACGGGCAATGGTTCGTCAACCTGGCACGCCATTGAGCATGGACTGAAAATTGTAAAGCAAGGGGCTATCTGGAGAATCGGTAATGGGGCAAAGGTTAGGATCTGGAGGGACCCTTGGATCCCAAGGAATCATCAACTGACGCCGATTTCACCCAAGGGAAGATGCAGACTTAAGTGGGTATCGGAGCTGATAAACCACGATGGATGAATAATAGGCTTTTTCTCCATAGGTGGTTCCTACCGAGACAAGAAAAGAAAATCACGGGATAAAATTAGCGGCGAACGAGGGGGATTTTTTTATAGCTGGAAATAAATAATAAAAAATGGTTTTTTTCAGTCGGGGCCGACTTGGGATGGAAGGATGGAAGCTAGGGAGAAGAGGGAAAGAAAAAGAAATTAGAAACCGTGTGAATAATAGTAAATATAAGTGGCTAAATATACTATATATATATATAAAAAAAAAAAAAAAAATAAGTGGCATCGAATCAGCGACAAAGAGTAATATGGCAAGAAGGAAGATGATCCCAGAGAGCACTTGTCCTTTATGTGGCAAGGGTGAAGAAGATACATACCATGCCTTGGTTACTTGCCCTCAAGCGAGCGAGCTGTGGCAGGAAATGCGTTCGGTTTAGGAGTTGCCAAAGGCGAGTGATATTAGGAGGGATGGAGCAGACTGGGTTTTACCTCTCCTTAACAGGCTTGATGAGAACCAGCGTCTCAAAGTCCTCATGATCTTATGGAGAGCATGGCATGTACATAATGAGTTAACACACGACAAACCTGCCCCTCCGGTCCAGGTATCCAATCGATTTCTTTGTAGCTATGTGAACACTCTTATGTCTTTACGGAATTTGACGCAGGAAGGTGTGCTGAAAGGGAAGCAAGCGGTGGGGGCGGAAATAGAGAAGAAGACCAAAAGAAAGGACGTGCAACCAACGAAGTGGTCGAAGCCAGCGAGAGGACGAATGAAGCTCAATGTGGATGGTAGCTACCTGATGAACGACGGTACAATGGGCACTGGAATGATATTAAAGAATTGGGAAGGGGATGTGAGGTTCTCAGCATGCCGTGCGTGTCATAACTGTGACTCTGCCCTGGAAGCTGAGCTCCTTGCATACAATGAAGGTTTAAAACTCGCCCTAACCTGGTGCACGGAACCGATCGACGTGGAAATGGACTGTGCTACGGCTATCAATATGATCAGCTCAACAGATAAGGACTATTCTACACTGACCCACCTCGTATCCAGAATCAAGCACTGCCTTCGCGAATGTGTGGTTTCTTTTCACAAAGTCGACAGAAGCCAGAACACTGCTAGCCACGATTTAGCTCAGTTCGGTAGAACTAGAAATAAAACCCAATTCTGGATTGGGGTTTTCCTCAGGAGATTCAGAAGGCTGTAATAGGTGAACGTAACACTCTTATTACTTAATGGAAGAAAAAAATACACAATAGATAAATAGAGGTGATATGCATACGACCTATTTTTGACATACTAAGACAAACCTTGAAAAACTGGATCCCCTTCTTCTTCACAAAAATTCTAGTAAGAATAACAATAAACTGAAGGCCACGTACCTGGTAGAAAAAAGGCTTTTCGTCAGTAGCTAATGTAAACTCTAGTCCCAGTTGTGTTTAGGTCCGAAACTAATGTTAGCATTAGTCCTGGTTTTAATGGTTGCGGGGGCTATCCACATTTAGTCCCACATTTAGTCTTGACAAACGAGACCAAACAAGACTAAAAGGGTAGTGACCTTTAGTCTGAGTTAATGAACCGAGACACCAACCCGGACTAAACGTAAACATACGTTTTTACTCTCATGCCTACCCACTCCCCCCATTCGCGACACACACAAAGTATGTACGCAAAAAAGTTATATCCGATTTCAACTGCCTAAGTCCGTTTACATAAATGATAGATTTTCAAAATTCTAAAGGGAAATATGAAAGCATAAAGATTTAAGGTTTTGCTAGGAAAAATGAGAATAATTGATATTTTTTGAAAAAATTGAATTTCTTTTGTTGTTTATTTTACTTTTTAATTATTTTGACATTTTTATATTATTTTCGAATTTTTGAAAAAAAGTTTTTTAGAGAGTTTTTTTTTATTTTTTTGAAAATTTTGAGTTTTAAAATTAATAATTGAATTATGCATAAAGATTATTTAGAATTCATTGTTGCTTATTATTAATTAATCATTGTTGCTTATTTTTAAAATTGTTTAGAATTCAAAAATAAAATCATGCGTTATCAAAGTTTAAGGTTAATAGAATTGATATCATACTATTATTAGGAAGTTATGAGCGCAGTCTTGAAAGCTAATTTGGAAGAAACTCAAAAATTAAATGTGCTGAGAGTGGAGCAATGTGAGAATGGGTGACCGACCGAAAAGTTTGACTATAAGTACGCACTTTGACATGAGAATAGTAGTGATTAAAGATTATGAAGGTAATATGCCCGAGAGGCAATAATAAAGTGGTTATTATCGTATTCTTTGTTTATGATAAATGTTTATTTTACATGCTATAATTGTATTAATACGGAAACGTTAATACATGTGTGTTTAATAAACAAAAAGGAAGTTCCTAGTTATGCCTCTCTTATAAACTAGCTCGTTGATTAACAAGATGATCAAGGTTTCCTGATCATGGACATTGGATATTGTTAATAACAAGGTCACAACATTGTTGGAATGATGTGATGAACATTCATCCGAAGCATAGCATTACGATCAATATCATTGTGTTTATATTGCTATAACATCATACAAAGTAATCTTAGTCCTTAGACCATGAGATCATGTCAATCACTAACACCAGAAGAGTATCTTGATAACATCAAACGTCACACCATAACAAGGTGACTATAAAGATGGGTTCAGTGCTATGAAGGTGGTATGTTGAGGCTCATGGATCAAGAGTGGAATTTGTCTATCCTGATGACGGAGAGATATACTCTGGGCTCTCTCGGTGATATCACATTGGTTAGCTTGCAAGCAAGTGATTTGATCACTAGAATGTTATATCACGGGAGAGAAAAGAGTACATGTCGGTAATGAGATAAAAATAGGTATGGGGATACCGATGATCGAATCTCGGACATGTAATATATCGCGAGACAAAGGGATTGAGTTACATGCGTATAAGGTTCACACGATCACAGAAGTCATCATTGAATATGTGGGAGTCAGTACGGATCTCCAGGTCCCGCTACTGATTATTGATCGGAGAGGGGTCTCAATCATGTCTACATTATTCGGAACCGTAGGGTGACACACTTAAGGGATACCGACACCATTCAGAGCAAATGATATGCCAGAGAAAGAAAAAGAAAGCACAAGAATTTATTTCACTAGACACCGGAATTGTTTCGGTTAAAATTGCTGAAACTGGTTCTGCATGTGAAAGTGAATACTAGCAAAGGGTTTTATGTGAATGTTTGTTAATTAAAGTAATTAACAAAATTCTGAATAAATAAATAAAAGAGTTTTATTTAAATTAGAGCTTGCATTAAATTTCCATGTGAGTGGATTTTTTAGTGGAGGCTCTTTTATGGGAGTGGAGGCTTTTCATTTTGAGTGGAAGATCCACCCACATGAATGTGGAAGAGGTGGGGGCATCCCACCATGGCTGGGCGCATGGACCCTTGGGTGCCCCCCCCCCCCTCGTCCTCTCAAAGCACACCTCCTCGCGAAGGATCTCTCTCCCCCCTTTAGAATTTCCCCATGGTCGCGGATCAGCGAGATACATGTTTCCGGTGGCTTTTTTCTGAAAGGATTTGTTGCTTCCACTACTTCCCTCGAGCGAGGGCGCGAAGGTTGTCGAGGTGCACCACTGCTTTGCAGTGCTAGACGTGATGGTGCTGGACCGGCTAGACTAGATGGACTTCATCACGATCTTGAGATCGGCAAGCGTTCGACTACATCATCCACGAGTACAACCTCGTTAATGCTATACGGTCTTCGAGGGTATGTATTATATGGATGTATATCCACCCGTTGCTTGTATCTAGTAGATAGATCTTGGTACTTAGATGTTCTCGTCGTAGGAATTTTTTTGTTTTCTATGCTGCGAACCCTACAGTGGTATCAGAGCTGGATCTATGCGTAGATGCTTTGCACGAGTAGTACACATATGAGCATGTGGGCGATGATGATCATTTTATTGCTTCTTAGTTGTACTTTGGATATTGGTGGCATAGTGGGATGAAGCGGCCCGGACAAACTTTTCATGTCCTCGCACATGAGACCTGTTCCACGCTTGACATGCAACTAGTTTTGCATAAGTGGATAGCGGGTGTCTGTCTCTCCTACTACAGTCAATATCTAATTTTCAATGATTTGTCAACAATTTGGTTATCCTCATTGTGGTCCATGTTCGTAGGTAAGAACGGTTCTATCTTCGAAAACCCTAAGCCACGTAAAACTTGCAATGGATAAATTAGAGGCGTCTAGTTTAGATTGTTGCTGGGCTAGTGTCATGATATGGTAATGTTGTAAGTAGAAGTATGAGATGATACTCTTACAACACACATAACGTGTAAGTACCATATACCTTGGCCTCACACATTGATAGAGATCATACCACGGTGCACATGATGGAGATCATATGCAAGAACCATATCATTTCACTTATTAACATGAGATGTTTGTTGCATCTTATATTGCTTGTTTAGCGTTTTATTAGCATAATAAGATGATCCCTCATTTTATATATCAAGATAAAAATGTGTTCTCCCTTAAGTATGCACCGACAATGTTTCATCGCTTCAAGACATCACGTGATGATCGGTTTACTTGAATCCACGAGCATATCTCAGGTGTAAGACAGTTACACACGTGAATACTAAGGTTCTTACTTGGCGAGCCTAGCATGTACAGACATGGCCTCGGAACATGGACCGAAAGGTTAAGCATGAGTCATATGTTTTGATATGATGACCATATGGATGCTCGCCTTTGAAGCTACACTGACTCACGTGATGATCGGACTTGGTGTAGTGGATTTGGTTCATGTAATCACCAAAAAGGCACGAGGGATGTCGTTTTTGAGTGGGAGTTCATTTCTAATTTGGATTAGTAGAACTCAATTTATCATAAATTAAATTAAAGTGAATTTGCATAATTTGTTGTAGTCATTGGCATTCGTTTCACCACCTTATGCATAGTTGTAATTGAGATAATAGAACTATAGAATTCTGGATATTTACTTTACGAACTGGTATCGTATTGTGTTGAGTGTCAATCTAAAGTTTAAAGTCCTATTGCAAACTTTTAGCAAACTCTGTTTACTCTGTAAAATTTAATATTTGGTATTAAATCGAGAGTAACAATTCCAGTGTTAGTATCTTAAGTATCATGTTTGCCTTCATGATTCTTGATTGTTTTAATATCAAGTTTATCTAGGAGCTGAAAGAATTATTTTAGAAACCATCATGTGTGGCAGATATAACGATATCTGAAACAATGTTTTGGTTGCAATATGATAGAGTATAATATATGTTCTCATATTGGATGAGAATTTGCAAAGGTTGGAGATGATAGACATCCTAATCATCCAAAAGGGTTTTGGAAAGTAATGTTATAATCACGATTCACCTTTATAAGCTACACTAGCTTGATCATGAAAGTCGTCATGATAAGGGTGAATAGAAGATGTATGTAAAGTGTTTACTACAATAAAAGATTACTAAAGAATGGATTTTGAAAGAATACCGATCATTTGATGATGGTGATCTACTTCAAAGTGCAAGTCCAAAGGTATTATTATTTGAATATACACGCTTTGGACTATGTGTCATGTGTATGGCGCCACTTTTTATGTTGATAGATTCTTTTAAAAAGGAAAAAGGAAATGCTGAAAGAGAATCTATAAAATATATTTGGCAGAAAATAAAAGATTGGAAATATCCAATTTAAGTATATAGATGATATATATGTTATGGTTGTATTCTTTGCTTGTTAAATAATGTGGTTCTTGGGTATTGGATACCGAATTGATTAGTATGAAATTTCATACGGAACGACGCAATTCATGAACCACAATGGCCTAATAAGTAACTAGCAAGAGAATATGTGATGATGTTCATCGAAAACAAACAAACCGTTGTTTGTATTTCTCGGTGACATCAAAGCTTGATTTCAAGATTTGTTTTAATAATAGTTATTTAAATCAGGTATTATGAGAACAAAGGTTGTTCAAATAATTACCATTTTCCATATAAGATGGATGATTTACAAATCTAGTTGGAGAAATCACATCCATAAAACTAATGCTAAAATGTCGCAAGACAAATGATTGGAAGATCACTTACGAAGTGGCATCGCCGTTTAAATTATATTGGAAAGAGAACATGAAGAAACTCCATTTTCATGGATTTTTGGAGTCTTTGATTTGATCAAGTGACGCTTGTGAGACTTTTCTCGGGATAATTAAAACTTCGTTCAAAGACCAAATTTATACAAAGCCAACTCATTAGAGAATGAGTAATGCGTGGAGACGCAAAGACACGCAAATACACACGGACCTGAAAGCGTCAGATCCGTAGATTATGTTAACCACTTGCAATCGCGTATATGGAACACCGGAAAGCCATAAGTGTTCAATACGCAAAGTTTTCAAACTAGATTATTGTCTCTAGTGCAAGTGGCAGACAGAAGGGAATATGCCCGAGAGGCAATAATAAAGTGGTTATTATCGTATTCCTTGTTTATGATAAATGTTTATTTTACATGCTATAATTGTATTAATACGGAAACGTTAATACATGTGTGTTTAATAAACAAAAAGGAAGTTCCTAGTTATGCCTCTCTTATAAACTAGCTCGTTGATTAACAAGATGATCAAGGTTTCCTGATCATGGACATTGAATGTTGTTAATAACGAGGTCACAATATTGTTGGAATGATGTGATGAACATTCATCCGAAGTATATCATTACGATCAAGGTCATTGTGTTTATATTTCTATAACATCATACGAAGTAATCTTAGACCTTAGACCATGAGATCATGTCAATCACTAACACCGGAAGAGTATCTTGATAACATCAAACGTCACACCGTAATAGGGTGATTATAAAGATGGGTTCAGTGCTACGAAGGTGTTATGTTGAGGCTCATGGATCAAGAGTGGAATTTGTCCATCCCGATGATGGAGAGATATACTCTGGACACTCTCGGTGATATCACATTGGTTAGCTTGCAAGCAAGTGATTTGATCACTAGAATGTTATATCACGGGAGAGAAAAGAGTACATGTCGGTAACGAGATCAAACTAGGTATGGCGATATCGATGATCGAATCTCGGACATGTAATATATCGCGAGACAAAGGGATTGAGTTACATGCGTATAAGGTTCACACGATCACAAAAGTCATCGTTGAATACGTGGGAGTTAGTACGGATCTCCAGGTCCCGCTGTTGATTATTGATCGGAGAGGGGTCTTGATCATGTCTACATTATTCGCGAACCGTAGGGTGACACAATTAAGGGATACCGACACCATTCAGAGCAAATTATATGCCAGAGAAAGAAAAAGAAAGCGCAGGAATTTATTTCACTAGACACCATAATTGTTTCGGTTGAAATTATTGAAACTGGTTCTGCATGTGAAATTGAATACTAGAAAGGGATTTTATGTGAATGTTTGTTAATTAAAGTAATTAATAAAATTCTGAATAAATAAATAAAAGAGTTTTATTTAAATGAGAGCTTGCATTAAATTTGGTGGAAATTTAATGCATGTGAGTGGATTTTTGAGTGGAGGCTCTTTTATGGGAGTGGAGGCTTTTCATTTTGAGTGGGAGCTCCACCCACATGAATGTGGAAGAGGTGGGGGCATCCCACCATGATTGGGCACATAGCCCCTTGGGTGCCCCCCCTCTCCCTATAAAATTCCCCTCTCTCATCCTCTCAAAGCACACCTCCTCGCGAAGGATCTCTCTCCCCCCTTTAGAATTTCCCCATGGTATCGGATCAGCGAGATACATGTTCTCGGTAGATTTTTTTGGAAGGATTTGTTGCTTCCGCTGCTTCGCTGGAGCGAGGGCGCGGGGGTTGTCAGGGTACCCGGACGTGTGTGCGATCACGGATGCACCACTACTTTGCGGTGTTGGACGTGATGGTGCTGTACCGGCTGGACCAGATGGACTTCATCACGATCTTGAGATCGGCAAGCGTTCAACTACATCATCCACGAGTACAACCTCGTTAACGCTATACGGTCTTCGAGGGTATGTATTCTATGGATGTATATCCACCTGTTGCTTGTATCTAGTAGATAGATCTTGGTATTTAGATGTTCCCATCGTAGGAATTTTTTTGTTTTCTATGCTGCGAACCCTACAAATTAAACTATGGGATAATTCAAAAATCCAAAACTTTGAATTTATTTTAAAAATGAAACTTAAAAAAAACTCTAAAGGGTCCTTCAGCCCCAGCTCGCAACCGCAGGCACGTGGAGGGCCTTTAGTCCCGATTTATGGCATAACCGGGACTAAAGATCGGGAATGCATGCCCTTTTTCTATTAGTGATATTTTGGGATCAGTGAGCAGGCAAATAGAAAAGATAAACTACAAAGCCAATGCGGAGGCCCTGTTCGGAGCACGGATGCGTGCACCCAGTGTTGACGTGGGACACTTCGTTGGAACCCCAAGAGCAAGGTGTGAAGAGCACAGCAACAAGTTTTCCTCAGTAGAGACCAAGGTTATCGAACCTGAAGGAGGAAGGAAACGTCTCAAAAGTGTTGCAAGCAACGTGAAAACCTGCACAACACAAACTCAAGACTTTGTCCCAACGAATCAGTGAGGTTGTCAAGCGCACCGGTTTGTGTTAACAAAGGATTAAACATATGGTGTGAAAGGTAATGATTTGTAGCAAGTAACAAGTAACAGTGGAAGATGTATCAATGATAAAGATTGGACCGGGGTCCATAGTTCACTAGAGGTGCTCTCCTTAGATAAACAACATGGTATGAAGGGTAAACAAATTATAGCAGGGCAATTGACTGTAACTGAGCAAGGCATAACAATGCAATTACTAGTCAGAAAGATCCTATGAGATTCGATTGGGCAATACAACAAGATACATAGACCGCCATCCAACTGCATCTATGACTAGAAGTCCACCTTCAGGTTATCATCCGAACCCCCTCCAGTATTAAGTTGCAAGCAATAGACAACTACTTTAAGCAAAGTGTGTAAGGTAAACAGTCCACATGTTCCATGAACAAGAGACCTTTGTTTTCTCCCTAGTAGCAACAGCATATCTACAACCGAAGAGATTATTGTCACTTCCCTTAGAAACTAGAGGCATGAACCCACTATCGAGTATAAATACCCCCTCTTGGAGTCACTAGAAACTACTTGGCCAAGATAGCTACTAACAACGGAGAGCATGCAAGATCACAAACAACACAGACATGATAGAATCATAAATACAAAACCATTAATCAAACCAACATAATAATCTCAATATCCATCGGATCCCCGCAAACACAACGTGCATCATTACAAATAGATTAGATCTTGATCATGAACGGAGCTCACAAGATCTATACATGAAAGCACAAAGGAGGAGATACAACCATCTAGCTACTACATGGACCCATAGTCCAAGGTGGAACTACTCACGCATCATACCGGAGAGAAGGCCTCCAGGATGATCTCCCCTCCGATAGGGTGCCGGGAAGAACTTCAGATCCCCCCGATCTAGAGAAGATGGTGGCGGCGGCTACATACGGTTTCGTGGAGATTTGATCGGGTGCTTAGGGTTTCTGCATGAGGGGCTTCTTATAGGCGAAGGGGTAGGCCAAGGCGGCGGTCGGGGTCCCCACACCCCTCCTAGGCGTGGGGCAGGGCCCACCCGCGCCTAGGGTGGGTCTAGCCGCCATGGTCGGCCTCTCCAGCTCCCCTCTGGACTTCTTGTTCCCCACGGAAAGTAATTGACTTTGCCGTTTGTCCCGTCCAATTTCGAGAAAATTTCTTTACTAACTTTTCTAAAACCAAAAACAGCAGAAAACATGCATCTGGCACTGTTGCAACTTGTTAGTAGGTTAGTACCAGAAAACATGTAAAAAGCACCTCAAAGTGTAGACAAGCAAAGCAAAGTAGATACTAAACAAGCATGGAGCATCAAAAATTATAGATACGTTTCCGACGTATCAACATCCCCAAGGTTAACTCCTGCTCGTCCTCGAGTATGTAAGTGATAAAAGAATAATTTTTGAGGTGACATGCACCCTCACAATAAAGATCCAACCATTTGCAAGCATTGAAACCTGGGATCAAAGAACTCTAAACATGTGCATGAAATATGGAGTTCTAATAATAGGACATAGTAATTATGCATGCAACATCAATGATGGCACTTCGTTGGTAACCCCAAGCTTTTTATTGATGAAGAAGGGGATGCCTTGGGCATCCCCAAGCTTTGACGCTTGTACCTCTTGGATATTTCTTGCGGTGACACCATGGTGGCATCCCCAAGCTTGAGCTTTTGTCCATTCTTCATCTCATTTCATCATTCTCTCTCTACACCTGAATTTTTTCCTTCATACAAAACTTCACACAATCTTCATTAGCAACATTAGTGTATTCAAAAGATATTAGACCCCTGGCAAAGCTTTGGAACAGCAAGGATTTTCACTAAAAACACAAGCTACTGTAGTAAATTCGTCAAAAAGCTCAATTCACCTAAAGATAACTCAAAAAGGAATCAATAAGAAGCAAATGCAAATAATGGCAGAAATCTGTCAAAACAGGCCAGCAGGTAGAAACCGATTTTTTCGAACATCTTTTGTTGCTCAAATCAAAAAGTGTTGAACTAACGAAAGTTATCTAACATACTGGGAGATTTATTCGTAATTTTTTATCTCAATCCGAGTTACAGAGACTCCTCACAATTTTTTTGGGTGAAGGACAAAATTCTGTTTCGGGACAGCAACTCCCCAAATCTTACTTCCCTCTCATTAGAGGTATTCTTGGCACAAAAAGCAAACAAAAATGATAATGAGAGGTTATTACTGAAGTAATAACTTCCAAGACTCAAGAAAACTCTTGGGTTATCTCCCAACAAGTACTTTTCTTGAACGCCTTTAAGTTAGGCACAAGAAGCAAGAAGAATCAAGTATTTTCAAATAAGAATTAATATTTATACTTGCAAAGTCTTCAACTATGAAAGGTATCTCATCCAAATGGGTTTTGGAGGATCCCTTCTCATCTCTCTTTGGTATACTACTTTCATCAAAAAGATTTTTAGGAGCAATTCAATCAAAATTCTTTTCAAAGACTTCATGCATTCTAACAAGCTTAAAGGGTACGGGTATCTTAAATTCTTCTCTAGGCTTAGTTTTATCGGAAATACCCACAACATATACACTTGAGCCTAACATATTGAAACGCTCAAAGACCTTTTTGGCTTCCCTAGCAACATCATGAAATTCTTTTGATAAAGTTTCAAGGATGAATTCTCTCTTTTCAGCATTATTTCTTCTTTTAGTTTTAGGAACAAGAATTGTATGAAGGATTTAAGGCTAACAAACCTAGCCTCCAACATATGAACTAAAGAAGCTGCAGCAATCTCATAACTAGGAGCAAGATCTACTATAGATTTATCCTTAATATCCTCATGCTTTCTAACATAATTAAAGAATTCTTCAATATTATCTTTCCCAATTATGGAGCCACTACCTATTGCAGGATCTTTCAGGGCGAACTTGGGGAGCAACATGGCCAGCTAGAACAAGGTGGCAACTAGAACAAGAACTAATTTTTTTGTGTTTTTGAATAAAGAAAGCAAACCAAACTAGACTAATTTTTTTGGGTTTTTTGGAAAGAGGCAAACAAAACCAAGCAAAAGAAACTAAGCAAACTAAAAACAAAGTAAATAGAAAGGAAGTAAAGGACTCCCCTGGTGAAGACGTCCTTAGCCTCCCCGGCAACGACGCCATAACTTCTTGATGATTCTCGACGTGGCACTTCGTTGATAACCCCAAGTGTAGGGTGTTAAGAGCAAACAACAAGTTTTCCCTCAGTTGAGACCAAGGTTATCGAAACAGAAGGAGGAAGGAAACGTCACACAGGTGTTGCAAGCAACGCAGAGACCTGAACAACACAAACTCAAGACTTTGCCCCAACGAATCAGTGAGGTTGTCAAGCTCACTGGTTTGCTGTAACAAAGGATTAAACGTATGGTGTAGAAGGTAATAGTTTGTAGCAAGTAAACAAGTAATAGTGGAAGATGTATCAATGGTAAAAATTGGACCGGGGTCCATAGTTCACTAGAGGTGCTCTCCTAGATAAACAACATGGCATGAAGGCTAAAAAAATTACAGTAGGGCAATTGACAGGAACTGAGCAAGGCATAACAATGCAATTACTAGTCAGAAAGATCCTATGAGATTCGATTGGGCAATACAACAAGATACATAGACCGCCATCCAACTGCATCTATGACTAGAAGTCCACCTTCAGGTTATCATCCGAACCCCCTCCAGTATTAAGTTGCAAGCAATAGACAACTACTTTAAGCAAAGTGTGTAAGGTAAACATTCCACATGTTCCATGAACAAGAGACCTTTGTTTTCTCCCTAGTAGCAACAGCATATCTACAACCGAAGATATTATTGTCACCTCCCTTGGAAACTAGAGGCATAAACCCACTATCGAACATAAATACCCCCTCTTGGAGTCACTAGAAACTACTTGGCTAAGATAGCTACTAACAACGGAGAGCATGCAAGATCAGAAACAACACAGACATGACAGAATCATAAAGACAAAACCATTAATCAAACCAATATAATAATCTCAATATCCATCGGATCCCCGCAAACACAACATGCATCATTACAAATATATTAGATCTTGATCATGAACGGAGCTCACAAGATCTATACATTAAAGCACAAAGGAGGAGATACAACCATCTAGCTACTACATGGACCATAGTCCAAGGTGGAACTACTCACTCATCATACCGGAGAGAAGGCCTCCGGGGTGATCTTCCCTCCGGCAGGGTGCCGTGAAGAACTTAAGATCCCCCCGATCTAGGGATGATGGTGGCGGCGGCTACAGACGGTTTCATGGAGATTTGATCGGGTTCTTAGGGTTTCTACATCAGGGGTTTCTTATAGGCGAAGGGGGAGGCCGAGGCGGCGGCCAGAGGCCCCACACCCCTCCTAGGCACGGGGCAGGGCCCACCCGCGCCTAGGGTGGGTCTGGTCGGCCTCTCCGGCTCCCCTCTGGACTTCTTGTTCCCTATGGAAAGTAATTGACTTTGACGTTTGTCCCGTCCAATTCCGAGAATATTTCTTTACTAACTTTTCTGAAACCAAAAATAGCAGAAAACATGCATCTGGCACTGTTGCAACTTGTTAGTAGGTTAGTACCAGAAAATATGTAAAAAGCACCTCAATGTGTAGACAAGCAAAGCAAAGTAGATACTAAACAAGCATGGAGCATCAAAAATTATAGATACTTTTCCGACGTATCACACGGATAGCCTAAAACATGTAGGTTGGAAGTCTAAGAAATATAAATTTTCTAAATGCTAAAAGGCATATACGATGTATTGCAACATTTGATGTCAGGTGTGCTTATTAAGAAGAGAAAAATGTGATACAAAATCTAGTAATAGCGAGTTCACATGACTTTAGTAGACATCTGTAGGTCAAATTAGAAACCCAGTTCACCAACCATCCTATGTGGTCACAACTTACAAACATCAACATCACCGGCAACGCAGGTCAGACCGTGGCTCTAGGCTCACCCAATGCAAATCAATCCATGAGTTGGTCTTCATAAGATATCTGGGGAACACATCTCAAGCTAGTCACTACAAAATTTTATTTACCATCTGCATACAACACAACAAATATATGTACTGATTTAACATTATTAAGAGGTCAATGTCGATCCACCTAACCAAAAATTTTCCGTTTACTATTTTTGGCATCTCAATAATAGTGTGTCAGTTGCAATTTTACCCCAAAGATCACACTTACTGACTCAATGGGACAGTAATACAGCCTGTCTTATCTAAAATCATTATGCAGCCACACCAATCAGTACATCAACCTAATTCATACAATTTTCCCCTCCCTTTGGGATCATCCTTTTCTTTACCTTTCTCTGCTTTGCTAAACTCTCTACAGCTTCGCCCTACTCCTTTCGCTTCTGCCTTGATCCATAATTTGCATAGAAGAATTCTTCCAACTGATAGGCAATCATGTCATCCTTCTCTGTACATGAGATATTCACCTTCAGGTTGTTTCAAGTAAACGATATTCCTCTTTGATTGATGTTATATCTTTTGTTGTAGACCTTGTATAGCACAATGAACTTGTTTAAAGGAACAACGACGTGCCTAAGCTCTCATAGAAAACATTGACCAAGTAATACATTGCACATACCTTGTTGAGGCAAATAAAAAGGTTCTCTAAGTTGGGAAATTTCTACAGCATGGCTGACAATACATTGAAGTGGAGATATATACACCATTCACAAAGCGATAGAGTGCTCAGGTTGTTCTTCAGTTCCTTCCTCAGAAGAAGCTGCGCAACCAGATTTGATAAAGGTTTCGTAAATATATGATCACTTTCCACCATCAGTATGTATCATCTTTACCTACTGAGATATTCGTTCAAAGCAGAACAGTTTTAAGAACATAGGGAATATATACACACAAGTGTGCATAAATATCTTTCCCATCATACATTTAGACACCTACACAAACATTAATCCTTTTGCTTATTCTTTCAATCATGAATGTTTGGATGCTAAATCATGAAGTTACATTGGAGTAGCATAAATTATTGAAACCTAAAAGTCAGATTAGTGTTAACTTACTCTTCGTCAATATTTTCCTTCTGCGGTCATTGTACAAATACACCTAGCATGCTTAGGACGATATAGCCCTGTAGACAACACAATCACAACTTAGGAGCATTCCAAAAGTGATGTTTGTTACCATTAGTACGGGAAGCGCAAAGTCAACATCGAGGAAGCAGTCGGTGATTATCTCGAATATTTGGCGGTGGGGAGAGACACCAAGGCACGGTTGCCTGCTCCGGCATGCAGTATGATTTGAGCTTCCTTTCCATCTCGTTGTGCACGAACATGACAAACATAGGGCACGCTCCATTATAGCAATCACCATGAAGAACCGTGCATCTGGCTGCTCGTAGTTGAAGTTAGAAAACCTCAAAGAGTGGGCATCCCTAACAATGATGAGAAGAAAATAAATAAATCGTCAATGAAAAATGAGTTAAGATTATAATATGTTAGCTTTTCACAAATTGTTCGTATGTCAGGCATAAAATGTCTTCAGTTAGAACAAGTTGTGATAGTTTGGGATCAAAGGGAGTACTATGTTTACAGTTTAATAACCACCTGGGATCGATCCATAATAAGTGTCGCTTAGTTAGTATAAAGTTGTGAGAAATTAAATCAACCAAAACCTAAGCATGAGCATTCAAACTGAAGAAGAAAACTGCCCAACAACTATATAACAAACACATGACATCATTCTTCCATAGGAAATAGTATGCAGTTGTTATGGATCTAGAAATTACAAATACTCCACCTGGACCAATCACCAGAACGAAGCATGGAGTAAGCACACAAATAAAAACTATAATTTTAAATCATTCCGTCTATACCGGATTGTGCGACATGATGAGGATCCAAATTGTACTGACGCTGCACCTGCCGTCAGACATGGATCACCGGAGATTTGGCCGCCTGGTGGTCCTAGCCTCCAAAGAATTCCGTCTTGATGTGGACATCACCGAGCGGCGAGGGCTACTATAGAGGATGGTGATACGCTATGTAGCCCCCCGCTGCTGTACCTTCTCACATGAAAAATGATAAAACATGGAACATTACTTTTCCGCAGCCCAAATCAAATGAAAGGATCAGAAATTTTAAAAAAAAACGAAAACATTATAAAAAAAATCGGGATCAATTTGGATCTGGACCTTCATGGATCATTCCTGGTCCCATTATTCGGGTCCAAGAATTAGTTCATAACCATTCCAGGTCTAAGAATCGGTCAGTGAGCCAACAAAACTAGAAATACAAGGTAGCATTATGACCTCCAAGAACGATCCCCTACAAGACACAAAAATAAACGGATTTGGTCAACGTGCCTCAATTTCTCAGCGCCAAATCCGAGCTTTAATGTTGCGGCCGGATTCGGCGAATCAGATCGCCTATCCCCGCAGGTCGACGTCTTAGAAGACGTCGCTGGAGGCGGCCAGCGGGTCAAACGCCAACACCGGTGCCATGGAGGCGGCGTCTGGCGTGAAGCGGCGCGCTCGGTGCGATGGAGCGACGCTGGGCACGGCTTGTCCAAGCAAGCGCCGGTATAGCGGTTGTGGAAGTCCACCGTCCGTTGATGGCGGTGGTCTGGGTGGATAATGAGACTGAGGAGAGGATAAGGTGAGAGAAGAGGCGAAGATGAGCATGATGTTCATAGGAGTTAGAATACGAACATGTACATGGAAAATCACTGCGTTCCTTAGTCAGGGCATGCTTCTAGGACCAGGAGATCGTGCGTGTGGGCGTTTAGAGACGAGCAAGACTTTTATGGAGCTAGATTAAGAGTTCCACGCGCGGTTTTCTAGGAAACGGAAATGTGGTTTTTAGGTTAGGAAGGCAGAAAACGGAACACTCTTATCTTGTATTTTTTAAGTAACTAGTTGAGTGCCCATGCGTTGTCATAGGAAAACAATGAGTTGATTTTCTTGGCCCCGCATACATAATAAATTTTCAAATACCTCACCATTTTTTCTTCCTCTTCCTGCCCTCTAATGGCCAACATGTGTTACTTCTATCTATTTTAACCCTATTCACTATCATGTCTCTTCTCTAACATGAGGTCTAGGAACTTCCATCATTTTAGGCATCTTTGGAGTAAGGAAATTATTGACACTTTTATTGTGTAACCACGTTCATAATGAGAACAATTTTGTTGATGTTGATCCTAAATCTAAATTGATTTACAAAGTGCATGAATCTCAAACACGAATACTAAATGCAAATCAGCGAGAAAGATATGGATGGAATTTTTTTTATAGAAAATTATATAACGTAAACAAAACTACATTGAGAATTTGCTGAATAACATTAACAACGTTTCAATGTTCCTCTTTTGATTCCTCCTCTAAGTGCCCATTTAAATGTCCTCTCAATTTTATTTTCTACACGCTGATGTTCTTTGTAGTCACCCCACTCCATCAGTCACTCACCGCTACAGGATAACATAACATACAAATGAAAACAGCAACAGAGCCCTCGATTGGCTGTCTCTAAGAAAAACAATCCTTGTTTCTCCACTTGCAGTCCAAGGCTCCAAGCTAGCCTTAATTACTGGCAGTTTCCTCTCGTACCCTATATGAACAAAGCTAGCCTCGCCATTATTCCTCCCCATGTCTATTCAATTAACTGCTTGCCAAGTAGAAATAAAAAACAAAAAAAGATTTTGTTTATTGCAGATGATATCATTAGTGTGCAAACTTGAACTTGGATTTGACATTAACCCATGCATCAATCTTTACTTTTGAAGAATGACAGCAAATGGCAGATGAACGTACAAACTCCTAGACGTTTCACATGATAAAGAAAGGCAACATGGCAGATGAAAGTGAAAATTCTTGACTGTTTCTCCCTTCATGCATTGTTTCTTTACACCTTTTTAATGGTCCAGAACATGATGGATTGTAGTTTAAGGCCTGCTTAAACAGGGATAATTTAAGAGCTTAGTCCAGTAATAGGAAAAGACAGCCTTTTTTTGCAACAAATCTGCATAAAGACAAATATGGTGTACTACTTTTATCCAAACAAAAGTCAAGCATCCGAATAAAAATATATGAACTACGTTTAGTTATGGGAGAAATCCCTAGTCAAAACCAAAAGAATTTTTGAAACTCAAACTGCATTCAGAATAAACTGAGACACTGAAACACTATGAGTAAATTTGAATTATTTGACGTCTGCCAAATCCCAATCTCCTCAATGTTTCAGCATGCACATCTTTCCAACTAGCAGAAACGAAAGTGCAAGCAGTAAGATACATCTCATAGTAAATAGTAACTCAGTAGGAGGGCTCACCTTCTTTTTTGAATTACTACCAGCCTCACAGGCAACTCAAATGCTCCTTCCGACCCATATTAGTTGACTCAAATCTGTCTAGATTCGGATGTATCTAGCACTAAAACATGTCTAGATACATTCAAATCTAGACAAATCTAAGTCAACTAATATGGGTCGAAGGGAGTACAACATTTTAAGGGACATTCCTGGACAAGCTAGCCATGGCAGAATATAAGTGACCAAAGACTCAGAAGGTGGATAAAAAGGCAAAGATACAGTTTGATGCTTCGGCTAGAAAAATATGATTCAAGTCCTCAAATAATGTGGTTTAAGCATCTGGTGGGTCCTTTTCAAGTCTGCACGTATATCTGTCGTCTCGGATCTGAAGTCACCAAGAAAAAGTGTGAGCACTAAAATGTATTTGATCAAAAGCTCATTTTTTTCTCAGATGACAAGGTAGAAGACCCTGGCTCACTGAATTTGAGCAATATCTTACGGTGCACAACCTCTGCATCATCGGTTGTTGGCTGGCATGGTCTTTTTTTCCTTTTCCTATGGACGAAGGGTAGTGGCAGAAAACGGATCCTTCTTTAGTTTTAGGTAGTAGGGATAGATAAGTAGAGATAGTACTTAACTACAGTCAAACTGGATACTATAAAATTCTGAATCTTTTCCTAGTAGTTTTAAAGATAATATGTAGCTCTTAAATCATGGCAAATCTGTATGTCATGCTGTGAAAAAAAAACTATTGTGAAGAAGCATGCCATATCCTTCGGCATAAAAGTTACCTTCTTAACCTTACCCGTTGAGTCATAGTACTGAATTACAAGAAAACTGGATTCTACATGAACTCTGGATTTTTTGCTGATAGCCTGAATGTTATCATCAGTTCATCCCTGAAGTTGATCAAGAAACAAAACAATGTTAGAAGTATTGAAGAGATTGTGTCAAATACAATTCAACACATAAATATAAGAAATGACACTCAACCTGACTGCCTCCTAGATAACACATTCCCATCTCTTCCTCGGAGCAGTCAAAGAATAGCACAAACTTGGAAGATGTTTTTGTCTGCACCAATGTGAGCTTACAACATTTTGCAGAAACGTCAAAGTGCCGCCTGAATTTTAACATAGGACCTCCATTATTTTCAAGTGCAAAAACAAGTTGAGCTTACAACATTCTGCAACACGGTTTTCTTTATTAATTGGTAATCCATCTATGAGAAACTTCTCATTTCACTTTCTACCATAGCTTGTCAGATGGAACAATTTCCCTTTATCATGTTGTCGATTATTGTTCTGAAAAAGTAAGGTGAAAAAATAGCCAAGTAAGCTTTACAATTAATTAATAAGGAGCAATAGCCTCTGGGTGCAATTGATTTTGTTACCCATTCTTAGAATCAGACTTGATTTCTCCGTATCCAGCACTAAGATGTGTAAATCCAGAGCGGTCCACAATATTGCTAATTGTGTTCATTTTCCACTTCCATGACCACCTGTGGACTTGCATGAAGTAAGAAACCATGAATTAAAATCAGTATAGGTATTAACTCGAAGCTCATTTTTGTGCTAAGAAAAAGAAGCTGGAATCACTACAGAATACAGGATTTACCTAGAACAAATAAAACTGGAACTCTCTTTCCATCCAAGGTGTTCTCCAAGCATCCTGCAATAAGAACAATCCAATCCAGCAAAGATAGCATGTCAGGATTTAATCCAACATTGCCACATAATCCTTGGCACTTTTTTTAATGGTGCCAACTTGTATTAGTATCAGGAGATATGTTTACAACCAAGATTAGCAATAAATCTAGACTTTATGCAATCTTAGACACCTTGTGAGCCAGACTATCGCACACTCTACCAACATACTGAAAACTTGCATGATTGTTTTTCCTTTTTCTACGGATGAAGGGCAGTGGCGGTACGAGCATCCTCACTGTGGAACCCGCACCTAAAAAGAATCCTGGTGTTCCATTTAATTTCTAACACGATCTTGACCAGAAACTTCTTTGTCAGTGCATATCCTATACATGTTCAAGAACATGCAGAGGTTACTGAGAAAGACCATACAAATTCTAGTTGAAGCCAATTTCCACAAGTGGTATATGCATTTATTATACTTTTATCTAAGTGGCTGACCAAAATAGAATTACAAATCAATCCATTTCCACGGCTTCAAGCTCAACTTCCACTGATTGAGTAAAAAGAGCAAGATCATGTTCATTCCTTATATCCAGAGTCATTATCTGTCCTTTTAGTAGAATTACAAATCCATCTATCTCCACAGCTTCAATCTCAACTTCCATTGATTCGGTAAAAAGAGCAAGAGCAATATAATCTCACTAACATTTACAGCATTAATGTCACCATTACCTGAAGAAGGAAAAGAGGTCTAATGTTTTAGGATGTATATTTGAGAAAACTGGGACGAAAAGGAAAGAACTTCATGTTAAACATGGGAGCAAAACTTACAAACAGTTGAAATGTGACGACTGCAAAGTACAGTGAGGTAATAAAGCTAGAATTCCTTGAATCCTCATAGCCGTAGTCTCCTAACTTCAAACTCCCTATCCATGTATATCCCACCATTGATTAAGGTAGTCCAGTAGCCAGGTAATAGAAGATACAAGCGACAGCAAAGATCCAGAAATACGAGTTTCACTATCCTTTTCCAAATCCCTAAAGAATTGTGTTACCTCCAGCGCTCATGTTAAATGAATCCACGTTAGGAACTTCTTATAATTCCATAAGCATGTATGATTTGATTTGCAATACCTGATTTAAAAGGCAAATCATCAATGGTTAGAAGTCATGTTTCAGTTATCGCAGGAGATATTTAAAAAAGCACACTAAGCGAAAGCTCTCTTATAAAATTGCAAGTGTACAACATATAATTAATTGAGATATTCAATACATCATTCTTGAGATACACCGTTTCAATGGTTCAAATGGTTTATAAAGGATGAGGTGGAAATATAGGATTATAATAAAATGCAAGTGTACTGGTTCAAATGGTTTATAAAGGATGAGGTGGAAATATACGATTACAATAAAATGCAAGTGTACGTAATGCAGGGTAAGTTCAGATCATTTTAGTTCCACTAAATGATGCAATCCTGATGACCTAGTGAATGAGATCGAAGTGTAATCCTTTTCACATCAATAATCTGTAGTCACCATGTAGAAGACCCATCTGATCCTCCAAATAGACCTATACAGTTAAGCAGTACGTTTAGAACGAACTATTGACTGCAGTAACCCGACAAGTTTGTCTCCATGCTTCTTTGTAATGACTAATGTGTCTTTTACAACAGCTATTTCAGAGACCATATATTGTCAACAACTCTGTCTCCCTTTTTTAGTTGATAGAACTGAGATGTTGAGAAACGAAAAGCAACATGCCGCTCTCTCCTATCAAGATTTAGAAAGTGACGAACCAAAAGAAAGAAACCATGCAGTACATAGATTAGTACTCCCTCCGGGTAGTTTTTATATTGCTAACAAAAATACCATTAATGATTTCTCTTGTTCTAAGGTAGATGACGAACTTTTTCCACGCCATTGACAAACCATGAAGAAGGGACATTAAACTAAGGACACATTTCTATAGGAATCGCCAAGGTTCCTCCTAAAAAATCAATGAATGACCACAAGAGGCTAAGGATTAGCTGCTGCAGTACGGGATTAGGGTAGTTTTAATTAGGGACAACGTTAGCTGTGGCATACCTTGCAGAAGGAGAGTAGTCTTCTGCAACCGCTTTCGGTTGCATCCCTCGTAGCTTCAACGCGAGAACGATGGCGGAGCCTCGACGGTCGAGGGCACCAGAGGTGGAGGACGGACACCGGTGACCGGTCAAGGATGGCTCAATGGAGTCGGGTGGTGATGCAGCGGAGCCCTGTGGAGGTGCGGCGGATCTGGACCAGAGGCGGCGGTGAGAGGAGGTACACGGAACAACGGCGAGCTACGAGAGTCAGAGAAGGACTCTGGGGCGGCGGCGCACGATCTGCTGTGTGCAGGCGATTTTTTCGGGAGGTAGCTGTAGGACGATGGGGTAAGCTAATTACCAATAGGGATTTCGGCCCACTCTTCTTTTGCCTAA
This sequence comes from Avena longiglumis, assembly GCA_030063025.1. Classification (NCBI taxonomy): domain Eukaryota; kingdom Viridiplantae; phylum Streptophyta; class Magnoliopsida; order Poales; family Poaceae; genus Avena; species Avena longiglumis. Next base: position 91,364,266 of record CP125977.1, on the reverse strand, counting down.
CTTGGGCCTGCGGTAGTTCTAGCGGAGAAAATGACGCAGAGCTACCACGTTTGAGACGATTTTATTAAAAATTCTACCATATTTGGGTTTTTTTGACACATAAACATCACTTTTAGGGTATGTGTGTGACAGAAAGCTCTAACTAGCCGTGTTTAGCCATCTAACAGCATTTCTGGCAGGTGGGGCCCGTTGTCAAGGCTGGCGTGGCACGCACATGATGGAGGGAGGCAACGGCAGTGAAGCGCGCATTGACAGGGGTCGTTAGGGCAGCCCTGTTCCTGTCGATTTCAACAGCTAGTCCAGCTCTGTTTCCTCACTCTTCCCCAGCCCGTCGTCGCTGTGTCGGCGCACCGCCGCTGCACCGCTGCCGCGTCTTCTCCCCGTCACCGACCGTTGTCGCCATGGTTTTGTGGAGCGATGGTGAAGAGTCGACGCACTACCCGACCTCGTCTGACGATGTGAGTACCTGTAGATCTCCTGCACCTGTCTTTTTCGATTTATAGTTGAATTAGATTTGGATTCAGGTGGTTCCTTGTCTAATTTCTGTCACGTTTCAACATGTTAGAGTATGAACAACACCTACGATTCAGATTTTTGCGGTTTAGCCGATGATGGGGAGGAGCCTGTGCTCTGCAAGTGTGGATTTGTGGCTGCCAAGTTTGTAGCTTGGGGGGCTGTAACACTGGAAGGAGGTACCTAGCTTGTGAAGGGTAGCAGGTATGTGAGCATTTCCTAATTAGTATAGATAGTCAGTGTTGGTAATGTCAGTATGTGTTAATTAGTATGTGTTAATTTATAGTCTTCCTTATACAGTTGCTCATCAGCCTTCCTCTTCATCTTAGCTGCTATTCTTTTCTTACTCTCCTCTATTTCCTTCCTCCTCATCTCCTCTAACTGAACTAGGTCAACCTGGCATGGATACATCCAACTGTCACTGCCATCAGATGCTTCTCCCTCATCTTCTTCTTCATCTCCCTCATCTTCATCTTCTGACATCCAATTGTCAGCATTATGTGTGCACAAAGGCTGAAAGTACACACTGTTCTGGGTCTCAATGAGGTTATGATCATGCTCTTCCTCCTCTAAATCACATGACATGTGACTTGGATAAGATTTTGCATATATTTTTTCTGCCTCCTTGGACTTCACAGGAGACACAATAATTGCTTGTTTACTCTTGTCTCTCATCACAGTTAAAACCAGTTTTTTAGACCTTTCATACTTCCTGACCATCTCTTCCACCTTATAGTTGCTATCCACAATTTCTAGTCCATTCAGTCCCTTCCCTTCTGATTTTACATAGTACATTGAATCAGAAAGACCATAACCTTCCTTCTCCATCAGTGACAACAAATTCAAAAACCTAATATCTGATCTTAGCATTTTTGTTTGCACAAATTTAGCACCATCAAATTGAATGTAAAGATCCCAAATCTCTGAATGTGGCCTAAAACAAAGATAAGAGAATGTGCAATCATAAGAGAATGTGCAATCCCAAATTATTTTCTACTGCTAAATCACACTAAATCACACACAAATCACACTAAATCACACTGTTGAATCCCCAAATTCAAAAAAGAGAAAAATGAACCTTACCCGCCGTCGGAGACATAGTGGCTGAGCGGGTCCTCGCTTAGCTGGCTCGCCGTAGCCAGCTGCAGCTGCGCTGAAGAAGATTCCGGCTGAGCTGAAGAAGCTTCCTGCTCCGGCGGCGGCGCCGCGTCCTGGTCCGGCCCCGGCGCGAGATCCATCGACTCGCGGTCTTCATCAGAGTCCAAATCGATGGACCCCATATTGAATCCAGGCCCGAAGAGCACCTGCCGCACGAAACGACCGCCGCCGCCTCCACTTGGACCCCCTCCGTCGCCGTCCTCTGTCCCGCCACTCGCCATTCTTTGTTCGTGAGGAGAGATGTTCGGCGGCAAAGTAGAAACGACCCAGCGAGCGGACAGGGCTGCCCTAACGACCCCCGTCAACATGCGCTTCACGGCCGTTGCCTCCCTCCGTCATGTGCGTGCCACGCCAGCGCTGACAACGAGCCCCACCTGCCAGAAATGCTGTTAGATGGCTAAACACGGCTAGTTAGAGCTTTCTGTCACACACATACCCCAAAAGTGGTGTTTATGTGTCAAAAAACCCAAAGGTGGTATATTTTTAACAAGATCGTCTCAAATGTGGTAGTTTTGCGTCATTTTCTCATTCTAGCGCGACGAAGGAAAATGGAAGCAGCGCGAGAGGTCGGACGAAAGGACGAGCGAAACGCCCCTCGATAGGAAACGAAACCGTAGGTATTTTTTAGATAGTAGAGATAGAGAAAGAGATAGAGATAAAGATAGAGATATGTTTTGAGATCCTGTGTTCCAAAGGGACCCTAGTGGTGATGTTATCCTAACTATCAGCTTTTTGATCATTTTCTATATAACTAGTAGAAAACCCATGCGTTGCTACTGTGTCACATCAAATCAAATAAAAATTATTTCATTTATTTAAAGGAATAGACTTTCTATATGTACTAATGTTTATAACTAACCTCAGCTCGCTCCAACTACAACTGTAAGGGAGATCGTAGGTGGCCAGAATCTTAGGATCAGAGAGGTGCAACTTTCCTCTTGTCCTCTCGATTGGCGCTCCTCGGCTCTTTCTTTAATTATTCAAACCACATCTTCTGGGCAGCGTAATCATGCCCATGTTCCTTTGTTTAATGAGGATGTTGCTTGCTATTTCTGTAGGGGTTCGTGTTGGAGATATGCCCTAGAGGCAATAATAAATATAGTTGTTATTATATCTTTGTGTTTATGATAAATGTTTACATTCATGCTATAATAGTATTAACAAGGAAACATTAATACTTGTGTGATTTGTAAACTTAATTTGAAGTCCCTAGTATAGCCTCTATACTTCACTAGCTTGTTGGTTGATTAATGATTGTGGTTTCCCTATCATGAACATTGAGATGTTATCAACAACAAGATCATATCGTTAGGAGAATGATATGGTGGACATACTCCTATAGATAAGCATAGCATAAAGATCAAGTTATTTCAATAGTTCAATTGCTATATGCTTTCTGATACAAAGTAACCTAATTCCTTCGACCATGAGATCATGCATATCACCTTTACCGGATGGATGCTTTGATGACATCAAACACCACACCGTGGCGGGTGGCTATAAAGGTGGCATTGAGTGTTCGGAAAGTATTGGTTGAAACACATGGATCAAGAGTGGGATTTGTCCATCCATATGACGGATAGATATACTCTGGGCCCTCTCGGTGGAATGTCATACAATTAGCTTGCAATCATGTGGTGGGTCACAAGGGATCACATATCACGGAACGAGAAAAGAGTACTTATCGGTAGCGAGGTTGAACTAGGTATGCAGAGATCTGAAGCGATCATAACCTCGGATAAGTAAACTATCGTGAGACAAAGTGAAATTGGTATCGTATGTAAGTGGTTCATTCGATCATAAGTAATCGTAGAAATATGTAGCCATATGAATTTCAGATTCCTCTATTGGTTATTGTTCGGAGAAGTGTCTCGATCATGTCCGCATAATTCACGAACCGTAGGGAGACACACTTAAGGATTCGACGTTGTTTTGAGTAGTTATGGTATTATGAGAAAGAGACCGAATGTTGTTTGGAGTCTCGGATGGGATCCGGGATATCACGAGGTAATCCGGAATGGTCCGGAGAATAAGATTCATATAAGGAAAGTCCCGTTTCGGAGTTCGGGAATGATTCCGGTGTTCTCATCGGGAATGTTCTAGAAGGTTCCGGATTGTCCGGCACTCCGGGGGCGAAGGGTACATGAATGTGTCATTGAATGATTGCATCATGTACTAAGTGTTCTTGATGTTCCAAAACTAAAAAGTCAAACTGCCAGTTTGAAAGTCAACAGCTAAAGCGAAGCGTGGGAAGCAGGAGCTGTGGGAAACAAGCAAGAGGAGGTTGAAACCAACTTGGAGGAGGAGTCCCTCTCCTCCAAGCCGGCGGCCAGCCTTGGCTGAGTTGGGGAGGGACTCCCCTCCCCTTCCCTGGCGCACCAGCCCCTCCACCTATAAAAGGAGGGGCAGGGTCTCCTCCTAGACACACAAGTTCCTATCCTCTAATCTCCGGTTTAGAGCCGTTTTGGTTTAGAGCTTCTAATTGCTTTAGCCTGCGGTTTAGAGCCTTCTAATTGGTGTGTCTAATCTCTAGACCACTAATAGCCCCCTCTCATACTCCACCATACTCGCTCCGGCTTAAGGCGAAGTCCTGCGGGATCTCCCCTCTACTTCCGGTACCACGCCGTTGTCTTTCTTGGAATCGCATGAGGAGTGCTACAACCTCCATTTCTTTGGAACAAGGGAGAGGAAGGTCTTCGTCAATCGAGCGATGTGACCATTGCTGAGCGCTAACGCAGCGCCGGAAGGATCGTCTACACGATCTTGAGATCGGAAAGAGTACGACTACATCACCCACGAGAATCCGCTCTCGTTAAACACTTTGGAATCTTCGAGGATAAGTTATTCCATCGACTCGTTGCTACAATCTAGTAGATAGATCTTGGCTTGTTTGTTTGTATGCGATAGAAATTTTTTGTTTTCCATGCTACGAACCCCTACAGTGGTATCAGAGCCGTGTCTATATGTAGATCTGTTGCATGAGTAGAACACAATGGTCATTATGGGCGTTGATGCTTTTATTGTCGATTGCTTTTTGTGTACTTTGCATCTTGCGATATGTTGGGATGAAGCGGCCCGGGCTAACCTTACATGACATTGTTGGAGATATGCCCTAGAGGCAATAATAAATGTAGTTATTATTATATCTTTGTGTTTATGATAAATGTTTATATTCATGCTATAATAGTATTAACAAGGAAACATTAATACTTGTGTGATTTATAAACATAATTTGAAGTCCCTAGTATAGCCTCTATACTTCACTAGCTTGTTGGTTGATTAAATGATTGTGGTTTCCATATCATGAACATTGAGATGTTATCAACAACAAGATCATATCGTTAGGAGAATGATATGGTGGACATACTCCTATTGATAAGCGTAGCATAAAGATCAAGTCATTTCAATAGTTCAATTGCTATATGCTTTCTGATACATAGTAACCTAATTCCTTCGACCATGAGATCATGCATATCACCTTTACCGGATGGATGCTTTGATGACATCAAACACCACACCGTGGCGGGTGGCTATAAAGGTGGCATTAAGTGTTGGAAAGTATTGGTTGAAACACATGGATCAAGAGTGGGATTTGTCCATCCACATGACGGATAGATATACTGGGCCCTCTCGGTGGAATGTCATCCAATTAGCTTGCAAGCATGTGACTTGGTCACAAGGGATCACATATCACGAGCGAGAAAAAAGTACTTATCGATAACGAGGTTGAACTAGGTATGCGAGATCAGCGATCATAACCTCGGATAAGTAAACTATCGTGAGACAAAGGGAAATTCGTATCGTATGTAAGTGGTTCATTCGATCGCAAAGTAATCGTAGAAATATGTGGGATCCATATGAATTTCCAGATTCCTCTATTGGTTATTGTTCGGAGAAGTGTGTCGATCATGTCCGCATAATTCATGAACCGTAGGGAGACACACTTAAGGATTCGACGTTGTTTTGAGTAGTTATGGTATTATGAGAAAGAGACTGAATGTTGTTCGGAGTCTCGGATGGGATCCGGGATATCACGAGGTGATCCGGAATGGTCCGGAGAATAATATTCATATAAGGAAAGTCCCGTTTTGGAGTTCGGGAATGTTTCCGGTGTTTTCATCGGGAATGTTCTAGAAGGTTCCGGATTGTCCGACACTCCGGGGGGGAGGGTACATGAGTGTGTCATTGAATGCTTGCATCATGTACTAAGTGTTCTTGCTGTTCCAAAAACATGAAAGTCAAATTGCCAGTTTGAAAGTCAAACGGCTAAAACAGAAAGCGTGGGAAGCGAGCGTGGGAAACAAGCAAGAGGAGTTGGAACCAACTTGGAGGAGAGTCCCACTCCTCGGGCGCCCAGCCCTAGGCCGAGTTGGGGAGGGACTCCCTCCCTCCCCTGGCGCGCCTAGACCCATCCACCCATAAAAGGAGGGGCAGGGCTCCTCCTAGAGACACACAAGTTTCCACCTCTAATCTCAGGTTTAGAGCCGTTTGGTTTAGAGCTTCTAATTGCTTTAGCCTGCGGTTTAGAGCCTTCTAATTGGTGTGTCTAATCTCTAGACCACTAATAGCCCTCTCTCATAATCCACCATACTCGCTCCGGCTTAAGGCGAAGCCCTGCGGGATCTCCCCTCTACTTACGCCCTGTTGTCTTTGCGGAATCGCGAGAAGTGCTACAACCTCCATTCTTTGGAACAAGGAGAGGAAGGTCTTCGTCAGTACCGACGTGTGACCGATTGCTGAGCGCTGCTTAGGAAGCCTTGGGAAGGATCGTCCACACGATCTTGAGATCGGAAAGAGTACGACTACATCACCCACGAGAATCCGCTCTCGTTAAACACTTTGGAATCTTCGAGGGTAAGTTATTCCATCGACTCGTTGCTACAATCTAGTAGATAGATCTTGGCTTGTTTGTTTGTATGCGATAGAAATTTTTTGTTTTCCATGCTACGAACCCCTACAGTGGTATCAGAGCCGTGTCTATATGTGATGATCGGTGTTGATGTAGTGGATTTGGTTCGTGTAATCACTAAAACAATGTGAGGGATGTTGTTTTGAGTGGGAGTTCACCTAGTTTAATTTCATTAATTAATTTGAACTCAATTTGTCATAAACTTAGTCTAAACTATTGCAAATATGTTGTAGATCAATGGCAGCCCCTACCATCAATTTTAATGCGTTCCTAGAGAAAGAAAAGTTGAAAAACAATGGAAGCAACTTCGCGGATTGGTTCCGCAATTTGAGGATTGTCCTCACAGCTGGTAATTTGACCTATGTCTTTGGATGCATTTGGGTGACCCACCTACAGTGATGCTTCCGATGAAGTAAAGAATGTTTACCTCGCTCGGAAGAATCGGTACTCCATAGTTCATGTGCTATCTTGTATGGTTTAGAATCGGAGCTTGAGAAAGGTTTGAAGAGTCGAACCATATGATATCGTCGAGGATCTCAAATTGATTTTTGAGACTCATGCGGCAATTGAAAGCTATGAGGCTTCCGAAAAGTTCTTTAAGCAAGATGGAAGAGGAAGCTCAAGTCGGTGAGCATGTGCTTAAGATGTGCGGCATAAACAAACTTCAAAGCTTGGGTATAGTGATTCCTAATGCTTTGGGGATTTACCGTCCTCCGATCACTACCACCAAGTTCTGGAACTTTGTGATGAACTACAACATGCGAACATGAACAAAGAGTTGCGAGCTGTTTGCTATGTTAAAGTCTGCGAAGTGGAGATCAAGAAAGAGCACCAAGTGTTGATGGTCAATAAGACCACCAAACTCAAGAAAGGCAAGTCTAAGCAAAGGACACTTCAATAAGGGTGGTAAGAAAGTTACCACGCCGAAGAAAAACCAAGGCTGGACCCAAGCACTGGCGAGTGCTTTCTTTGCAAGGAGAAGGTCCTTTGGGCGGAATTGCCCAAAGTACTTGGCGGATCTGAAGAGCGGCAATATCAAGAAGAAAGGTATATCGGATATACATGTTATTGATGTGTATCTCACTAGTACTCGTAGTAGTGCACGGGTATTTGATCTTGGTTCGGTTGCTCATATTTGTAACTCGAAGCAGGTCTTTGCGAATAAGCGGAAGCTAGCGAAGAGAACGAGGTGACGATGCGGCGTGGGAAGCGGATCAAAGGTTGATGTGATCGCGGTCGGCATGCTACCTCTTCATCTACCATCGGGATTAGTTTTATACTTAAATAATTGTTATTTAGTGCTGCGTTGAGCATGAACATTATATCGGGATCTTGTTTATTGCGAGGCGGTTACTTGTTTAAGTCGAGAATAATGGTTGTTCGATTTATATGAGTAATATGTTTTATGCTACGCCTTTGATAGATGGTCTATTCTTATTGAATCTCGATGGTGGAAATACACATATCAACAATATTGAGGCTAAACATTTGAAATCAAGCGATAATTTGACCTATATGTGGCCTTTCGTCTTGGTCACATTGGAGTGAAGCGTGAAGAAACTCCATTCCGATGGACTTCTTGAATCACTTGATTTTGAATCACTTGAAAGATGCGAAGCATGTCTGATGGGAAAAATGACTAAGACTCCATTTTCTGGTATGATGGAGCGAGCTACGGACTTATTGGAAATCATACATACCGATGTGTGTGGTCCAATGAGTGTAGCATCATGTGATGTTATCGTTATGTTCTTACCTTCACGGATGACTTGAGTAGATATGGGTATATCTATTTCATGAAACATAAGTCTGAAACTTTCGAGAAGTTTAAGGAGTTTCAAAGTGAGGTAGAGAATCAATGTAACAAGAAGATTAAATTTCTACGTTCTGATTGTGGAGGTGAATATCTAAGTTACGAGTTTGGCGAGCATTTGAAGAAATGCGGAATACTTTCTGATTGACACCGCCAGAACACCACAGTAATGGTGTGTCCGAGCGTCGTGTCGAACTCTTTTAGATATGGTTCGTTCTATGATGTCACTTACAGATTTACCGCTATCATTTTGGGGTTATGCATTAGAAACAACCGCATTCACTTTAAATAGGGCACCGTCTAAATCCGTTGAAACGACACCGTATGAATTATGGTTTGGGAAGAAACCTAAATTGTCGTTCCTTAAAGTTTGGGGATCTGAAGCTTATGTAAAGAAGTTCTGTTAGGACAAGCTTGAACCCAAAGCGGAAAAATGCGTCTTCATAGGATACCCGAAGGAAACTATTGGGTATACCTTCTATCATAGATCCGAAGGCAAAATCTTCGTTGCCAAGAATGGATCCTTTCTAGATGAGGAATTTCTCTCGAAAGAAGTGATGGAAGGAAAGTAGAACTCGGCGAGGTTGTCGAACCTTCTCTCGAAATTGCGAGTAGCGCGACCGAAAGAAGTTCTGTGGTGCTGCACCAATTAGAAAGGAAGCTAATGATGATGATCATGAAACTTGGTTGAAGTTACTCTGAGCCTCGAGGTCAACGAGAACTCGTACCACTCAGTTGGTATGATCCGTTATGAGTGTCATGTTGGTGGACAACACCGATGACCCGAGACATATGAGGAAGCGATGATGAGCCCATTCCAATAAATGGCAAGAAGCCATGGAATCCGAGATTGGATCCATGTACGAAAACCAAGTATGGACTTTGGTGGACTTACTGGGATGGCGGAAGGTATCGAGAACAAATGGATTTTCAAGAAGAAAGCGATCTTGATGGTAATGTTCATCTATAAAGCTCGACTTGTCGCAAAATGGTTTCGACAAATTCAAGGAGTTGACTACGATGAGACTTTCTCACCATGCGAAGCTAAAGTCTGTGAGGATTATGTTAGCAATCTGCATATTATGATTATGAGATATGGCAGATGGATGTCAAAACAGCATTCCTCAATGGAGATATTGATGAAGAGTTGTATATGATGCAACCCAAAGGTTTTGTCGATCCTAAAGATGCTAACAAGGTATGCAAACTTCAACGGTCCATCTATGGATTGAAGCAAGCATCCCGAAGTTGGAATCAATGTTTTGATAAGGTGATCAAAAGTTTTGGTTTTATACAAACTTATGGAGAATCTTGTATTTACAAGAAAGTGAGTGGGAGCTCTGTAGCATTCTTAATACTATATGTGGATGACATATTGTTGATTGGGAATGATGTAGACCTTCTTAATAGTGTCAAGGAATATTTGAATAATAGTTTTTCAATGAAGGATCTTGGCGAAGCAGCTTACATACTAGGCATAAAGATTTATAGAGATAGATCGAAACGCCAAATATCATTGTCACAGAGTACATATTTGGACAAAGTTCTAAAGAAGTTTGGAATGGAAGAAAGCAAGAAAGGGTTCTTGCCCATGTTGCTAATCGACCTTGAGTAAAACTCAAAGTCCGACATCGGCGAAGATAGAGAAAGGATGAGTAAGACTCCTATGCCTCACCATAGGATCTCTAATGTATGCCATGCTATGTACTAGACGACATTGCATATCTTTGTTAGTTTAACTAGCAGATATCAAAGTGATCCGAGTGGATCATTGGACAGCCAAAAACATCCTTAAGTACTTGAGAAGAACTAAGGATATGGTTCTTTCTTATGGAGGTGATGAGCGACTCGTTGTTAATGGTTACACCGATGCTAGTTGGAACACCGATCCGGATGATTCTAAATCACAATGGATACGTATTTATTTTGAATGGTGCGGCGATTAGCTGGAGTGCAAAGCAAAGCGTTGTGGCGAGATCTTCAAGCGAATCGGAATACATGGGCTTTGGAGGCTTCACAAGAAGCGATATGGATGAAAGAGTTCATTCTGAGCTGGGTGTGGTTCCAAGTCTTTTGGACCCAATGTCTATCTACTGTGATAACATGGGCGCCATAGCCAATGCGCAAGAACCAAGGTCACACAAGAAGCTGAAGCATATCAAGCTGCGTTTTCACGCTATTCGAGAACATATCCAGGATGGGGATATAAAGATTTGCAGAGTACACACAGATCTGAATGTGGCGGATCCGTTGACTAAACCTCTCCCGAGGGCAAAACATGACCAACACCAAACTGCCATGGGTGTTCGGTATATTACCATGTAATCTAGATTAGACGACTCTAGTGCAAGTGGGAGACTGTTGGAGATATGCCCTAGAGGCAATAATAAATGTAGTTATTATTATATCTTTGTGTTTATGATAAATGTTTATATTCATGCTATAATAGTATTAACAAGGAAACATTAATACTTGTGTGATTTATAAACATAATTTGAAGTCCCTACTATAGCCTCTATACTTCACTAGCTTGTTGGTTGATTAAATGATTGTGGTTTTCATATCATGAACATTGAGATGTTATCAACAACAATATCATATCGTTAGGAGAATGATATGGTGGACATACTCCTATTGATAAGCGTAGCATAAAGATCAAGTCATTTCAATAGTTCAATTGCTATATGCTTTCTGATACATAGTAACCTAATTCCTTCGACCATGAGATCATGCATATCACCTTTACCGGATGGATGCTTTGATGACATCAAACACCACACCATAACTGGGTGGCTATAAAGGTGGCATTAAGTGTTCGGAAAGTATTGGTTGAAACACATGGATCAAGAGTGGGATTTGTCCATCCACATGACGGATAGATATACTCAGGCCCTCTCGGTGGAATGTCATCCAATTAGCTTGCAAGCATGTGACTTGGTCACAAGGGATCACATATCACGGAGCGAAAAGAGTACTTATCGATGCGAGGTTGAACTAGGTATGCGGAGATACCTGAGCGATCATAACCTCGGATAAGTAAACTATCGTGAGACAAAGGGAAATTGGTATCGTATGTAAGTGGTTCATTCGATCGCAAAGTAATCGTGAGAAATATGTAGAGCCATATGAATTTCCAGATTCCTCTTTTGGTTATTGTTCGAGAAGTGTCTCGATCATGTCGCATAATTCACGAACCGTAGGGAGACACACTAAGGATTGACGTTGTTTTGAGTAGTTATGGTATTATGAGGAAGAGACCGAATGTTGTTGGTCTCGGATGGGATCCGGGATATCACGAGGTGATCCGAATGGTCAGGAGAATAAGATTCATATAAGGAAAGTCCCGTTTGGAGTTCGGGAATGTTTAGTGTTTTCATCGGGAATGTTCTAGAAGGTTCGGATTGTCCCAAGACTCGGGGGAGGTACATGAGTGTGTCATTGAATGATTGCATCATGTACTAAGTGTTCTTCTGTTCCAAAAACATGAAAGTCAAATTGCCGGTTTGAAAGTCAAGCGGCTAAAAGCGAAGCTGTGGGAAACAAGCAAGAGGAGTTGGAACCAACTTGGAGGAGGTCCCACTCCTCCAGCGCCCTTGCCCTAGGCCGAGTTGGGGAGGGACTCCTCCTCCTGGCGCCTAGACCCCTCCACCAATAAAAGGAGGCGGGGCTCCTCCTAGAGACACACAAGTTTCCACCTCTAATCTCGGTTTAGAGCCGTTTGGTTTAGAGCTTCTAATTGCTTTAGCCTGCGGTTTAGAGCCTTCTAATTGGTGTGTCTAATCTCTAGACCACTAATAGCCCTCTCTCATAATCCACCATACTCGCTCCCCAAGGCGAAGCCTGCGGGATCTCCCTCTACTTAGGTACCACGGTTGTCTTTGGGAATCGCGAGAAGTGCTACAACCTCCATTTTCTTTGGAACAAGGGAGAGGAAGGTCTTCGTCGAGTACCGAGCGTGTGACCGAGCTGAGCGCTTTGAGCAGCCTTGGAAGGATCGTCCACGATCTTGAGATCGGAAAAGAATCGACTACATCACCCACGAGAATCCGCTCTCGTTAAACACTTTGGAATCTTCGAGGGTAAGTTATTCCATCGACTCGTTGCTACAATATAGTAGATAGATCTTGGCTTGTTTGTTTGTATGCGATAGAATTTTTTTGTTTTCCATGCTACGAACCCCTACAGACATCGTTCATGAGACTTGCTCCACGCTTAACATGCAACTTGTATTGCATAAGTGGCTTTGCGGGTGCCTGTTTCTCCTAGCATAGTTAATATCCAATTTACAACGGGTGATCAACAATGCTAGTATCAATGTTGTGGTTCTTGTTCGTAAGTTAGAACGACACTTATTGAAAGCCCCAAACCACGTAAAATATGCAAAGAAAGTAGAGGCGTCTAACTTTGTTTTGCGGGGGTGTGATGATGTGATATGGCCATGATTGTGATTATATTTGATGTATGCAATGTTCCTTATTGTAAGTTGGCAACCGGCAGGATCCATATGGTTGTCTTTAATTTATGTTAAGACCCGCGTGTCTATTCAAAGTAGTTGTAATAGTTGAAGCCGGTGGACGACAACCATGGTGAAGCGTCATTGACCTTGATGCAATGCCGGTGATGATGGAGATCATGTTCGTGCTTGAAGATGGAGATCGGAAGCACAAAGAAGAAAGGCCATATCATATCACATATTATTGAATTGCATGTGCTGTTAATCCTTTATGCATCTTGTATTGCTTGGCAGACGACGGTAGCATTATAAGATGATCCCTCATGCACATCAATTTCAAGTCATAAAGTGTTCACCCTTAGTTAGCACCGTTGTTAAAGCTTGTTGTTTCGAAGCACCACGTGATGATCGGGTGTGTTAGATTCTGCAAGTGTATACAACGTGAGCAAGCCAGATTTGCTCATGTAGAAACTAAGGTTAGATCTTGACGAGCCTAGCATGTACAGACATGGTCTCGGAACACGGGTCACCGAAAGGTAAAACATGAATCGTATAGTAGACATGATGAACATGACGATTGTTCGCCATTGAAACTATATCAACTCTCGTGATGATCGGTGTTGATGTAGTGGATTTGGTTCGTGTGATCACTAAAACAATGTGAGGGATGTTGTTTTGAGTGGGAGTTCACCTAGTTTAATTTCATTAATTAGTTTGAACTAAATTTGTCATAAACTTAGTCTAAACTATTGCAAATATGTTGTAGATCAATGGCAGCCCCTACCATCAATTTTAATGCGTTCCTAGAGAAAGAAAAGTTGAAAAACAATGGAAGCAACTTCGCGGATTGGTTCCGCAATTTGAGGATTGTCCTCACAGCTGGTAATTTGACCTATGTCTTTGGATGCACATGGTGACCCACTGCGGTGATGCTTCCGATGAAGTAAAGAATTTTACCTCGCTCGGAAGAATCGGTACTCCATAGTTCAGTGTGCTATCTTGTATGGTTTAGAATTGGAGCTTGAGAAAAGGTTTGAAGAGTCGACCCATATGATATTGTCGAGGATCTCAAATTGATTTTTGAGACTCATGCGGCAATTGAAAGCTATGAGGCTTGAAAAGTTCTTTAAGCGCAAGATGGAAGAGGGCAGTCGGTGAGCATGTGCTTAAGATGTCAGGCACGCATAACAAACTTCAAAGCTTGGGTATAGTGATTCCTAATGCTTTGGGGATTTCGTGTCCTCAGTCACTACCACCAAGTTCAGGAACTTTGTGATGAACTACAACATGCGAGAACATGAACAAGAGTTGCAGAACTGTTTGCTATGTTAAAGTCTGCAGTGGAGATCAAGAAAGATCACCAAGTGTTGATGGTCAATAAGACCACCAAATTCAAGAAAGGCAAGTCTAAGCAAAGGGACACTTCAAGAAGGGTGGTAAGAAAGTTACCACGCCGTGAAGAATACCAAGGCTGGACCCAAGCACAGGCGAGTGCTTTTCTGCAAGGGAGAAGGTCCTTTGGGCGGAATTGCCCAAAGTACTTGGCGGATCGAAGAGCGGCAACATCAAGAAGAAAGGTATATCGATATACATGTTATTGATGTGTATCTCACTAGTACTCGTAGTAGTGCACAGGTATTTAATCTTGGTTCGGTTGCTCATATTTGTAACTCGAAGCGGTGTTGCGAATAAGCGGATGCTAGCGAAGAAGCGAGGTGACGATGCGGCGTGGGAAAGCGGATCAAAGGTTGATGTGATCGCGGTCGACGCTACCCCTTCATCTACCATCGGGATTAGTTTTATACTTAAATAATTGTTATTTAGTGCACATGTTGAGCATGAACATTATATCGGGATCTTGTTTATTGCGAGGCGGTTACTATTTAAATCGAGAATAATGGTTGTTCGATTTATATGAGTAATATGTTTTATGCACATGCACCTTTGATAGATGGTCTATTCTTATTGAATCTCGGTGGTGGAAATACACATATCAACAACATTGAGGCTAAGCGTTTGAAATCAGCGATAATTAGACCTATATGTGGCCTTTGTCGTCTTTGTCACATTGGATGAAGCGTATGAAGAAACTCCATTCCGATGGACTTCTTGAATCACTTGATTTTGAATCACTTGAAAGATCTGAAGCATGTCTAATGGGAAAAATGACTAAGACTCCATTTTACGGTATGATGGAGCGAGCTACGGACTTATTGGAAATCATACATACCGATGTGTGTGGTCAATGAGTGTAGCATCATGTGATGGTTATCGTTATGTTCTTACCTTCACGGATGACTTGAGTAGATATGGGTATATCTATTTCATGAAACATAAGTCCGAAACTTTCGAGAAGTTTAAGGAGTTTCAAAGTGAGGTAGAGAATCAATGTAACAAGAAGATTAAATTTCTACGTTCTGATTGTGGAGGTGAATATCTAAGTTCTGAGTTTGGCGAGCATTTGAAGAAATCGGAATACTTTCACATTTGACACCGAGAACACCACAGTAATGGTGTGTCGAGCGTCGTGTCGAACTCTTTTAGATATGGTTAGTTCTATGATGTCACTTATTTACGCTATCATTTTGGGGTTATGCATTAGAAATAACCGCATTCACTTTAAATAGGGCACCGTCTAAATCCGTTGAAACGACAAGTATGAATTATGGTTTGGGAAGAAACCTAAATTGTCGTTCCTTAAAGTTTGGGGATCTGAAGCCTATGTAAAGAAGTTCTGTAGGACAAGCTTGAACCCAAAGCGGAAAAATCGTCTTCATAGGATGCAGAAGGAAACTATTGGGTATACCTTCTATCATAGATCCGAAGGCAAAATCTTCGTTGACAAGAATGGATCCTTTCTAGAGAAGAATTTCTCTCGAAAGAAGTGACTGGAAGGAAAGTAGAACTCGACGAGGTTGTCGAACCTTCTCTCGAAATTGCGAGTAGCGCAGCACGGAAGAAGTTCTGTGGTGCTGCACCAATTAGAGGAAGCTAATGATGATGATCATGAAACTTGGTTGAAGTTACTCTGAGCCTCGAGGTCAACGAGAACTCGTACCACTCCAGTTGGTATGATCCGTTATGAGTGTCATGTTGGTGGACAACACCGTTGACCGAGACATATGAGAAGCGATGATGAGCCCATATTCCAATAAATGGCAAGAAGCCATGGAATCGAGATTGGATCCATGTACGAAAACCAAGTATGGACTTTGGTGGACTTCTGGGATGGCGGAAGGGCATCGAGAACAAATGGATTTTCAAGAAGAAAGCAGATCTTGATGGTAATGTTCTGTCTATAAAGCTCGACTTGTCATAAAGGGTTTCGACAAATTCAAGGAGTTGACTACGATGAGACTTTCTCACCATAGTAAAGCTAAAGTCTGAGGATTATGTTAGCAATCGGCATATTATGATTATGAGATATGGCGGATGGATGTCAAAAGCGCATTCCTCAATGGAGATATTGATGAAGAGTTGTATATGATGCAACCCAAAGGTTTTTCGATCCTAAAGATGCTAACAAGGTATGCAAACTTCAACGGTCCATCTATGGATTGAAGCAAGCATCCGAAGTTGGAATCAATGTTTTGATAAGGTGATCAAAAGTTTTGGTTTTATACAAACTTATGGAGAATCTTGTATTTACAAGAAAGTGAGTGGGAGCTCTGTAGCATTCTTAATACTATATGTGGATGACATATTGTTGATTGGGAATGATGTAGACCTTCTTAATAGTGTCAAGGAATATTTGAATAATAGTTTTCAATGAAGGATCTTGGCGAAGCGACTTACATATTAGGCATAAAGATTTATAGAGATAGATCAACGCCAAATATCATTGTCACGGAGTACATATTTGGACAAAGTTCTAAAGAAGTTTGGAATGGAAGAAAGCAAGAAAGGGTTCTTGCCCATGTTGCTTAATCGACCTTGAGTAAAACTCAAAGTCCGACATCGGCAGAAGATAGAGAAAGGATGAGTAAGACTCCTATGCCTCGACCATAGGATCTCTAATGTATGCCATGCTATGTACTAGACCCGACATTGCATATCTTTGTTAGTTTAACTAGCGGATATCAAAGTGATCGAGTGGATCATTGGACGTGATCAAAAACATCCTTAAGTACTTGAGAAGAACTAAGGATATGGTTCTTTCTTATGGATGTGATGAACAACTCGTTGTTAATGGTTACACCGATGCTAGTTGGAACACCGATCCGGATGATTCTAAATCACAATGCGGATCGTATTTATTTTGAATGGTGCGATTAATTTGGAGGAGTGCAAAGCAAAGCGTTGTGGCGAGATCTTCAAGCGAATCGGAATACATGGCTGCTTAGGAGGCTTCACAAGAAGCAATATGGATGAAAGAGTTCATTCTGAGCTGGGTGTGGTTCCTCTTTGCTGGACCCAATGTCTATCTATTGTGATAACATGGCGCCATAGCCAATCTTGTAAGAACCAAGGTCACACAAGAAGTGAAGCACATCAAGCTACGTTTTCACGCTATTCGAGAACATATCCGGGATGGGGATATAAAGATTTGCAAAGTACACACATATCTGAATGTGGCGGATCCGTTGACTAAACCTCTCCAGGGCAAAACATGACCAACACCAAACTGCCATGGGTGTTGGTATATTACCATGTAATCTAGATTAGATGACTCTAGTGCAAGTGGGAGACTGTTGGAGATATGCCCTAGAGGCAATAATAAATATAGTTATTATTATATCTTTGTGTTTATGATAAATGTTTACATTCATGCTATAATAGTATTAACAAGGAAACATTAATACTTGTGTGATGTGTAAACTTAATTTGAAGTCCCTAGTATAGCCTCTATACTTCACTAGCTTGTTGGTTGATTAATGATTGTGGTTTCCCTATCATGAACATTGAGATGTTATCAACAACAAGATCATATCGTTAGGAGAATGATATGGTGGACATACTCCTATAGATAAGCATAGCATAAAGATCAAGTCATTTCAATAGTTCAATTGCTATATGCTTTACGATACATAGTAACCTAATTCCTTGACCATGAGATCATGCATATCACCTTTACCGGATGGATGCTTTGATGACATCAAACACCACACCGTAACTGGGTGGCTATAAAGGTGGCATTGAGTGTTCGGAAAGTATTGGTTGAAACACATGGATCAAGAGTGGGATTTGTCCATCCATATGACAGATAGATATACTCTGGGACCTCTCGGTGAAATGTCATCCAATTAGCTTGCAAGCATGTGGTGGGTCACAAGGGATCACATATCAGGAGCGAGAAAAGAGTACTTATCGATGCGAGGTTGAACTAGGTATGCGGAGATCTGCGATCATAACCTCGGATAAGTAAACTATCGTGAGACAAAGGAAATTGGTATCGTATGTAAGTGGTTCATTCGATGTAAAGTAATCGTAGAAATATGTAGCCATATGAATTTCCAAATTCCTCTATTGGTTATTGTTAGAATGTCTCGATCATGTCGCATAATTCACGAGCGTGAGGAGACACATAAGGATTCGACGTTGTTTTGAGTAGTTATGGTATTATGAGAAAGACACCGAATGTTGTTCGAGTCTCGGATGGGATCCGGGATATCACGAGGTGATCCGGAATGGTCCGAGAATAAGATTCATATAAGGAAAGTCCTGTTTGGAGTTGGGGAATGATTAGGTGTTTTCATCGGGAATGTTCTAGAAGGTTCGGATTGTCCGGCACTCGGGAAGCATACATGAATGTGTCATTGAATGATTGCATCATGTACTAAGTGTTCTTCTGTTCCAAAACTGAAAAGTCAAATGCCGGTTTGAAAGTCAAGCAGCTAAAGCGAAGCTGGGAAGCGAAGCTGGGAAACAAGCAAGAGGAGGTTGAAACCAACTTGGAGGAGGTCCTCTCCTCCAAGCCGTGGACAGCCTTGGCGAGTTGGGAGGACTCCCTCCCTTCCACAGCCTTGACCCTCCACCTATAAAAGGAGGCGGTCTCCTCCTAGACACACAAGTTCCTATCCTCTAATCTCGGTTTAGAGCCGTTTTGGTTTAGAGATTCTAATTGCTTTAGCCTGCGGTTTAGAGCCTTCTAATTGGTGTGTCTAATCTCTAGACCACTAATATCTCTCTCATACTCCACCATACTCGCTCGGCTTAAGGCGAAGCCTGCGGGATCTCCCTCTACTTAGGTACCACGCTTGTTGTCTTTCTAGGAATCGCGAAGAGTGCTACAACCTCCATTTTCTTTGGAACAAGGGAGAGGAAGGTATTAAGTGAACCCGAGCGTGTGACCCGACTTGAGCTGCAGGAGCATGTGCCCGGAAGGATCGTCTGCGATCTTGAGATCGGAAAATGCGACTACATCACCCGAGAATCCGCTCTCGTTAAACACTTTGGAATCTTGAGGTAAGTTGTTCCATAGCATACAAACAAACAAGCCAAGATCTATCTACTAGATTGTAGCAGTCGATGGAATAACACCTCGAAAATCAGTGAGGCTGCAGTGGGAGGGCGACCAGGGAGGACTCCTCCCAAGTGGGTTCAACCACCTCTTGTTTCTGTTCTGATTTCTGTTCTGTTTTGACTTTCAGTTGATGCAATCGTCATGTGACATTCATGTGCCTCCCGGTCTTGACAATCCCAGAATCGGACCTATGCAAGTTTGAGCAAAATTCGCCAAACTCGCATAGAAGCGATTCAAAGGTGCCCACAGCACTTTCGTGCGGGTGGAAAGCGAAGTAATAACATTACACAGGTCCTCGATGGGACCCAGGCAGATAGATATAACGGCGACTCAAAGAGTCAAGAATACAGATATAATATACAAAGATCCAAATCACCTTGAAAAGCGATAGGCGTCCATTTCGGACAAGATGCAAATGGGGCTAAGAGCCACGAAGAATAACCAATGGCGTCCATAACCCTGCCCGAGCCAAGGAAGGGTAACCACTAACGGCGTCGATCTCAAAACCTGCTTAAACAAAGGGGTGCCGACAAGGGCAAAGGAAAAAGAGGGCGTCGATCGAGGCGATGCAGCGAGGCTAGAATTGGCGGTCCGCCTACATAGGTATGGTGGTGGCGGCGTGACGGCATGCACTAAACAACCTATAGAGACTCGATACAGGCGGTTATCGAGGGGATGAGTGACCTATCCGGATCAACACGAAGCTAACACCAACAAACCCATCACAGTGTCTCCCCTCGAGACCAAACAAGGAAGTCAACCGAGGAACTCACACGTTGGCGGTTTTATTTATTCGATTATCGTTGCAACAATTACTAGTCGATTTAGTTAATCGTCACGATAAAGTAAGCGATGGGCACTTTTAATTAACCATTCCGTTATAGTTGCGTCAATTACTAATCGAATCTGAGCATGAGAGAAACCCATAACCCAGGTTGTTGGTACTTTTATTCAGCCCTTTGTTGTAGTTGCAATACTTACTAGTCGGTACAATGGTGCATGGCGACACACAAAACAAGCAATTGTGGGCGATATTATTTAGTCATTCCATTATAGTGGAGCTGATTACTAGTCATTATAAGTCAAATTTATAGCAAATAAACTTTAGTTATGCTTGTCTATGATCGAGAATCTTTGTGCTCCAAGTCGTCCATATCCACGGACACGGCTTTGAGAAAGTTTTACCGGTCGGGGTGCACCAATAGCAACACGCTCGATCAACCTCGGAAAAACCAAATCAAAACCCAACGAGGCTTTCACGGTGAACAATCACGAGATTCAGAAATATTTGAGGCCACCCTTAAGTAGATTCCATAGCGGAGCTAGCTGACTCGAGGCGGCCTCAAGGTTTGGGTGGGCGGCGGCATATTGGGAACCGAAAGTGTGGCTGGGCTTGTCGATGCAGCGTCGTGTCCCGATCCTAAAAGCGATGCAGTGTGCAGACCTCCACAATTTAAATACGTAAAAGTATCATGGCATAAGTACAGGATCGTAAATAAAACCTCAAACTAGTTTGTGGCCCCAAGAAATAAGAATGAATCAAGCTCGCTCGGGGGTCCCATATACCTCCCGGATGTGGATAGCGATAAAACAAGGAACAGTATCAAGTACTCGGGGTCTTCTGGGACACAAGTGGGCGTTCGAAACCAAATATTTTCTATCACCCACCGATGCCTCGCTTATTTCAATTTTAGTTGTTAAACAGAAATTAAAGTGACGATAAGTAAAACTAGAATCATCTCCAACATCAACATGCGGCAATACATCGACAAGCGTGGCATATGGCGACACACATCAACACTTGAGCGGCAACTTCGACCATAAGTCCAACTATCTACCAAACAACGGTAATAGGGTGTGTCCAAGGCAATATAGGCTGCAAGGGATATCACGGTGCGGAAAACTAGAGCATCGCAACACAGATAGCAATAGATCAACAGGAGGAAGTAAATACTATAAAAGTAAGATAGGTAGAAAGGGAGATGCTACTTTGAAAACATTGTCGAAGGGTTCAACAGAAGATCGGTGACTCACATCAACTCAACGGCCTTATCCGCGAAGAAGCAAAACACTAGAAGAAACACCGGATGCAATGTTTAATACACGGCAGAAGATCGGCATGATGCATGCATGATGAATGACATGGCAAGGTGCGGTGCAATTAGGTCATATTAAGCGGAACCGGGGTCCCGACAATTAATATATGGTTCCAGTTGTTTATCTACCCCGCAAATTATATGTTGTTTAGCAATGCAACAGATGGAACCGGTTCGCTACACATGTTTAAATGAGGCCAATATGAGACTAGATTTGCCCGCATATGGGCCCCATATTAATTATTAGGTGAATCGGCATAAAGCCCCCAAACCACAGATATGCATGCGAGATGTCAATTAATATGCAACAAGTTGTTATTATGATATAAAATAGGGTTTTCGGGAAGGGGTTCACACATTAGAGGATCTCGACGAACTTGGGGCTTCCGGGGTTCGGGGTTCGACAGGGTCCAGGGTCCAGGGTTCGACGGTTCCATTCTCGGCTCCGGGGTTAGGGTCTCGGGTCGGGGGTAGGTCTTGTTGTCCTGTGTCGGTGACCTCGGCAATCCGGGAAGCAGGACTTGGTTCGGTGCCGTTCTTGTCGTCACGGGGATCTTGTCGGGTCGTCGGTCTTGTCGTTCCGTAGCGCGATCTTGGCAGGTTCGGGTTCCACAGTGCGGCTCGACAACCGGACTCGGGAGCAGTTCTTGGCGTCCGGATGCAAGCTTGGCGCCCGGTTCCTGTCGACGGTCCTTCGAGTTCGACATCGGGTCTTCCGGTTCCATGTCGGAGTTCTTGGTTGGTCGGTGTCGAACTCGGCTCGTGCCAACCCGTCTTGGTATTTCCTCTCGGCGATCTACGATCGTCAATCATGAAGAAGCTCTTGATGCCCATCTCTTCACCAATGTACTTGGTGGCCCACATCCATACATACACCACATCGAACACTCTCACGGTATCGCATGGCGTGGAAAACAGGAGTAGGGCCCATACGTCGGTCAGTCGTAGCCCAGGGGCCGCATCGGAAGGTCTGGGGCGAGAAGGGCGCCTGGCGGGAGGTGCTCGGGAGGAGGCCCAGCACGGCACCGCGAGGGAACTGGCGGGCGGGCCTAGGGGCTCAGGCGCCGGCATGACCCCGGCAGCGTGGCAGTTGGAGGTGGCCGAGGCGAGCTTGGCGGCGGGCGCTGAGGCGGAGGTGGCGGCTCCGGTGGGCGGGGGCTTCAGATGGCGGAGGCAGCGGCCAGCAGCGGCGTGCAGTGAAGCAGTGCGAGCGTGACGGGCAGGCGTGAGGCGAGCAGGTGAGAGGAGGCGGTGCAGGCGCGTCGGCCAGGCGAGACCGAGGTCAGGCGAGTTGAGCCGGCAATGGCATGGCGGGCGCGGTTAGTGATGCGGAGGCCGGGGTCGAGCAGCGCGGGAGGAGCTGGGCTTGAGGCTGGGCTTGGCCTTGTGGCGTCGCCGTGAAGGCCTTGAGTGGGGGCGGCGGAGGAGGAGCGCTCGGGACGGCGGTTAAGCTTGAGCGGGGAGGTGGCGTCGGGGTGCTGGGGTGAGGAGCATAGGGCGGGGCGTGTTAGAGGAGAGGAGAGGCGAGGGGCGAGCAACAGTGAGGGGGAGGCAGCGGTGGGCAGGGGACAAGCGGCAGGCGGGTCAGCGTGGGCAGGTGGACGGTTCTGAGGGAGGGCGGCATGCGTTGCATGTGTGCGTGGGTGGCTGTTGGAGAGTGGGACCGGTTGGGTGAGTGGGTTGAGTGGAGAGGGAGGGCTAGGCCATGTGGCATGCAGGGATAGGCTAGGGAATAGGGGAGGGTGAGGTGGCGTTAGGGGATTGGGTGGGGTGATGTGGCCAAGGGGTGTGGGTAGACTAGTTGGTAACTTTAGTATTTAGAGACGGACCGTTTGTAAAAATCTGGGGCGGTCGTTCGGTCTACTCGGCCCGTTCGACTGCCCCGCACTAAAAATAATTTAATATTTATTTTATTTTCAAATATCTTTGTAACTAGTTTTAGACAAACAAAATATCCGGAACATCCGGGGGTTGGCGTTTGAATAAAAGTTGGGGCGTTTTAGAAACCAAAACGGGTTTTGCGAATATAGTTTTGACAAACAATGCATGATGATGACGATGCAATGCACAAATTCAACGCGATTTTCTAGTAGTGGTTTTGCGGGATGCCACAATTCGACACCACTAACAATGGATCTCGCCCTCGAGATCCGCCTCATGGTACCGGAAGGAAGGTCGGCGAACGGCATCTCCTCGCTTCATGTAGATCCTCACGACACCACTAACAAGGGTTCATCCGTCATCTTGAAATCGGCGGCACCACCAACAAAGGGTCGTCGTTCCTGATCGTCGAGGGAGCACTCCGGGAACAAAAGGTCGAAGGTAGAGGTATCGCAAAATAAAGCCACCCCTAACTTCCGTGGACGGAGTAAATTGCTGGATCCACTGATTCGACGTACAAGAGCGAATGATAAGAGCAGTGGTAGGGTAGCTACTCCATCCCGCACTCAAACCATTACTCTGCACACGAATAAGCGGATTAAGCATCCAACTCTCGGAATTATACTGAAGATCTCGACAAGCGAGGTTCGGAAACAAGGGAGTGTTGCCAGCAGAAATCGTGTGAAAGACACAATGATTAGGTTTCGCGATGGTTCCATTGGCATGAACAACACATGCTCAAGGTTAACCCCAACTTCACCAAAGCTCGTCCTTCTCATATGTTTTTCAACGACACTGATATCCAGCAAGGAACACATATGGATAAAGAGCTCAGAACAAAAGATTGGAGGAAGGATACAACAGACAAGTTGCAGATTGATGATCGTAGCACCTCCGTTACAAAAGGGAGAAGCGAAACCCTGAAGGTACAACGGAAACCCAACCACGAGAATTCCTGGACTCGAAGAGAGAGAAGAGAGCAGATTCAAACACGTCGAGGTAAGAGGAGAATAGCAGAGGGGTAAGGAGCAAAATTAGACCTAACCAGAACTATCCAACCGATTTTGCAAAATAGTTTTGACACTCTACAGCGGCCGTTAGCTAGGTTATCCTACAGGCTGGACTTGTGGGGTATCGCAACTGCTGAGCTCTGATACCACTCTGTAACACCCTCAGAATCGGACCTATGCAAGTTTGAGCAAAATTCGCCAAACTCGCATAGAAACGATTCAAAGGTGCCCACCAGGCACTTTCATGCGGGTGGAAAACGAAGTAATAACATTACACAGTCCTCGATGGGACCCAGCAGATAGATATAACAATGACTCAAAGAGTCAAGAATACGAATATAATATACAAAGATCCAAATCACCTTGAAAGCGATAGGCGTCCACTACGGACAAGATGCAAATGGGGCTAAGAGCCACGAAGAATAACCAATGGCGTCCATAACCTGCCGTGCCAAGCGGAAGGGTAACCACCTTCGGCGTCGATCTCAAAACACCGCTTAAACAAAGGGTGCCGACAAAGGGCAAAGGAAAAGAGGAGCGTCGATCGAGGCGAAGCAGCGAGGCTAGAATTCGCGGTCCTCGCCTACATAGGTATGGTGGTGGCGGCGCGGCGAGATGCACTAAACAACCTATAGAGACTCGATACAGCAGGCGGTTATCGAGGGGATGAGAGTGACCTATCCGGATCCAACCTAAGCTAACACCAAGCAAACCCATCTGGTGTCTCCCCTCGAGACCAAACGAGGAAGTCAACAGGAACTCACCGTTGGCGTTTATTTATTCAGTTATCGTTGCAACAATTACTAGTCAGATTTAGTTAATCGTCCTGATAAAGTAAGCAGTGGCACTTTTAATTAACCATTCCGTTATAGTTGCGTCAATTACTAATCAGATACAGGTAGCATGAGAGAAACCCATAACCCAGCAGTTGTTGGTACTTTTATTCAGCCCTTTTGTTGTAGTTGCAATACTTACTAGTCAATGGTAATTATGGCGACACACAAAACAAGCAATTGTGGGCAGTATTATTTAGTCATTCCATTATAGTGGAGCTGATTACTAGTCATTATAAGTCAAATTTATAGCAAATAAACTTTAGTTATGCTTGTCTATGATCGAGATACTGTGCTCCAAGTTGTCCATATCCGCGGACACGGCTTTCAGAAAGTTTTACCCGGCCGGGGTGCACCAATAGCAACTCACGCTCGATCAACCTCGGAAAAACCAAATCAAAACCCAACGAGGCTTTCACGACTGAACAATCACAGGATTCAGAAATATTTCAGGGGCCACCCTTAAGTAGATTCATAGCGAGCTAGTGACTCAGACGGCCTCAAGGTTTGGGTGGACGGTGCATTTGGGAACCCGAAAGTGTGGCTGGGCTTGTCGATACAGCGTAAACGTGTCCCGATCCTAAAAGCGATGCGATTACCTCGCACAATTTAAATACGTAAAAGTAGCATGGCATAAGTACAGGATCGTAATAAAACCTCAAACTAGTTTGTGGCCCCAAGAAATAAGAGAATCAAGCTCGGCTCGGGGTCCCATATACCTCCGGATGTGGATAGCGATAAAACAAGGAACATGTATCAAGTACTCGGGGTCTTCTGGGACACAAGTGGGCGTTAAAACCAAATATTTTCTATCACACCGATGCCTGCTTATTTCAATTTTAGTTGTTAAAGAAATTAAAGTGACGATAAGTAAAACTAGAATCATCTCCAACATCAACATGCGGCAATACATCAAGAATCGTGGCATATGGCGACACACATCGACTTGAGCCAGCAACTCACGACACATAAGTCCAACTATCTACCAAACAACAGTAATAGGGTGTGTCCAAGGCAATATAGGGCTGCAAGGGATATCACGGTGCGGAAAACTAGAGCATCGCAACCAGATAGCAATAGATCAACAGGAGGGAAGTAAATACTATAAAAGTAAGATAGGTAGAAAGGGGAGATGCTCACTTTGAAAACATTGTCGAAGGGTTCAACAGAAGATCGGTGACTCACATCAACTCAACGGCCTTATCATGAAGAAGCAAAACACTAGCAGAAACACCGGATGCAATATTTAATACACGGCGGAAGATCGGCATGATGCATGCATGATGAATGACATGGCAAGGTGCGGTGCAATTAGGTCATATTAAGCGGCAGGGGTCCCGACAATTAATATATGGTTCGATTGTTTATCTACCCGCAAATTATATGTTGTTTAGCAATGCAATGCAGATGGAACGGTTCGCTACACATGTTTAAATGAGGCCAATATGAGACTAGATTTGCCCATATGGGCCCCATATTAATTATTAGGTGAATCGGCATAAAGCCCCCAAACCACAGATATGCATGCGAGATGTCAATTAATATGCAACAAGTTGTTATTATGATATAAAATAGGGTTTTCGGGAAGGGGTTCACACATTAGAGGATCTCGACGAACTTGGGGCTTCCGGGGTTCGGGGTTCGACAGGGTCCAGGGTCCAGGGTTCGACGGTTCCATTCTCGGCTCCGGGGTTAGGGTCTCGGGTCGGGGGTAGGTCTTGTTGTCCTGTGTCGGTGACCTCGGCAATCCGGGAAGCAGGACTTGGTTCGGTGCTGTTCTTGTCGTCACGGGGATCTTGTCGGGTCGTCGGTCTTGTCGTTCCGTAGCGCAGATCTTGGGAAGGTTCGGGTTCCACAGGTGCGGCTCGACAACGGACTCGGGAAGCAGTTCTTAGCGTCCGGATGCGATGTGACGCCTTGGTTCCTGTCGATCGTCCTTCGAGTTCGACATCGGGTCTTCCGGGTTCCATGTCGAGTTCTTGGTTGGTTTGTCGAACTCAGCTCCGCCGCCAACCCGTCTTGGTATTTCTCGGCGATCTGGATCGTGAATCATGAAGCTCTTGATGCCCATCTCTTTACCAATGTACTTCAGGTGGCCCACATCCATACATACACCACATCGAACACTCTCACGGTATCTGCATGATGTGGAAAACAGGAGTAGGGCCCGCACGTCAGCTACAGGTCAGGGCCACGCGCAGGGGCCGGCATCGGGAAGGTCCTGGGGCGAGGAAGGGGCCTGCGAGAGGTGCTCGGGAGGAGGCCAGCTGACACCGGCAGGGAAGCTGGCGGGCGACGCGGCCGAGGGCTCGACGGTGGCGCGGACCCTGGCGGCGGTTGGAGGTGGCCGAGGCGGAGCTTGGCGGCGGGGCTCGGGCGCGGAGGTGAGGCGGCTCCGGCGGAGGCGGGGAAACTCAGATGGCGGGAGGCCCGGCGGCCTGGCGGTGCGGTGAGCGAGCGAGCGGCCGGAGCGGAGAGGCGCTGAGTGGGCGAGCAGTGAGGAGGAGGCGTGCAGGCGCGTCGGCAGGCGAGGACAGTCGGCGAGGTTGAGCCGACGGCGCGGCAAGGCGGCGGTTGGTGATGGCGGAGGCAGCGGGGTGAGGCAGCGGAGGAGGCTGGCTTGGCGGTCATGGGCTTAATGCGGCCGTCGCCAAGAGGAGGCGCAGTGGGGGCGGAGGAGGAGCCGCTTCGGGGGCGGCGGTTGAGGCGGGGAGGAGGTGGCGTCGAAGTCTTTGGGGTGAGCAGAGGCGGGGCGTGTTAGGCAGAGGAAGGAGGCGACGAGGACGGCAGGCTGGGGAGGCGGGGCAGTGGGCAGGGGACAAGCGGCCAGGGGGCGGGTCCCGCGTGGGCCAGGGGGTGGACCGGTTCCTGGGGAGGGGCTGGCGTGCGTTGCATGTGTGCGTGGGTGGCTGTTGGGGAGTGGGACCGGTTGGGTGAGTGGGTTGAGTGGAGAGGGAGGGCTAGGCCATGTGGCATGCAGGGATAGGCTAGGGAATAGGGGAGGGTGAGGTGGCGTTAGGGGATTGGGTGGGGTGATGTGGCCAAGGGGTGTGGGTAGACTAGTTGGTAACTTTAGTATTTAGAGACGGACCGTTTGTAAAAATCTGGGGCGGTCGTTCGGTCTACTAAAATTGCCCGCACTAAAAATAATTTAATATTTATTTTATTTTCAAATATCTTTGTAACTAGTTTTAGACAAACAAAATATTCGGAACATCCGGGGGTTGGCGTTTGAATAAAAGTTGGGGCGTTTTAGAAACCAAAACAGGTTTTGCGAATATAGTTTTGACAAACAATGCATGATGATGACGATGCAATGCACAAATTCAACGCGATTTTCTAGTAGTGGTTTTGCGGGATGCCACACTAGTTCAACCTCGTTACCGATAAGTACTCTTTTCTCGTTCCCGTGGTATGTGATCCCTTGTGAGCCAGTCACATGCTTGCAAGCTAATTGGATGACATTCCACCGAGAGGGCCCAGAGTATATCTATCCGTCATATGGATGGACAAATCCCACTCCTGATCCATGTGTTTCAACCAATACTTTCCGAACACTCAATGCCACCTTTATAGCCACCCAGTTACGGTGTGGTGTTTGATGTCATCAAAGCATCCATCCGGTAAAGGTGATATGCATGATCTCATGGTCGAAGGAATTAGGTTACTATGTATCAGAAAGCATATAGCAATTGAACTATTTAAATGACTTGATCTTTATGCTACGCTTATCTATAGGAGTATGTCCATCACATCATTCTCCTAATGATATGATCCTGTTGTTAATAACATCTCTATGTTCATGATCAGGAAACCATGATCATATATTAACCAACAAACTAGTTTAACAAGAGGCTTTACTAGGGACTCTTATTTTAGTTTACAAATCACACAAGTATTAATATTTCCGGTTAATACAATTATAGCATGGTATGCAAACATTTATCATAAGTGTGAAGATATGATAATAACCACTTTATTATTGCCTCTTGGGCATATCTCCAACAGTCTCCCACTTGCACTAGAGTCAATAATCTAGTTTCAAACCTTTGTGTATTCAACACCTATGGCTTTCCGGTGTTGTATGTACACGATTGCTAGTGGTCAACGATCTCGGATCGACACTTCCAGTCCGTGTGTAATTGCATGTCTTTGCGTCTCGCATCACTCATTCTCTAATGAGATGGCTTTGTATAAATTTGGTCTTTCGGTGTGACCTTTAGTTCTTTGGGGTTAAAACATGTTGATAATATTGTCGCACAATATATCTTCATAGTATTATCCCTCTGTGAACTACACCTAGTTTGATAACAAACTACTTGACACAAATGCCCTCTTTTGCTGCTATAATAGCAGTCATATACTTAGCCTTTTGTTGTAGTATCTTTCACAATGTCTTAACTTTGGAACTCATCCAAATCCATTATGGAACTCACTTTCCATTATATTGTGCTACCCTTAGTTTAGATCGAGATAAACTTAATTTGTACTTTGTGACAAAACTAGTATCAATGTAGTACTTTTACAATGAACTAACCATCTATTTGTCACTTCTACAAATATTATACTCTTAGTTCTTCCAAAAGATCATAAGAATATCCTTACTATTGTCCAATGATCATCTTACGAATCATTCTGGTATATGCTCACAACATTTAGAGCATAGGACATATCTGGATTTGTACATATCACAGTATGATTGATATAAATACTCTTTGTGATTTCATACATCAAGTATCAATCTATACTTGATTATTTGTTTCACTTTACAAAATGTCAATACACTTGAATATATCATCAACATTTGAACTCTTTCAATCCTTTCTGTGCGACAAGAACCTTTCTTGTAGTTTCTATATTGAACTCATTCAATATCTCGTCTATGTACTTCTGGCACAACCATATTAGCGTCTATTGATGCCAAATATTTGGGTTTTGCCTAAGTCTTTCATCGGGATGAAATTCTTAATATGTGTTAATAAAAGATACATTATTTCCAATCAACAATATGTCTTCCACATAATGTATTAGAAACATGTCTTAGCGCTCCCACTTAATTTCTTGCAAATGCAAGCATCTCCATCGTCTCTGATGAACTTTTAAACTCCTTTAATAGTTTCATCACAGTGAAGATTCCAACTCCGCAATGCTCACTTTAACCATTGAAGTTTGCATATGCTTTTAGCATCCTTTTGAATTAACAAAACCCTATGGACCATGTTATGCACATGTCATAGGTAACGATTCTATTAGAAGAACGTGTTTTGTTTATTCAACTACCATATAACAAATTATATGTAGTGGTTGCTACATTAATCCGTCTAGACTAAATATCACTATGAAAGATCAAATCTTGTCATAGTCAACCTTTGAACATTTTGTGAACTCTTTCCCAACATGTCGACTATTTCATAGATGTAAAACATCCATGTCTATTTCTTTATAGATCCAGACACAACTGTAAGGTCTTACACCTTTCTCGAGGGTCCTTCAAGTTCAAAACTTGATTTCTCGTGTATGGAACTATCACGGATTTTATGGCTTCAAGCCATTTGATGGAGTCAGGGCCCATCATCACTTCTTTGCATGTAGTTGGTTCATTATTCTCAAATAATGATTCAACCCTCAAATCTTGGTATTTGATTGTTCATCCGACCTACTTGTTTCAATAGGAACTTGGATCTCCGTGACCACAACTTTTGAGGTACGTGATCCATGAGCTTTGTTGCTGCCTCCGGAACACTTTTCGGCGCTGCGCAACTCTCTTGCATACTGACTAAGGTTCTTTTAACCTTATCAAAGTTCTATTGTCCTCCCACTTAACTTTTCACGAAAAATTCCTTCTCAAAGAAACTTGACGTTTAAGTGACAAACACTTTTGTCTCCGATGTTATGGAGGATTACTTAACAGTTATTCAAATAACATACAAAGACAGTTCATCCGACTTTGGTTGCAAACATCTTTCTTATGCATAGCATACCAATGTTTAAGAAAGGACAACTTGGGTTTTATCCCAAACCATAACTTTATATGGTGTCATTTCAACGGATTATGATGGAGCTCTTTTCAGTGGAAAAACGGTAATCTCTAAAGCTTTTAATCTTTAAAATATAATGGCAGTTTTATGAATTATACCTTTGATCTTACCATGTCAAACAAGGTTTAATTACATATCTCGAACGTTCCATACTCTTATGGTGTTTCGGAAATGCAAATCCACGAAACGATTCCTTAAATCTTAGGTATTATGCTAAACTTGTAACTTAAATATTTTCCTTTATGATCTTATCATAAACTATTCATATTCTTGTTACAATGATTTTGCACTTCATCCTCAAAGTCTTTGAACTTTTCAAGTGTTTCATACTTTATCCTTATTAAGTAAATATTCATATATTCACTCAAATTTTCGGAGAAAGCATATGAAGTTGAAATCCATCGCTTTTGACTACACATAATGGATTTCATACAACAATATGTATAAGTTCCAATAAGCTAGTCATTCGTTCCTTTTTGGCCTATGAACGAAGTTTTAATTATCTCTAGGAAAGTTTCATAAGCGTCATTTGATCAAAATCAAAAGACTCCAAAATTCCATCCACATGGAGTTTCTTCATGTTTTCTTTCCAATATAATTTAAACGGCGATGTCACTTCCTAAGTGATCTTTCAATCAATTTGTCTTTCGACATTTTTAGCACAAGTTTTATGGATGTGATTTCTCCAACGAGATTTGTGAATCATCCATCTTTTATGGATTACGGAAATTATTTGAACAACCCTTTTGTTCTCATAATACCTGATAAAACAAATCCTGAAGGCAAGCTTTGATGTTTAACGAGCAACACAATAACCCTTTATTTGTTCTCGATAAACATCATCACATATTCTTTTGCTAGTTACTTAGGCCATTGTAGTTCATGAATTGTGTTGTTTCGTATGACGATTCATACCAACAAATTCAGTATCAAATACTTAGGAACCACATTGTTTAATAAGCAAAGAATATAGCCATAACACGTATATCATCTATATACTCAAGCTGAAAAATTCTAGTCTTTTCTTTACTGCCATATATTTATGAGATTCTTTTTCAGTATTTCCTTTTCTGTTTGAAAGAATCTATCAACATCAATAGTGGAGTCATACATATGACATATGGTCCAAAGCGTGTATAGTTAAATACCAATGTCTTTGGACTTGCACTTTGAAGTAGATCACCATCATCAAATGTTTGGTGTTCTTTCAAATTTCTTTCTTTAGTAATCTCTTGGTGTAGTAAATATTTTACCTACATCAAATATTCACCCTTATCATGGAATTATCCATGATCAAGCTACTGTTAGCTTATAACGATGAATTATAAGTATAATGTTGCTATCCAAAACCTTTTGGAGGATTAGGACAACAAGTGTCTCCAACCTTTCGCAAATTCTCATCAAATATGAGAACATGACTTTAGCCATATTATACTCTATCATGTTGCAACCAAAACTTCGTTTCAGATATTACAATATCTTCCACACATCATGGTTTCTGAAACAACTCTTTCAGATCCTAGATAACCTTGATATTAAGACAATCCTTTGAATATCAAGAATCATGGAGACAGACATGATACTTATATACTAACACTTGGAATTGTTACTCTTGATTTAATACTAATTATTAAACTTCATGGAGTAACCGGAACTTACTGAAAGTTTGCAATAGGACTTTAAACTTTAGATTAACACTTCAAAACAATACGATACCAGTAAAGTAACTAACCATAATTCTATAGTTCTATTATCTCAATTATAACTAAGCGCAAGGTGGTAAACGGATGCCAATGACTACAACAACTATGCAATTTCACTTTGATTTAGTTTATGATAAATTGAGTTCTAATTAATAATTAAATTAATCTAGGTGAACTCCCACTCAAAACAATATCCCTCACATTGTTTTAGTGATCACACGAACCAAATCCACCACATCAAAACCGATCATCACGAGAGTTGATATAGCTTCAATGGCGAACAATCAACATGTTCATCATATCTACTATATGACTCATGCTCTACCTTTCGGTAATCCGTGTTCCTGAGGCCATGTCTGTACATGCTAGGCTCGTCAAGATCAAACCTTAGTTTCGGCATGAGCAAATGGCTTGCTCACGTTGTATACACTTGTAGAATCTAACACACCCGATCATCACGTGGTGCTTCGAAACAACAAGCTTTAGCAACGGTGCTAACTAAGGGTGAACACTTTATGACTTGAAATTCATGTGCATGAGGGATCATCTTAAAATGCTACCGTCGTCTACTAAGCAATACAAGATGCATAAAGGATTAACATCACATGCAATTCATAATATGTGATATGATATGGCCTTTCTTCTTTGTGCTTCCGATCTCCATCTTCTAGCACGAACATGATCTCCATCATCACCGACATTGCATCAAGGTCAATGACGCTGCTCCATGGTTGTCATCCACCAGCTTCAACTATTACAACTACTTTAAATAGATAAGCGGGTCTTAACAGAATTTAAAGACAACCATATGGCTCCTGCCGGTTGCCAACTTACAATAAGGAACATTGCATACATCATATATAATCACAATCATGGCCATATCACATCACAGCACACCCCTGCAAAACAAAGTTAGACGCCTCTACTTTCTTTGCATGTTTTACGTGGTTTGGGGCTGTTAATAAGTGTCGTTCTAACTTACGAACATGAACCACAACATTGATACTAGTATTGTTAATTACCCGTTGTAAATTGGATCTTAACTATGCTAGGATAAACAGGCACCCGCAAAGCCACTTATGCAATACACGTTGCATGTCGAGCGTGGAGCAAGTCTCATGAACGATGTCATGTAAGGTTAGCCCGGGCCGCTTCATTCCAACATACCGCAAGATGCAAAGTACACAAGAAGCAATCGACAATAAAAGCATCAACGCCCACAATGACCATTGTGTTCTACTCGTGCAACAGATCTACATATAGACACGGCTCTGATACCACTGTAGGGGTTCGTAGCATGGGAAACAAAAAAATTCTATCGCATACAAACAAACAAGCCAAGATCTATCTACTAGATTGTAGCAACGAGTCGATGGAATAACTTACCCTCGAAGAT
Source organism: Avena longiglumis (assembly GCA_030063025.1). NCBI lineage: Eukaryota > Viridiplantae > Streptophyta > Magnoliopsida > Poales > Poaceae > Avena > Avena longiglumis. Next base: position 91,330,000 of record CP125977.1, on the reverse strand, counting down.
TCCAAAGTGTTTAACGAGAGCGGATTCTCGTGGGTGATGTAGTCGATTTCTTCCGATCTCAAGATCGCGTAGACGATCCTTCCGGCGCTGCGTTCCGGCAGCGCTTCCGCAGTCGGTCACACGTTCGGTACTCGATGAAGACCTTCCTCTCCCTTGTTCCAGCAGACAATGGAGGTTGTAGCACTCTCCTCGCGATTCCGCAAAGACAACCTGCGTGGTACCTAAGTAGAGGAGATCCGCAGGCTTCGCTTAAGCCGGGCGAGTATGGTGGAGTATAAGAGAGAGCTATTAGTGGTCTAGGGATTAGACACACCAATTAGAAGGCTCTAAACCGCAGGCTAGAGCAATTAGAAGCTCTAAACCAAAACGGCTCTAAACCGGAGATTAGAGGATAGGAACTTGTGTGTCTAGAGGAGGAGGCCCTGCCCCTCCTTTTATAGGTGGGAGGGGCGGACAAGGGGAGGGGAGTCCCTCCCCAAGTTGGCCTTGGTTGGCGCGCCGGCTTGGAGGGACTCCTCCCCCAAGTCGGTTCCAACCACCTCTTGCTTGTTTCCCACAGTTTCCTGTTTCCCACAGTTTCTTGTTTTCCACAGTTTCCTGTTTTAGCCTTTTGACTTTCAAACTAGCAGTTTGACTTTTCAGTTTTGGAACAGCAAGAACACTTAGTACATGATGCAATCATTCAATATGTAATGACACATTCATGTACCCTCCCCCCCGGAGTGCCGGACAATCCGGAACCTTCTAGAACATTCCCGATGAAAACACTAATCATTCCCAACTCAAACGGACTTTCCTTATATGAATCTTATTCTCCGGACCATTCCGGATCACCTCGTGATATCCCGGATCCCATCCGAGACTCCGAACAACATTCGGTCTCTTTTCTCATAATACCATAACTACTCAAACAACGTCGAATCCTTAAGTGTGTCTCCCTACGGTTCGTGAATTATGCGGACATGATCGAGACACTTCTCCAAACAATAACCAATAGAGGAATCTGGAAATTCATATGGCTCCCACATATTTCTACGATTACCTTGCGATCGAATGAACCACTTACATACGATACCAATTTCCCTTGGTCTCACGATAGTTTACTTATCCGAGGTTATGATCGTCGGTATCTCTGCATACCTAGTTCAACCTCATTACCGATAAGTACTCTTTTCTCGTTCCCGTGGTATGTGATCCCTTGTGAGCCAGTCACATGCTTGCAAGCTAATTGGATGACATTCCACCGAGAGGGCCCAGAGTATATCTATCCGTCATATGGATGGACAAATCCCACTCTTGATCCATGTGTTTCAACCAATACTTTCCGAACACTCAATGCCACCTTTATAGCCACCCAGTTACGGTGTGGTGTTTGATGTCATCAAAGCATCCATCCGGTAAAGGTGATATGCATGATCTCATGGTCGAAGGAATTAGGTTACTATGTATCAGAAAGCATATAGCAATTGAACTATTTAAATGACTTGATCTTTATGCTACGCTTATCTATAGGAGTATGTCCATCACATCATTCTCCTAATGATATGATCCTGTTGTTAATAACATCTCTATGTTCATGATCAGGAAACCATGATCATATATTAACCAACAAACTAGTTTAACAAGAGGCTTTACTAGGGACTCTTATTTTAGTTTACAAATCACACAAGTATTAATGTTTCCGGTTAATACAATTATAGCATGGTATGTAAACATTTATCATAAGTGTGAAGATATGATAATAACCACTTTATTATTGCCTCTTGGCATATCTCCAACAATTTCTCATTCGGCTTGCCGATACTTCAACCAATTTGTTCAGGCATATAAACTGGTGAAACTTGGTGTACGAGAGCAGGGTGGGCTTTTCAAAAAGAATTTTGTGGTGTACACCAAATGTTTTTAAGCATGGACACATAAGATCCAATTCATGCTGACATCTATCTAAGAAATATAATCTTATTTAATGTAGCAATTTCATTCGATACTTGTCTACTATCCATAATATGGTAAATAGAAATATTGGAATTTGTAATAATGTTAAAAATGACCGACTCAATATAACTCCAGGACAATTTTAGTAATAAGGAAAAATAAATATGAATTCAGTGATATGGCTAATGCAGAGAACAACATATAGGTTTTATATGAGAAGTATTGTGACATAATCTCAGAAATTAATTTGAAACTTGTTGACTATGCAAATTTGTTGTTTCGCTTCCGATATTTTCTTCTTATTTCTTTCAGTTGGATGATAACATGCAAAAGATTTGGAAAATATGTGTACGTACCAGCATGATAGTTGTTAAAACAAATTGAATTCAGCCAAATAATATTGATCTGAAATTAAGTACCAACCACAATAAGGGTGTTTGACCACCGATGATGTCCTTCTACTGTTTATGTGGAAGTAAAGCATTAGTGTTAGCAGTAATCAGCCATCGACAGCTGAAAAACTTCTCTCTCCCAAATATCGAACTCAAATCCTCCAGATGTCTGGAAGGTACATCCGTAGAGGTAAATGCGCATTGGTGCCATCTGATACCCGACTGTAGAAGCTAGCGGGGCGTTTTGAAGATGAGAGAGCAACCGCCTATGCATGTCTGTTTCCCATGTCGCCTGAACATGTGCCGCATCCGGAACGTGTTGGCCGGGCTAGACTTTCTCCCCGACGGTGGCGACGGCTAGAACTGCAGGATTATGTTCTCATCGGGGCAATTGCAAAGCTTGTCGATGCAAGAGCATGGCCAACCTAGATAGCCTGGAACTCAACAGCTAGATGGCCGGCGATGACTCCGACGAAGTCTGGGGGTGGGACTCCGACTCGCCAAATCTAAGCGACAATCCGTCCAGATTGTAGTTGTTGCCATTGTCTCGCAAAGTTACATGAGAAAAACATGGTGGTCGCTGTCAGGAATATGCAACTTGTATTACTCTGGGGGCCAAAGGCCACAATATATAATACAGGTATAAAGGAAGACTCCGGAGAACGAGGAGAACTAGGAGAACTAGATGGAGCAGAAGAAGACGGTGTCGAAGAAGAGACATCAGGGGGAGGAGATCCTGAAGAAGACACAATAGGGGTAGAAGGAGGTGTGTCAGGAAAGAGAAGAAAAGAGATATCTTCCATCGGGTAAGTACCAGCGGTGGGACGAGGATAGAAAGGACGCGTCTCATCAAAAGTAACATCACGAGAGACACGCATCCGACGAGCAACAGGGTCCCAACAACGATAGCCCTTATGCTCATCACTGTATCCGAGGAAAACACACTCAACAGACTGAGCGGTCAGTTTGGTGCGTTCGCGAGGAGCAAGGAGAACATAGCAAACACAACCAAACAAGCGAAGCATGGAGTAATCTGGAGACTGTCCAGAGAGGCGCTCAAGAGGGATACCACCCTGCAAGGCAGCAGAAGGCTGAATATTGATGAGGTAAGCCGACGTAGCGACAGCCTCAGCCCAGAAATGCGGCGGGAGAGAAGAAGCAATCATCATAGCGCGAGTGGTCTCAAGAAGATGGCGATGCTTACGCTCAGCAACGCCATTCTGGGCATGTGCGCCAGGACAGGAGAATTGAGCAAGAGTGCCCTGCTCAGCAAGAACACCTCGCAACATCTGGGAGATATACTCACCAGCAGAATCAGCACGAAACACACGGATGGGGGTAGAATATTGAGTACGAACCATGGCCGCAAAACGCTGATATATGGAGAGCACCTCACTACGAGAGCGCATAAAATACAACCAAGTGTACCGAGAAAAATCATCGATGAATAAAATATAGTAGCGATGGCCCCCTTTCGAGCGAAGGAGCGGACCCCAAACATCGGAATGAACCAAATCAAAAGGTCATTTGAGATACGACGCTAGTAGGATAGGGAAGCTGAATCTGCTTACCCAACCCAGCCCGACAATGCAAAGACCCATCTCCGAGATGCACCCGAAGACCACGATGAACTAATGACGATAGGCGAGAGTCACAGAGGTGACCAAGACGATGATGCCACCGCTGAAAGGAGCTGGTAGTAGAGGCGACGACCGAAAAGAACCGAGATGAAGTGGTAGCGGAAGGAACACGGCCGCCTAACTCCCAAAGACCGAAGAGTCACGCTGCGAGGCCCAACCAGGGCCTGTGTGCGACGGTCCTGGACAACACAAGAATCAGCATCAAGAATGACGCGACAACCAGAGTCAGTAAGCTGGCTAGAAGAAAACAGATTCATCTTAAGAAGAGGGACATGAGAAATATCAGGAACGGAAAAAGAAGAAGTAGAAAGGGTGCCCCGGCTAGAAACAGGAAGAGAGGTACCATCAGCTGTGAAAACACGAACAGGAGAAGGGAGAGAACGAAGAGCGGAAAGAAAAGAAGACTCAGAGGTCATATGAAAAGAGGCTCCAGAATCCAGATACCATGGGGACGTACCTGACTGTGTAGAAGGTGGTGGTCGCACAGGGCCAGAAGAATCACCACGTAACCAACAAGGCTCGTCAAGAAGAGCACAGAGCAAAGCGCATCGCGAAGACTCCTGATAATGTCCTGATCGGAGAGAGCAACTGCTGAAGATCCAGAAGGAACCGACTGCCCACGAGCCTGGTGCTGCTGACGTAAACTGGGATCCCGTGTATAACAGGTGGCCCAAGTGTGGCCATCCTTGTTGCAGTAAGAGCAGTGACGAAGAGAACCACGGCGACCCTGACCACGAGCCTGCTGGGGCTGACTCTGGCCCTGAACTGGAGGAGTGGGTAGTATCGGCGGCGGCACAGAGGACCGCGGCTGAGTGGAGGGACCAGACGGCATAGGAGGACCACGAGTAGCAAGCACGGATGGAACCGCAAGAAGACCAGCACTACGGAGACGGGTCTCCTCAGCCCGAAGCTCAGACAACACCTCAGAGAGCGGAACACGACCACGGGCATTCAGCTGAGCACGCCGGGGCTCAAACTCCTGGCGGAGCCGAGACAAAAACTCATAGATGCGGTGAAACTCCAAATCCGAGCGCACAATCTGGCAACACGAGCATGTGCCACAAACAGCAGTACGAAGAGAGTCAAGCTGACGCCAGATAGCAGCACTCTGAGTATAGAACTCATCAATAGTAGAATCACCCTGCTGGAGAGCATGCTCCTGGCGAACCACGACAGTAAAGAGCATCCCAGACGGCCGATAAGGCCGACGAAGATGAGCCCACGAGTGGCAATGAGGGAGACTCATGAACTCAGCGACATCGAGGCGTAACACTGGAGGTGAGAACAGCAGCAGCACGAGCATCCTCATCAACCCACTGAGCGTAAGCAGTCAGAGCGTGTCGATAGGCCTCGAGATCAGAAGAGTACTGCTTGAACTTCAGGTCATAAGCAGCAACGACACTATCATCAGCACTCTGAGCAGCATCCTTGGCCTCCTGAGAAGCATCAGCACCAAGAACAATCGGTGTCGGCGGAATAGGAGCCACAGGAGCAGGGGGACACGGCGGACAGGAGACCTCGCCGGAGAGCACACCCCAAAGACGGAGACCGCGCATGTGAACGCAAGATAAAGGCATAAATCAGGATAATTCGCGCCATCAAAGACCACCGGACAGCGAGGAATCGCAACATATCCTGATGAAGAAGACATATCTCTCTCTTTTTTTTTCTTAGATCAGATCTAGATCCAGATTTAATTAAGCCTGATGAAAACAGACGAAAAAACCAACCGGCGGCAGGCCGGGCGGTTTGCGTCAGGAAGCAGCAGCACTGGAGCAGGGAGTACAACGCGTGGGCGCGAGAAGGACTGCACGTGAGGCAAGGAGCTGGCGGGGTCCTCCCGTGTGTAAGCAGCGACTGAACAAGATCAGCGTGAGGGAGTACAGCAGACCGAACAAGATCTGCGAGGGAGTACCTCCTCCTGTGCGCCTGCTGTGCGTGTTGAGTACCGCGCGTGGGCGGCAGGGAGCGTCGCGTGGGGAGTACCGCCTCCTGTGCGTGTCGTCAGGGCGGCAGGGAGCGTGTCCAGGCGATTCTTTGACGGGTCGCCGGGAGTTGTCACCGCACGCGTCGAGGAGAATCTTGCGTCAAGGCTACAGGGGCGCCAGGGAGTCTCCGCGTCTGGAGATTAAATCGGATCTGGATCGGAGAGGACCAATCTGAATCGGATCTGGATTAGAAGATGAAACGGCAGCGACGGAAACGATCAGTAACTGAGCGGCGACCGGCGGCGGCGACAACGGCAAGACCGTCGGCGGCAGGGACGGTGGCGGCTACAGCGACGAAGTTGCAAGTAGGATAGAAGGAGGCTAACCTAGCTCTGATACCATGTCAGGAATATGCAACTTGTATTACTCTGGGGGCCAAAGGCCACAATATATAATACAGGTACAGGGCAAATATGCAGGAAGCCCCCTAACATATGGGGGAAATACAATATACATATATACATCTAACAGTCGCACGCCTTCAAACTTTTTATTGATGTATGAGATCTCTGGTCGGGGTTGAACGGGGCAGAAGCTCGGTTGGCGTCGACGGAGGGACGGCCCACGCGCGGAGTCGTCAAAGTAGGGGCCGCGGCGAGTAGAGGGTAGGCGACGAACCGCATGGACGGAGCTCGTAGAGTAGGCGATTCAGAGGCAGCAGCTTGCAGGTGCAGTACACCGTCGCGTCGGCGAGGGGACGGAGTTGGTCCCCTTCGAGATCGTGGTTTCCATGAGGAGTAGGTCGCCATCGAGATCTTAGGCCTCCTTCTTTTCAGCTTCTTGGCCATCTTCTACCAGAAGCTACCCTCGACCAGCTTTTCCCAGAATCTCATCTGCCAAAATCGTTTATACTTTTAAATTGACATTGAAACTACTAGTTAAGAAGTTTGAACGAATTTTGAAGATGAGATTCCAGTTCTGGTCGATAGGGGAATAATTCTGGCCGAAAGTTCTAAAAGAAGCCTTTTGCTTGATCTAGAAAAGATCTTGGTTTCGGCAAAGAGGTCGATCGGTTGTTTCGTGAGGAGTAGAATAGATCGCGTTTCTTGATATATGTTGCTAGCTAGCTGCTGATATCTATATAGAACAAACCGATGGTGGACTGTGATGTACGCTACCTGGACTATACCTAGTCTTTTTAGAGACTTGCGAAACATGGACTCTCAACATATGAAAACAATCGGACGTACCAAACTAAGAATCCTAGTAGGAAGGCGCACATGGCGATGGAGGGAAGCGGTTTTTTTTTTTTTGCTTATAGGTGGCGTTGTGTTTAGTGAGAGGGTAAACTGGTCTAAAAAGTGTTGGATCGGAAAAAACACTTCGTGTTTTATTATTAGGTATATTTACTATTAAAAGGAAGTTGGTGATCGTAGGTCATCCTCAAACATCAAACATTAGGACTACTAGACCGTCAGATCTCCATCCAATGGTACAGTGAGCCTCCTCAGAACTTGGCTCTGTTAATTACACCTCTGTGCCACCTATAAGTGGAAAGGGCAAATCCAAAACATATGAGAAAAACATTGCTGGGAGAGGAAAATCTATCGCCCTAACTTCCTCCTCTTCTGGCCTGGATCCCGGCCACCGGCGGTGCGCTCCCATCTGCCTCGAAATCCACCAGCGCTGACATACCATCCCTTGCATCTTGAGCAGCTAGCGTAGCCGTTCGGAGTAGCAGTTGCAGTGGGGGCATAGCCGACTGGGCTACCGCGCGATAAATGGAGAGATGAGGGAGGCAGAGGTGATGGACGCCGGTGAGCGCTGACGCCGGGGCGAGATTTGAAGGGAACACCACCCCCCTTGATATCCATCTACCAGAGCCGCCTCCCTCCTCTCGCTGCTCCGCCGCGCCGGCAACCGCGACGGCGCCGAGATCCCCCTTCTATTCTCCAATTGATCCCCGCCCCTGCTCCTTGCAAGCTCGTCATGCCACTGGGTGGCGGGAGGACGATATTGGCACCTATTGGGAAGGTGGAAGCCAGGAGGGAGCTGCTGGCCTAGGTGCTCGGCAAGTAAACTCCAACTTCTGAGAAAATGGCGTGTAGGTGTTCCCATCTGGCTTTCTCCCGCCAAACAATATCTGAACGAGGTAATTTCTAATATAGACTGTACCTGACTGCACTTGTGCGGCTTATTCTAGGAGCACATATATGCATTAGCAGCGCGGCTTCAGTGGTCAACACTGACTAATTTGGGGACAATCACATGTGTTGTATTTTCTATAGATGAGTTTAGCTGGCGCTCTTATCGATTCGATCCAATGGATTGATTTTAGCTAGCGTGAGATGAATCATGCGTACATGTCCAATCCATTATGATATTTTTCTTCTTAAATTGGTGAAGGATTTACAAGGAAATCAAACGGTTCCTATTACAGGCTTCTTCCTAACATTTATTTTACATATGACTGTTGATCTGACTGATATTTATTACACACACCAAAGTACGAAGTATAGATTAATTTTAATCAATCACATTGGTATGTAGAATTCGGTTCCAGTCAAAAGAAACACAGTGCATTGTAGAGTTATATCCACCGGAGTGTAGAGTAATTTTACCCAAGCTTGTTGGTATGCAGAGGTTCTTTCAAATCAAAAGTAACACAATCCCTTGTATTGTGATAGCCAACATTTTGTTCTACACTTGATTGACATTAAAACTACAAACGCAACATTTTAATGGATGGACGGGTTCGATGTTGATCAATTATGTTAGTGTTAGATCTTCTCGTATATTCAGTAGTCAGTAGGAATACCTTAAAGTGGTGTCTACCAAAATATACATGCATCTCTGACGGGTTATGTATCCTCGCAACTACATGGAACTAAGCGGATTTATTGTATAAGATTTTATCTTACCTTCTCTAATAAACTGGCATTTAGAAGTAGCATTCCTTAGAAATTAGAATAGCCCAGTCACATGATGTACCATGGTTGGGTTAGTTGTGAAGAAACTTAATCATTCAATTATAGGTCAATGTGTTGGGGTATAATTCCTATATCTATATAATCTTAATGTTAATTAAGCCGAGCATTACTCCATTACAATGATTTTTTCCTTATAAAATTGCTACTCGGATATAAAACTGAGAGGCAAAAGAAGTGTTTGATTGTGCCAACAAAAAGGTAACAACGGAATTATTTTCTCACATACTCATTTTCTTTTAGGGGTGTGGTCTTCTGGATGCAGTATGTACAAATTCAGTTAACTCTATGGATGTTCAATCAGGATAGCACATATCAAGATACGTTTGCACATGTATATAACCCATTCAATGTGACGATATTTCCATGATAGCTCAGGAGCTTGTAGAAGTGCCATGAAAAGTTGTATCTTAGTGAGATTACTTCTTTTCTTTATCTATGGCTGGGTAAACTTTTATAAATTTCCTTCATCGTTGAAAACAAGCCTTATCTTTCAGCAAATTGCTTGGTAAAGTATTGCCTAGAGATATTATTGAGTGGTCTTTTAGTAATATAGAAATATCAGTTTTTTGTTCTTGTCATAAAAATAATGAGGTGTTGCATCATATACTATCGGTTTTGATTGCAAAGAGTGTATACGGTGGTGTTTTGATATTTTTGTGGTTGCTGATATACCGTGATTTAGGAAATCCCAACTACAGAAGTGAAAAGTATAGAGAGTATTCTAACGAGGTCCTTACCATCGACGGGTAGAAACACTTATCCCACAAAAAAATGTGGACATTCAGTTGGACTTGTGGCTCCATGGAAACAGACAACTATCCTGCTAGCGCCATTCATTGGATTTCGAAAAGGAAATTAAGTAGGTTTTGATTTATATTCATATTTATACATTTTACTGGATTGTACTTAAAAAATGGGAACACTGGTGCTTCTGAAGTACCATGTGACTATTTGTTATACATGTGGATTTTTACTTACATTTTGTTGACATGTAGTGCAGAAAAAGAACGTTTGGCTAGCCTAAGCATACCCAACACGGAGGAAGCCGAAGATGACACCACTCCTTGTCACTCCCCTGTCCGAAACTTAAGCTATCAGGCAAACTGGCAAAGTTGTGAGTGGTTGGGATTAGTGGCGGCAATGAGGGAAGTAGCAAGTTGGTGACGGGGCAGATGAGGAAGCCGGCGTCGAGCCAGCGCTAGATGTTGTTGCGCTCGAACGTGTGACCAGAGGGAAGGGGTTCGTCTTAACCTCAAAAGAGATGGGGTAGTTTAAGTCGTCTGGCCACGACCCCAGTTACAGAACCCTCATGATGGTGCTCTTGTCCTGGGCTCGAGGATTTTCAGCGGCCAGCAATACTGAGATGCGTATTGGGGAAGTGAAAAGTTCACATCCGGTGCATTATTTTGGGGATTATTTATTTTAATTGCTTCCTTGAGATGTCGTGGCACACTTGCTGATTTGATTCTTTATAAAAAGGAAAAAAAGACATTCCGCTGGAGTCACTGGTGTTGGTATGGTTGCCTCCATCTTGAGAATAGATGAATGCTCAAATATAACAATTTTAAATTCCATAGGCAGAAAACAATGGAAAATGAAACCGAAGAAAACAATGCAATACGCACACAGTTTGAGTGCCCATGAAGGAGAAAGAACGGATCAAAGTACAACCATGACGGGGTGAAGAACTCAGTTCAGCGCCTCGAGGTTGTTGTACTTGGGGCCAAAAACGGCAACAACCATATGGCAGAGGGCGTGTTCACACCTTGCGCCTTCACGGCCGCTTTACATATGAACAATAGATCTTATACTTCATATCGCATTTTCTTAGGAACAAATATAAATTTGGCTTAATCTTTGAGTTTGCTACTATATTACTACTTGAGTATTCTGGATGGAAGTCTCTAGATTGTTACATCTTCATCTTTTAGAGAGTCGGCGAGGGAGGTCGAAATCATGCCGGTGAGCGAGGTTCGCAATGAGGGCAGGAAGAATATCTCCACGTGTTCGTTGTAGTGTTGTCATAATAGCAGGGGCACTATATCGGGTAAGCACGGGAAAAACTTGACATCCAGAAGTCACATAGAGATGTTCATTGCTGTAGCTGGATACCTCAAGTGAAAATTTTGACCTTTTCAAAATTTGAAAAGACCGTAGCAACGCACGGGCATTTAGCTAGTAGATAGTAGTAACTAAAATTCAAATGGATCCAAAAATGAATTTGAACCTCTCAGCTAGCAGCGCATGCAGACAGGCCTAGATATGGAACTTTGGAACTTTTAGAATATCCTCTAGTTTAATCTAGTTTAAACAAATGAATAAGTTTTTTTTTAAAAAATGATGTTTTGCCAAAACTTAGTTTATTTATTTTACTAAGTAAAAATGAATAAGTTTTTTTTAAATGATGTTTTGTAGTTTATTTATTTTACTAGGTAGGGTACTCACCGTCACCCTTTTTTCTTTGATGACGTGCCCACTGCCATCTTTTTTTCTTTGACGTGCCAACTGTCATCCTTAGAGCATCATTAGCAGCGCAAAAGTGGTCAGGCTTACAATTTTTGCAAACTTTTATAGTTTTGGTCAAAAAATGAACATAGCAAATACCGCAAAAGTAGTCAAAATCATAATTTTCTTTTGCAGTTTTCCTCATAGCTACTCTGCATATCAAATATATATAATTTATGAGTCCGTTTTGAAGGTAAACCTCAAGCCGGTCAATGCTAGACGGGTCACAAATTTCAGCACCATAATCGCCAAAATAATGCACCGGATGTGAAGATCGATTCCATAGCGGGGAGTCTTGATTCCGGTGTCATCTTCTATTTCCAGCTAGTAGATTCGATTCCCACATCTATTATCAACTTTTGGCCACCATAATCGCTGCCGAGAGCAGCCGCAGCTCATGCAGCAGCAGCGGCAAGCACGCACGGGGCAATAAATCCATCACGTGGCAGCTTGCATTGCCAAGACAATTATTTTACCGTAAAATAGGTTTACAGTTTATGGCAAATAACTAATTTGGAAGCCTCACAAATTTTTTGAACCAGCTTCCCCACGAAGCTAGGGATAGGGCGGCTTTTCGGAGAAGCCGCTAAAAGAACTGGCCTTTATGCGGTTTTGAGTTTTAGAGCATCTCCACTTGGGTTTCAGAAGGCTGTTTCCATGGCGAAATTTTCATCCGGACAATAAAAAATGGCCTAGTGGTGTTTTCAGAATGCCAATTTCGTCCGAATTTGGCCTCACTTTCGTCCGGCGGTCCTAGGCCGATCCCAGGGCGCTGAGAACGTCCTGAGAATGCCGGACGCAGCAAAATCGGCGAAACAACAACTCCGGTTGTGGACTTGCCCTGTCAGCGACTGGAAGCCGAGTCGTTCTCATCTCTTCGCCTCGCCTTCCGCGACGGACCATCAGGAAATGACTGCTCATCTCGTTGGCCACGCTTCGCCGTAATGGCGCGCCACTGCCGGCTTGTCTTCCCGCCGTTTCCATTTTTCCCGCTCACGTCGCTACACCCCTTTCGCCTTCGCCGCCCATTTCGGCTATAAAAGTCGGCGCCCTCGCCGGCTCACAGCACACACTCTCAAGCCTCCCCATTCCCTCGACCACGAACTCCAACTCCGGCGAGTAGAAGCTCTCGGCGAAATCCATGGCGGAGAGGTACCCAAGCGACCCCGCGGCGGCAAACGGCTTCGAACGGCGTAACCTTCAGTCGTGGGAGGCCCGGATGTTGCACGATGCCGGCTACATGGTGCCGCCCGACTTCTGATGCCCGCCCAACTAGAAGCTCGGCGCCGCCAGCGTGCCCGTGCCTAAGGACGACAAGATGGTCGAGGAGATCCAGGCCGCCATCGCTGCGATGGAGGATCCGGACCTCGCCGAAGACCCCGGTAACCTTGTTTACTGGGGGCAGTTCTTCGCCGAGCGTTGGCTCTGGGAGCTCGTCGCCCACGAAGGCCCGCCTGACTCGCCGCCGAAGCGCAACAATGCGGTGTCTCGCCGTCCCTGGTGGAGTGCGCCAGGACGAATGCTCACGGCGCACCTGGAGCATTTCGCCGCCGGCAACCGCTCGAGGCTGGGCTTCCCTCGCTCTTCGCTGCCCGCGAGAGGGCGAGGTGCGTCCCTTTGACGAAATGGCTGCCCAGGAGGATGGGCAACCTCAGTTCATTGTCCTTCGTCGCCTCGGCCTCACGCTCGTCTGGCTCTGCGCCAGCACAGTCGCCGCGAGCCAGCGGCGAGGCGTTGTGTCCCGTGAAGCGGGAGGCCGAGACGCCGATGCGCTCGCCGCCGAGGACAAGGTCGCGAGGCATCATCATCAACGAGCCCCCCACGCCATCGTCGTTGATCGGCCAGCTTCGCCTGCGCCAGCCGAAGCTAGAGTCGGCGAACTGGGTGGTCCCTACCGACAAGGACGCCTTTACCATGAGGATGGCGATGTCGCGCTGTCTCAATGATGTCCCACCGATGTCGGATGCCCTCGCCTGGTCCAGGGCCGATTGGGAGCACGAGGAGGCCAACCGAATTCGGCGCCACCGGGAGGAGGCCGAGCGCGAGGCCGCCCACAGAGCTCGCTACCGCCATTATCGCCCTCGGCGACGACGACTCGTCATAGCTGCGTTACGTGACGCCGCCAAGGCAACCCCGTGTAGCCGCCGAGCGACGACAACGACGGGCCCCGACTACACATGCTTCTACCGTAACTTCGACATGTGAGTGGCGTCCAACGACATAGGCATCAGCATCGGCATTGGCTATTTCTAAGTTTTTTTAGCCTAATAAAGGTGTTCAATCGAATTTAATATAATATGTATGAACTCGCCTAATATTAATGAAATCGCCTATATTCAACCAAAATTTGCTGAATTTGATTAAAATTTGGACAAATCCAAAAACTCAGTACCCTAAACCCTAAATCTTAAACCTAAACCCTAAATCCAAAAATTACATTTAACTCCGAAATTCGTCCACGAATGAGTGGAGGTGCTCGCTGGAAGATGCACGAGCCGTACGGTGGACGCATGCAGCAAATCCAAACTGTCCCTAAAAATCCGTGCCACTATGCCGAAAGAAAGAGAAGAAAAGAAAACGGAACTGGAAAAGGTTGACGTGACGGCGTACGACTAACGACCTGCCAGGCCACACGTATTCACTTTTATACTCCATATACAACAGCAAAATCTAGTGCGTTCAGGAATTAGTGGGAGTACTTTTTTTTATCACTGGGAATCGGATGCCTTCTTTACCGGGCCGCCAGCCGGGCCCACCGGCAGCTGGTACTCCCGACTAAATTACGCCTCAGCTCGTCCATCCTATTTAATCAGTCGTCCATCCCGTGGTTAGGGTTGGCTTTCCTCCGTCCCCTTATCTCATGGCGGCTAGCCTCTGGATCTCGAGGGAGCCAGCTCGACGGGGCCTTGAGCTTGCCCACACCCACCGGAGAAGAGCTCGTGGCGGACAGCATATTAGGCACCGCAGAGCACTCGGCGAAGAAGATCTCGAAATCTTTGGTCACCTTCGACGGGCAGACCTGAAAGGCGCCCTGCGGGCATGCATGGCGGAGCACGGCTGGAACCGTCCTTTAGGCTTGCTTCGGCCACACCGGTTCAGCACCGAGTGATAACCGCGCTTCTCGTCCAAGGTGAGAACAGCGGGTTCTATTCATTTTAAGTTTTCCTCCAAACAGGCTTTCGTCTTGATTTGAAGTTTTCATCTCTTGTTTTTAAATCAAAATTTTGGTCGTCTCAAGAATCAAGTAGATCTGATATGTTGCAACCTTTCTTCGTTTTGTCTGCAGATGCAGTCGTGCACCAAGCCCTGATGATTCCACGGAAGCCCGTTGTTGTTGTTGTTTAGGATCCATCCGCCTTATATAAAAGGCAGTTTATTGACTTGTCAAAGATCGTCATCTTTGTTATTTTTTCCTTTCTATTTAGATTTCATAATATTAATAAGAGTTATAGAACCTCAAGCAAACGGATCTGCTTTTTCTCAGTAAGACACTTTTTTTTCTGAGATGTTATTTCTGATTTTTTAACCGATTTGCTAGTTCTTAGATGTCTGAGAATTTATTATGTCTTAGTCATCTCTCTCGCCACTGAATTTACATTATGATTCGTGGAACATGGAACTTACATATGAGTTGTAACTAACTTGTAACTAAAAGTTTAATGAGTTGCAATTTTTCTAAGTTGTAAGTAGATTGCAACTGAGAATTAACATAAATAGTAAAATGATATTAGCAACTTAGATATAAGAAGTTCTCATATGTCTAAGATTTGGGCCCTCCCTTTTTTTAATTGATATAAAAGCATGGTAACATGGATCTAGGCGCTCATTTTATAATTGTAGGTTTGCCTTTTGTTTATCACTTCCACATCACATGATATTTGAGTTTAACATCGCAGCGATGATCCCACTTAAACAGGGTGGGCTTTATCGAAAGCCGTCAGCGTTAAGCTTGTGCCGCTCTTTACACCGTAAGTCTTAAGTCATGTTTTATTTATAAAGGATCCCCGTGTCTCTGTTTTTCATAAGGATAGATTTTGTGTGTGTTATTGCTTCTTCTCAAAATATATTAACCTTCTCTAAAAAAAAGATACTATAATAATGTTAAAATATCTGCATCCTTTTCTTCACACACAACCTCCAACCTCGCATCGTCATCCTTTATCTGTGGACAGGCTCGTGTTCGTATGGTGTCTTATCTTCTTCGCCACGAGGCACCTCCTGCCCAGCTTGTGTTCCTCTTTTTTTTTTTCATAAAGCCTCTGCCTCTCTCTCAACCTCTTAAAGCTCTTCGATGATGGACAAGTGCCACTGTCCAGGAATGATAACAGCGTAAGAGGAACCTCGAAAACAATATCGCAAACTATTCTCCACTATTATCTACTCCCTCCGTTTTAAAATATAAGATAAGATGTTTTACGTTTATGAAAAAAAAAATATCTAGATACATTCTCTTCATAAACCTAAAACATCTTGTATTTTGAAATGGAGGGAGTAGTACGTATCTTATTTGTTCTGTACGTATCTTATTTGTTCTCATCATGTTGTTTGTCTCCTATTTACCGAAGGTTTTGACATGGCAAGGGGAAACTGTGCATGGTTTCACCAGTCAACAGCCGGCTGAACGAAGATAATCTGTTCAATATGCCAGGGCTCTGTCTATATATTACCGGTACGATTTCATTCATCTATTCGTATTGTTCATTGTCTATTTGTATTGCTCTAAAAACTCAAACCTTTCTGCATTTGATTTAAACCATGTTTTCCTTTTTACATGTCCATGATTTTTTTATCTCTTAGAAAGTCACGTGTTCAGATTTGGCACCAATATTGCACGTAGTTAGTGATCAATACTGGCACGCACTCTAGACATTCAGTGTTTGCTAAGTCTGGGACTCAGGGCAATACTTGAGGAGAGAAACAAAACTTAGATTACCAATTCCAATCCAATTTCGGTGTTTGCTAAGTCTGGGACTCAGGGCAATACACGGTCGGCATGCATCATCTTGGAAGTCACTCGAACTCTGTTATCATGGGCCAAAGCAAACCTGGTCTACGCGATGAGAACTAGTGCAGTTTACATATCCAAAACCACCATACATAGTTTAACAATTTAATCCAACCTCTCAGGCCCATTTAAAATCGTGCGTAGTCATAAGATGTATCACAGTAACTGAATCTTTAGTCATAAGATGTGCCTCGATTATCGCTTATTGCGCCCTTCGCAAGCCATCAATCAGATCAACAGGTCCTGGAAGAAGAACAAAGATCTGGGTTCAGTGACAGATATAAATATTGAAAATGCTGGTAGGTCACTTGTGGCGGAAGCAAATATAACCAAACAGATCACTAGATATAAATATTCAGAATGCTGGCAAGTAACAGTTAGCAAGTAATTGATGGATGAATCAAGCCAGTAACAAAAACATAGAGCTTGCTGATCCAAAATCTTAGGTTTTTTAACACACCTAGGTAAAAAGATTTTTAACACACTTAGGTAAACTTCCGCTGATATAGAGCATACAGGAATTGAACAAGAAAATACACTCCAAAATGAGAAAACATGGTGTTAGGCTATATAGCCTATAACATGTACATCCAAAATGAGAAAACGTGTTCATTTATTTATATAAATTGAACAAGCAAATCCACTCTAGTATATAGCCTAAATAACCAAACTTGGGAGTGAAACTGATCAATCCACTAGTACCAAAACAAAAAAACTTTGAGTGAAACTGATCAGAACAATCGCCTTTTCTAGCCTTTTAACCACAGCCACAATATACTAAATAGTTAATTCGTTGGAGATTGATAAAGTATAAGCAAAAAGGTAGATTTTGTGCACATCTCTCACACTGGGGATTTTGGCATCTCTCACACTCCAAAATTTAGTGCCACACTGGGGATTTAGTGCACAAACTACGAATATTTACACGTAATCAGAACATAATTCTTTCAAATCCCAATTTTACACGTAATGAGAAATTGGCAACAAAAGAATTTTTATAACCAATTTTTTCAGTTCTTAGATATATTTAGTATTTTTACTATTAAATTACTCGAGATAAATTGCTTGAGTGAAATACCGTTTCTTTTATTGTTTTTCAGACTTGTCGCTCTCTGGTGTAGGCTGAGCTGGGGATCTTGGCCGCTGTCTCGTCATCTCACCTGGCCCATCCGCTCTCATTCTCAAAAAGAAAATAGGAAACTCAGATACGGCCAAGCAGGAGGATGCCAAGGCGGCCCGACAGGAGAGCAGGTCCGAGCCTAGGTGGAGCAGCCTAGGTGGAGCAGCCCCCAGCCTCTTCCCAGCCGGCAGAGAGGACCTGCTCCGCTTTCTCGCCGTGCTCGCCATCATGGCTGCAACCTGCACCTGTTCAATCGCCGACCCAGCCCCTTTGCTGACTCACAATACGCGGCGTACAGTGATTGACCCCCCCTCCCCCCCCATCTAAACGAAATTCCTCTCTCATCCAAGCCCGTGTCAGCAATTTAACGACCGTAGCCTAGTTATGCAGATTCGTGTGAATGGATGGTGTGTGGACAGGAAGCTAGATTGCTAACAAGATCGTACTGCTCCCTCTCTTGTGTGGAGGTCAGGCAAGATATTTGTGGAGGAGGTCTGCCGAACTGCTAACAAGATCGTACTGCACCCTCTCTTCGTCTTGCCCCTTCCCTTTTCCTTCAGCTCAACCTGGCAAAAAAGAATTGTATGGCCTTTGTCTTAATCTAATATATGGAGGAGGCAGACCTGATCTGTAGACCTGGTGGTCGCCCGTCAGCATTGGCAGAGACGGAGCCAGAAAAAATCAACCCTGATGCACAACTATGTAGGCTCGGGCAATAGAATTGGTAGAATTTTCGCAAAAAAAAAGAATGTCAACAAAATGGTACTCCCTCCGATCCATATTACTTGTCGTTGAAATGGATGTATCTAGCACTAAAACATGTCTAGATACGTCTATATTTCCAAACTTGAGTTTAATTCTCATAATTTGACTATATTTCCAAACTATATTTCCAAACTTGAGCTAAAACATAATTTGACATTGAATTCTCATAAAATATTGAAATAACTAACAAACTTGAGTTTATCAAGTGAAAATGGCAAAATTGTCGAAAAAAAATTAGGTAGGAAATCCTGTCAATATTTGCACTCTCTCATTTTCTCTTCCTCCACATAGCAGAAGACATTTTGACTAAGAAAGCTAAGATCTTGGATGCTCTGATGCTACTTTGTTCTCATATCAGTGTTTTTCTATTGAGAATGCACTTGCTCATGTGCGTATATCTGGTAAAAGGCCAGTAATTTGGAAACATTGGAGCAGTAAATAAAATGTACTGTAAACTATATAAATAGATTGAATGATCGGTAATATATCCAATATCCACCACTAACAAGAAGTAGTCTCTGTTTCCAGTGAACAATGGGGCATGCCCTATTACCTACAAGGCCACAATCAAGGCGTGCAGTCATGCAGATTAGTAAAAAAGATTCTGACCCCCCTAATGCTTTTGCTCCTAAAGCCAGTGGACCATGGGTCAGCTAACGATTGTTTCCCTGATGTTCTGAATTCGTTATCCGATGGTTGCTTTAAATGATAACTATGAATAAATGATCCGATCTCGGTCTAGAACGGACTAGAACTGAAAGTTCATCCTAAATTATTTCATCTTGATACAGAGAGACAAAAACTGATTGTGTATTTTGTGCAGGAGACTAATTGTTTACCTCACTTAGCTAAATAATTCTTTCGGATTCTTGAGAAAATTATAGCACAGAACAAGGTCTAGCTATTAAACCAAAATCCAAATTCTTTACACAATCGAGGTTTAGCATTCATATCAACTCTGACACAGCATAACTCTTGCACTATATTTGTTCAGTTGCATTGGAAACATCCAAGTCCGAAAAGAAAAGAAAAAACCGCTCAACAGCTCTAGTTAGTCAAGCCGATACAATTCCTCAAGTAAGAAAGCTGCTCGATTATGCATCAAGCAGAATTAAGCAGCAGGTTCATTGTCAACAAGATAGATGCAAACATGCAAGTAAACAGAGTTAGCTCTCTTCTGGCCAACAAGGATCACTCCAAGTCATCGTGTTGCTGCCCCTTGCCAAGTCGGCATGCACACTCCCCGCATTTGTTGCTTCTAAGTATTAGCTGATTATAACAGAGATTTATTCGTGGTACCGTGGGCAGGTGAGCACTAACTCACCAACCTCCTGGGCCACGTTGTTAATCTGCATTGAAAGAGCCTGTGTGTATTCATGTCGTATAGTGGAGAATCTCACCTTAAAAGAAGCGTATAACGAAAATGGCTATATAATCTGTTCTGACCCAAAGCCCAAATAACCTTATTTTATTAGCAATGTGGATGAATCGAACCAATGCCAATCATATTTTGCAATTTAATTTTAGCTAGTCATACACCCTGATAAAGTTGCTCTATTATGCATTGACACTGGTATATTTATGTTTAACAAATGGAACAAAAGATTATTAGACTAATGCATAATAGTAATAAACCTTTTGACTATTCGGACCAGAAAGTGGTTAGTAATTCTCAACAACTTACATAGTAAGAAATACAGGTATCCATATGATATTTTATTCAGGCCGTTAGTTCAAATTAAATCGCAGACATCAAAGACAAACAAAGCATCTCAAACATTTAAGTTAGTGCTCATATTCTTTAGGCTTTATTAGGTTCTATAATTGTATTTAATACAAGTGATAAGTTAGTACTACATATTTTAGCACCAAACAATTAATAGCACTCACAGTGCTCAGCTACATAAAACCGTTACATCTACCCTAATTGGAAAAGAAGATAACACACACCATCAAAAACAAAATTCCAGCGTCTCAAACCTCTCTTAGCAAACAGTGTTGCACCGTTGACCTAAAACCACGACAAGTGGAACAGAGTACATAATTGCATACTGTACATGGTACATACTTACATAATTGCAAAATATACTGCATGGCACAAAACTGAAACTTAGTTATTATGCAGTAAATGGCTCAAATATGCACTGAACAGAGGAAAATTCAAGAGATAATAGAGCAAAAAAAATGCTCTTGCTACTTCCACATGGACCTGTCAAACAGCTGACTGAGGGGATTTAGTAGGTGCAACACTGTGACCCAATCAATAGTCGCAGTGTCAAATGCATGAACCAAGCAAACCCAAACACTAGTCCTTAAACTGAAAGTAGGACTGTTAAGTGTACCCTGCAGCGACAGTGTTTCAGCAACATTTATATATGCTGGTGTGAGCATACTTCTCAAGTTACAGCTAGACTAATAAATGTTTGAGAAAGTGATAAGTTACATAGTAAGAAATACAGGTATCCATATGATATTTTATTCAGGCCGTTTGTTCAAATAAATCGCAGACATCAAAGACAAACAAAGCATCTCAAACATTTAATATCTAAAATCCTACTCACGAATTTTTGGAAAGTGCTATATGTGAAAATCATATTCTTTAGGTTTTATTAGGTTCTATAATTTTATTTAATACAAGTGATAAGTTAGTACTACATATTTTAGCACCAAACAATTAATAGCACTCACAGTGCTCAGCTACATAAGTAGAAACCGTTAACATCTACCCTAATCGGAAAAGAAAATAACACACACCATCAAAATCAATATTCTAGCAACTCAAACCTCTCTTAGCAAACAGTATTGCACCGTTGAACTAAAACCACGACAAGTGGAATAGAGTACATAATTGCATACTGTACATGCTACATACTTACATAATTGCAATGCATGGCACAAAACTGAAACTTAGTTATGCATTAAATGGCTCAAATATGCACTGGACAGAGGAAAATTCAAGAGATAATAGAGCAAAAAAAAATGCTCTTGCTACTTCCACATGGACCTGTCAAACAGCTGACCAGGGGATTTAGTAGGTGCTCATGTATTTTCTGACCAATCAATAGTCACAGTGTCAAATGCATGCTGCAAATAACCAAGCAAACCCAACACTAGTCCTTAAACTGAAAGTAGGACTGTTAAGTGTACCCTGCAGCGACAGTGTTTCAGCTACATCTATATATGCTGGTGTGAGCATACTTCTCAAGTTACAACTACACAAATAAATATTCCAGTTGCATTTGCTAGGTCGTTGTTCTGCACGAACGTACCTGAAGGGCTGTGCAGGTATGACTCTGTTGTGGCGGGGCCTGAGTTTCTCTTCTGAATCCATACGGTTTTGACGCTCTTGGTGCTCAATGTTGAGAGCCTTGGCCTTGGCGAGCTCTTCTTCCTCCTTCTTGCGAAGACGCCACAGAGTGTTCTCATGAGAGAGAATTGCCTCTGTTGTTTCAGTCTCGAGGGCAAGCAAGTCAGCAATCTTGCTTTCATTTATAATTGTATCACTACAAAATGAAGAATGTTACCATGAGATGTAAATAATATGTCATTGTGAGAAATAATTCATAAGAGGAATTTTCCCTTGCTGCTACAAAACATGGATTATTGGAATTTGATTAACAGTTGTTCTGTTTCTGCGTTAGTGCAGAAGCATCTTTGTTGCAACTTGCCTGGAAGGGAAGACCATCTTACTCTACTTTTTGGTTAAAATGTTGCTAGTTTCATCATCAGAAACTATGCATATACATGAATTTATAATTTAACACATAATAATAATAAAAAGGTCAGACGTGATGACCTGCCAAACAAGCAATTACAACACAAAATTAAAGACGGTGGCAGAAATGCAGAAAAATATCAATATATTCATTGTTTTGGTGACGAAATAAAAATTACTTTCCTGCCAACAAAGAAAAGCTTAATGTGACCTTTTGACAATTAAATCAGGGTAGGATATCATTAGGAGTAGAGAAAATATTTCATTCACCATATTATATTTGATAACTGGAATTAGCATTCAAGAAAGTATACGCAGCATGCATGGGGATTGGGGGAGGGAAGGTCACTCGTAAGATGAGCCATGTATCATAACAAGCAATGGTAAACATGATTTAAAAATTCTATTCGAAGAATATAATTAGCTCCAGTTCGGATGTGAATGCTTACATGTGAAACTGGAGATGTTCGGCCATTTTGCTGGTCCTTATCATTTCACCGCAGTCAGGCTTCTTGCAAAGAATCTTTTTGTCGTACTTCCCCAGGAGTTTATCTTTAGCGTCGTCCAGGGACATGAGGTTGTCAGCGAAGGACTTGATGGCTTCTGGTATCTTATGGCAGTTCAACCCTATAAAAAGAAGACCAACACCTCCGGCCTGGATTGGCTTGATGGCCATGAGGGTAGCGGCGGCGACCGCCACCGTCTCCATGACCGGGGACATCGGAGCCTGGGGGCGGGGGAGCGAAGCAAGGGAGTTTGGGGAGGAAGCGAGTTCGGGGAGCGTTTGGATTAGGTGCGGCGGCCGCAGCGTTTTGGGGTTTGGGGAGCTCGAATTAGGGTTGGAAAGGGTTGGAATGTTAGATGCTGGCTTATCGGGCCGGGCCGTTTGCGCGATATTTTAGCCATTCTTATTCCGTTGTTGCAAATGCATAGTTGCCAGGCAAACCCTATTCTCCGCTCTAAGCGGGAGGGAATTCCGAATGAACTGGGCCATGGCCCATTAACGCGGTTATCTTTCGGTTTTCCTTTCCTGGGGCAGTTTCTTCTGGTTTCCACGGTTTTCTATTTGGTTTTCTCGGGTGTTTTTCTATTTTCTGTTTCTTTTCTTTTATGTTTTTTCAAATGTGAATATTTTGTCAGAATCTGAACATTTTTTAAATCTGATCAACTTCAAATTCGAACAATTTTAATGTTGAACATATATTAAATCTGAATTTTAATATTCGAACAATTTTTTAAATCAAATAAATTTTAATTCTGAATATTTTTAAAATTTGAATATTTCAAATTTGAGACTCTTTATTATCCAGAAAAAAGGAGACATAAATCTATATCTATATCTATTTTATATCTATACCTAATACATAATACATATATACATATATCTATCTATACCTTTTAATAATAAAACACGAAGTGTTTTTTGCGGTCCAACACTTTTTTGGACAATTTGCTCCTATTAATCCTGGAATATTACCCACCGTACCATCCATAAGTCAAATACGGTTTTTTTTCTTCCAGATAAATCGGATCGATCGAACAGTTATCTGAACCGATCAAACATGGTCGCCTTGCATGCAAACTGGCCCATTAGCATAAAGACAAGTTTTATGGACCCGAGTCTCCTATCTCAAAGCATGCCACTCTAGTCGATTTGTGCCAAAAATTTCGGCGCGAACGATATAAGGGGTTAGCCCAATTCCATCTCCAGTTCCGCTCGCAAAACAACTACTGCAGCGATCCATGCATCAATGAGAGGAGGGATTGAATAGTCCCACATGGCTCCCTTAGACATAATCCCACCGGTTTATATACAATCTCGAAATGCCTGAAAACAGCAAGCTAAGCGACACCACTGTGTAATCAAATGATGTCTCCAACGGGATACAGGGCCAAGCCTAATTACATTGGGAGATTGATGGTTGGTGCATCAGGGGCCAACGAGGTTTGTTGACATCCGTCCGGGACAAACGACGGTGAGAGCTTGGACTAGGGATGGCGGGATGGAGGAAGAAGCCTAATTGCTTTGCAGATGGGAGGAAGAAGGGATTGACCAGGGAAGGAGAGGAGGACGCGCAAGGGAGAGAGGAGGGTCAGAGAGCGTTGGCGGTGGGGATCACCGGGCTCGCGTGCGAGATCGGGGCAGCACTGGCTCGCTGAGAGGCGAGCAAGGTTCGAAGGGGCCCAGGAAGGCCCAGGCAGCGGGGGGCTCACGTGAGTTATCTAGAACCGCACACGAGATCATCGTACCTTATTGAAAGGGCATTTATTGTCATAATCACTTTTGGTGTTCGTTAACAACAAGTAGATCATTTTACAGTTTGTTATTGTCCACAGGTTGGTATTTTGATAAATGAACAACACCCTCAAACTTGGGAAATGACCACATTCATATGCCATGCTCGAAACTCCGGACTGTAGTCTCCGATCTGCCAAGACCGAGTCTCCTGTGGTCTGAAGTTCGGTTACAGTTCGGTGCCTCCCAGGATCTGGCTGTGACATTCTTTCTGGGGGTCCGGAGCCTGCACCAAAAGTTACTCCGGAGTCTCCGGACTTTGTTCAGTCCGGAGTATCCGGTGTTGGAAGACCGGAGTATCCGGTGTTGCTGGGGCAGGGTTGGTCTGGGTCAGTCAGATGGGCAGTCTGGAGGCTGGTCCGGAGATTGGCCGGAGTCTCCGGTCTGAATTTTCTACAACGGTCAGAAAACGGTTCGTGGAGGGGGCTGCCTATAAAAAGGGACCTTTATCTTCTTCCTCTAGTCGCTCGAGCTGCTCAAGAACACCAACCCCATTAGAGCCACCAAATCTATAAGATCTCTTCATCCAACCATCCAAAGTCATTGATCTTTGGAGAATCGAAGGAGGAGGCCTTGATTTACATCTTCACCAAGAGAGATCTTCATTTCCCCCTCATTCACTTGAGGGTCCCCAAGCTCTAGTGTTTCATTGGAAACCCTAACTTTGATTTGGTTCTTACAAGCTTGTCTTTGATTTGTATTGACAGCTTGCTTGTATTTGGGAGCCTCTAATTCAGTTGTGGATGCGTGCCCCAAACTTGTTGTAAAGGTGCCAGCTTCCACCTCGAAGGTTGCCGATATAGTGGAAGGTGAATCGATCCCGTTGGGGTGAGGTTCATCGGAGAACAAGGGAGGCCTCTCATGGCGTTGGTGGTTTGAAACCACCCCCTCTCCAAACGTAGACGTACTTTCCCTCAAAAGGAAGGAACTACGGGAAACAAATCCTTGTGTCTCCGCGTCCACTCCTTTGGTTACTTCTATCCTTTACCGCACTTTACTTACTTGTTCTTTCTTAGAGTTGTGTTAGCTTGTGCTTGGTTGACATATAGGTAAATTCACCATAGTTGCATATTCTAGAGAATTTACCTTTCTTGTCAAACCCTAACTTGAAAAAGAATAAAATTTGAAGTAGCACCTATTCACCCCCCCTCTAGGTGCCCATACGATCCTTTCAATTGGTATCAGATCCTCGGCTCTTTATTTGGGCTTTACCGCCTAAGAGAATATGGGTAGCAACGAAGGGGATGGTGGTAGTGAGCCGACCCCGGTGACCATGGAAGATCTAAAAAACTTGGAAACAAGATTGAGCTCTTCCTTGGTCAACGAAGTCAAGAAGATGCTTGAGCAACTTCTTAAATACAAAGAAGGCTCATCACCCCCATCTCCTCAAGAGGATCAACCATCCATTTTACCTAAAGGGAATACGTTGGTATCCCCCGAGGGTATGATGGTGGGGGTAAACATGACAACGCTAATTCCTCCACACAACTTGATGGGGGGAAGGGTGAGCACCGTGATTCTTGGTACTCTCCCGATCCTCCCATCCCTCACCCTCATGTGTACAATAGGGGTGACCCACCTAAGCTTGAAGAGTCGGCTACATTTGTTCAATGGAAATCACTAATGAGAACTCATATGCGCAGCTCTTGCATTGAACTATGGAACATCATCGAGCATGGACTCTTTATTGGGGATCCAAACAACATGACAAGAAGAGAGGTTGTCAATAGTCAACTCAATGCCACGACTTTGCATATGATTCAACAAGGATTGGGGATAAAGGACTATCCACACATTGAGCACTTGAGCATTGCCAAGGAAGCTTGGGATGCCCTCACCGTATTGTTTGTTGGAAATGAGAGTATGAGGAGGAACCGATATGATGCTCTAAGCAATGAAGCCGAAGGCTTCTACATGAAAGAAGGTGAAGATCACGAAGACATGTACCGAAGGCTCAAAACCACCGCCACCGCTTTTAGAAATGTGGGTGCCTCACATGTGGATGATGCATGGATAAAAAGGAAATATGTGAGTGCACTCATGCCTTTTGAGCCCACCGACTTGAAGAGCCTACAAGGAAGACACAACTACCATCTCATGACCTCAAATGAAGTTATGCAAGAGATGGCCGCTTTCAAGGTTGCCTCCAAGAATGCCAAAGATGCCCGTGCTCGTGCCCTTGGTATGAGCAATGTTGTCAATGTTGATTTGAAGGCCAAAGTTGTGGACCATGGGGATGAAGATGATAGTGATGAAGGGCTTTCCATGGACCACCCCGATGAAGTCAAGATTGCTCATAGTCAATATATGGCCTTCTATGCAAAGAACTTTTGGAAGAACCCCGCCAAGGCCAAGATGGAAATGCAAATAAAAAGCAACCCAAATGGGAAAAGAGAAAATACAACGAGATTGAGAACTTGCTTCAATTGTGGTGACCGCTATCACTTTGTAGCAAGTTGTCCCTATGAAAAGAGAGAAGATCATGGGGGTAAGCTTGTGTTGAAGAAGACTCTCAAGGGACCTTACAAGAAACCTTTCATAAAAAAGAATCCCATCAACAAGAAGTCGAGAGAAATTGTCTTGATCACTCATGAAGAATACTCCTCCGACAATGAAGATGAGGAAGAGGAAACTTCTCATGGTGTGGCTGCTCTAGCCACCACCTCTACTCCGACATTCTCACTCTTCGATTATCCAAATGAGAACTCTCCCACCAAGAACGTCACTTGCCTTATGGCAAGAGGAACGGAGGTATCCTCATCATCCCGCTCTACTCCCTTAGATAATAATGAAATTGATGATGAGATGTCTCTTGATGTTAAAAAGGAATTAATTGCCTTTGATGAGTTTATGACTAACCTAGAAGGAGATGCTAAGTTACATTTTTGGAACATCTTAGATCAACTCTCACATACTCAAGAGCTTCTAGATGTAAGATGTAAACTTGGGCATGAACATATGATTGAGCTAGAGGCTTTAAACAATGCTCTAGAAGAAGAACAAGAAACTATGTTGTCACTTGAATTAAAACTTTAAGGGCTTGATGAGGCCAATGACACTATTGTTAACAAACTCATCAAAGAGCGTGATCATGCTATTGCTAAATACAAAAGGGCTAAAAAGGACAAGATTGAGTTTGGTGTGGTTCATGAAAAACTTGCCGAGGACTTTAGTTTGCTTAACAAGGCTCACAAGGCCTTGGAGAGTGAACTCTTGTCACTCACAAAGTCCCATGAAACACTTCAAACTCAATTGGCCAATATTCCTTCACCTAGTAACTTCATTCCATCTAGTAGCACAACTATTCTTGAAGAGAATGCTAGGTTGAAGGGGGAGCTTGCTAAGGCCACATTTCCACAAGGCAACAAGTCCATTGATGATCTTTTGAACAAGCAAAGGCGTAGTGGTGATAAAGGGGGCATTGGTTTTGTTTCCAAAACCAAGAAGAAGAACAATAAGAAGAAGAAGGCCAAGCCCGCACAAGAGACCGACAAGACCATTGTGGAGAGTAAGACCACAAGTGGTAAAACTATGTCTCATGATGACTTTGCGGGAAGTGATAACCCTCACTATGTTCTAATGCGTGATTATTATGGTGATGTGTATGCACAATACGTTGGCCCTTATGATGGTTATATTGCTTGGTCTATTTGGGTTCCCAAGACCCTTGTTGCTAACAAAAGAGGACCCATTGAAAAATGGGTACCTAAAAATTAGCTTGATCTTTTGTAGACTTATGCTTCCGGAGGGTCAAAGTGGGTGCTTGATAGTGGTTGCACAAGTCATATGACCGGAAGCTCGTCTATTGTCAAGGAGTTAAAGCCAAATGATGATATAATCACCGTGACATATGCCTACAAATCAAAGTCTAAGGTAATGGGTTTCGGAAAGGTTGTGGTTGGTCATGACATTACACTCGTGAACGTCATGCTCGTTGAGACCCTTGGATACAATTTACTTTCAGTCCTTGCTCTTGGTAAGATGGGCTTTGCCGTCTTTATTGATGTTGATATTGTGGTCCTCTTGTGGAGCAAGTCTCTCAAGGTCGCTTTCGTTGGGTACGTCGAACATGACTTGTATGTGGTGGAATTTTCGGAGCAAACCACTACAAGTCCGATGTGCTTATACGGAAAGGCCGATGTGGGTTGGCTATGGCATCGCCGACTAGCCCATGTCAATATGAGAACTTTGCAAAGTCTCCATAAAGAGGGCCATATAGTTGGACTAAAAGAAAATGTTTCCTTTGCCGATCGTGTTTGCAGGGCATGTGTTCTAGGGAAGATGCATGACGCCCCTCACAAGCCTAAGAACCAAATCAAGTCTACCAAGATCTTGGAACTCCTCCATGTGGATCTATTTGGTCCCCCGTCTCATGCAAGCCTTGGGGGGAAGAAATATTGCTTGGTGATTGTTGACGACTTTTCAAGATACTCTTGGGTTTACTTCTTCAAGTTGAAGAGTGAGACTCAAAAGACTTTTATCGACTTCATCAACTTGGTGCAACGGCAATACAATGTTCCCATGTTGATTATAAGAAGCGACAACGGCACCGAGTTCAAGAACTACACCTTGAATGATTTCCTTAGTGATGAGGGGATTAAACATCAATATTCCGCTGTATACACCCCTCAACAAAATGGTGTGGCCGAAAGGAAGAACCGGACTCTTATTGAGATGGATAGGACCATATTGGCGGAGTTTAAATCTCCATACAACTTTTGGGCCGAAGCCATCTCCACCGCTTGCCATGCTTCCAACCGGCTCTACCTCCGCAAAGAAATCAACAAGACTCCATATGAAATTCTTACCGGTAACAAGCCCAACATATCTTACTTCCGGGTGTTCGGTTGTAAGTGTTTCTATCTCATAAAAGGTGTTCTTTTGTCTAAATTCGAGTCTAAAGCATTAGAGGGTATTTTTGTTGGCTATGGTCTCGAATCTCACACTTATAGAATCTATGATAAGCTCTCCGGAGCCGTCATAGAATCTTGTAGTGTGACCTTCGAAGAATATGATGGTCCCCAAGGGGGGCGTGTTGATGCTTGTGATGCAGATGATGAAATGCCTCAGGATGCCATAGGAAGAATGGGTGTGGGATATATCTGCCCCGTTGAGGAACCCCTTATGGCGGATCGAGAAGAACTATGCTCCAATCAAGTGGAGCCCTCATCTTCACAACCTCAACATGCACCATCCACCAAAGAGGACATTGACTCAAGCCAAAGACAAGATGTGGACCCTCAACATGGTGATCAACGTGACAACTCTAGTCAAGGGAAGCTTGGTCCGTTCAACGGGTTGTCAAGTGGTGCCAATTCAATTTGTCAAGGAAGATCCGTACAAACTGTTTTGAGACAAGCTCAAATTGACGCTAGAAGAGCACTTGATCAAGACCAAGGTCAATCCTTGCCTCCCAATGTAGAGGATGATTCTAATGATGATCAAGGTCAAAATGATGGTCAAGACGAGGATCAAAATGATGAAGAGGGTCCCCCAAGAAACAACACAGATATCCACGCTCGTCACGAAGCTAGAAAGGAAAGAATGTTGGAATTAAGATACCACTCTCTTCAAAATGTGGTTGGTGATATAAGGAAAAGTATTTCCACAAGAGCACAATTGAAAAGGTTCAGTGAACATCAAGCACACATCTCCATGATTGAACCAAAGAAAGTGTGGGAAGCTCTTGAAGATTCGGATTGGTTAGAAGCTATGCACAAAGAACTCAACAACTTTGAGAGAAACAAAGTGTGGAAGTTAGTAGAGAAGCCAAAGGATTGTCGCAATGTTATTGGAACAAAGTGGATATTCAAGAACAAGCAAGATGAGCATGGAATCATAGTGAGGAACAAGGCTAGATTGGTTGCACAAGGGTTCTCTCAAATTGAAGGCATTGACTATGGAGAGACATATGCACCCGTGGCTCGCCTTGAGTCCATTCGTATCCTTCTTGCTTATGCGGCACATCATAACTTCAAGTTGCAACAAATGGATGTAGAAAGTGCATTTCTTTATGGTCCACTAAATGAATTGGTATATGTTAAGCAACCCCCAGGATTTGAGGACCCCAACTTCCCAAACCATGTCTACAAACTTGATAAGGCGCTCTATGAGCTCAAGCAAGCCCCACGCACGTGGTATGAGCACCTTAGAGAGTTATTGTTTGATCGTGGCTTTGAGGTTGGGAAAATCGATCCCACTCTTTTTACTAAGAGGGTAAATGGGGAGCTTTTTGTATGCCAAATATATGTTGATGATATTATCTTTGGCTCATCTAACAAAGCTTTTAATGATGAATTCTCAAAGCTTATGACTAGTAGGTTCCGGATGTCTTTGATGGGAGAGTTGAGAGTATTTCTTGGCTTTGAGATCAAGCAAGTTAGAGGAGGGACATTCTTCAATCAAGCCAAGTATACTCAAGATATGCTCAAGAGATTCAAAATGCAAGATTTGAATGGAGCTCCTACTCCCATGGCTACAAAGACTCATCTAGAACAAAATACAAATGGTAAAGATGTGGATCGAAAGGTATACCGGTCCATGATTAGTTCTTTGCTCTACCTTTGTGCATCTAGACCCGATATTGTGTTGAGTGTAGGTGTGTGTGCAAGATATCAAGCGGCTCCTAAGGAAATCCATTTAATGGCGGTCAAGAGAATCTTTCAATATTTAGTTCATACTCCATTTTACGGTCTTTGGTATCCTCGAGGCTCAGCATTTGCTACACGGATTCGGATTGGGCGGGTGACAAGGATGATAGAAAATCAACATCCGGGGCTTGCCAATTCCTTGGTAGGTCCTTGGTATGTTGGTCTTCCAAGAAGCAAAATTGTATATCTCTCTCTACCGCCGAAGCCGAGTATGTGCCAGCTGCTAGCGCTTGCACCCAATTGCTATAGATGAGGCAAACTTTAAAGGAATACGGTATCCATTATGACAAAGTGCCTCTTCTATGTGACAATGAAAGTGCCATCAAGATTGCCTACAACCCGGTGGATCACACAAGGACAAAGCATATTGAG
Source organism: Avena longiglumis (assembly GCA_030063025.1). Taxonomy (NCBI): domain Eukaryota; kingdom Viridiplantae; phylum Streptophyta; class Magnoliopsida; order Poales; family Poaceae; genus Avena; species Avena longiglumis. The sequence continues at coordinate 91,298,687 of CP125977.1, read as the reverse complement.
ATTCGCCACCACTTCATTAAAGATCATGTGGCTTGAGGTGATATTGATCTATCATATGTATCAACCAAAGATCAACTTGCCGATATTTTCACGAAGCCACTTAATGAAGCAAGGTTTTGCTACTTGAGGAATGAACTAAATGTCGTAGATTCAAGGAGCTTGACTTGAATTTCTTGCACTCTCACCTATGTTTCATCTCATATTTGGTTTAGGTGCAGGCATGGATATAGGGGGAGTGCAGTCCTAATTGATTGGACCATCCATCCCCCAATTATGCCCAAAGCAATTAAAATCATTCCTCTTAATATCATTCAGTGATATGTGAGCTTAATGATGAGTTTTGGTAATGGACCCAAGATATATCTTCGTGGTGCCAAGCCAAGTATACTCAAATATGGTGGCCTAGGCCACCGCCCTCTCCCATTTGAGAGGTTGGCACTTACTCATGTTTGTCATTTGCTTGATTTTAGTCTCTTGGAGCTTTTCTGATTATTTTTGAATCCCTATGGCTCTTGTTGGTTCTTCACAGTTTGATGTCTCAATCCAAGCCCTATACCTATCTTAAAAACCATCTATCTCTCATATATGTCCCCAAACACTTTTCCTGGAACTTTTGGTCGAGGAGGACCGGAGTCTCCGGTGTACAAACACCGGAGTCTCCGGTGTAGACCGGAGTCTCCGGTCCAGACGATTTCTGTCACTTAAAGAAGAGGGGTCGGGGTGAACTAGGACAACAGTTCACCATTCTTCACCCCGTCCCCTACCTTCAACCCCGTCGCCCCCTCTCCCAAAAATCCTCCCCGGAGGTCAAGAAGCCCCTGGGATCCGCCGTGCCGCCGGCCAACCTTCCTCTCTCCTCCATTGGGTCATTCCCACCGGAGGAATTGATCCCATGGACAGATCTGGTACCTCTCCTCTATTTTTCTCCTAGGGTTCATCTCTAGATGTGTTTTTTTTGAGGATTGTTGCTGATTTGTCCATTGGAATCACTTGTTTGCATGCACTCTATTACTTTAGCCTTGTTGCATTGCCCGATCTACTAGATTCACCCTCACCAGCATCTTCCCATCTCATACCCGAGCCTCCTGACCGGAGATTCCGGACTTAGGTCTGGAGACTCCGGTCCAGGCCGAAGACTCCGGTCCCCAGGACCGAAGACTCTGGTCTGAGCAGGAGACTTCGGTATAAGGTGCGGAGACTCCGGTGTTGGGTGAATCAAAATAGTCCAGAGATGCATCAAAGCTCTTGTACTGCATCATTGGGACATATATACTCATCTCCATGCTATCTCCCTCACTGCTGTTCACAAGTGATGGTTCTAGTCGTCCTCGTCGTACCAAGGCCAAGTCCCAAAGAGGCAATCCTCGTTATGATGAAACTCAGGGTCGGTTTATCGTGCCTCCGTCCAACCGGAAACAGCGGGCACGTGATGCAGCTTACATGAAGAGGGATCTGGAGAGGGCTGAACGGGAGGACCGTGCTAAGAGGGCCAAGTATGACAACCTGCAGACCTTAGCCAAAATGTCTAAAGAAGAGTACTGTGAGCTGAGAAAGAGATTTCTATGCGCTGCCTCATACCAGTGAGGACCCTCGTTACTGGAGGAAAGAACAGGTTGTGTTCATGAAGGATGTGTATGGTGTACTCACCAGATCACCTGTCTGCCCTCAGAAGTTCATGAGTGTTGAGCAGATGCGTGAGAGCCCTTACTTCAATGATGCTCTGTGGACCCGTGAGAAGCTGGGTCTCTACAACTTGATGGAGCTGCGTGAAGACTACAATGTCCATCTTGTCCAGCAGTTCTATGCCACAGTTGTGTTTGGGTCTGATCTTGATCGGATCATGGTTTGGATGACTGGCACCACTCGCTGCACGGCTACATTTCATGACTTTGCCAACGTCATCTTTGAGACCTTCCATGGAGTATCCACTCCTGTGGGACTGCGCATGCACTCAGCTGCTTTGGGTGAGAACAAGTTGAAGTTGGCACCTCTGTATGATGATGGTGTTGTGGGGGGTTCCAAGGGACTCAAGACCCTCTACAACCTTATGCCGAGGATTTTTCATCACACTATTGCTCCAAATGCTAGAAATGATGATGCTATTAGGGGTGGGCTTGTCAACCTCCTGTACCATACTCACCGGATCTTCAATGCTGGACCCGAGGCTGATGCTGCACCTATTGATGTGATGGACTTCATTTTAGAGGAGATGCTCCATGCCATTCTTTACAAGAAATCTCCTCCATATGCACCCTTGGTGATGAGGCTCATCAACTCCCAGGAGCATGATTCTCCACATGGCATACCACCACACCTCACTAAGCACACTCTGGTCTCTCTGCAGCAGAAGGGGCGCATGGGGCCTGCTCCAAGGCATCACTATGGGGATGATGAGGAGGAGGAGATTGAGACGGAGAGGGCTCCCTCCCCACCTAGAGTTCGGAGGAAGAATGCCTCCAATGCCCTATGCCTACTATGACTCAAGACTATGTGCATGAGTGGGTCAAGAAGGCCAGCTTTTGGGAGAGGACCCTTTGTTGCATGAACGTGGACATTCACAAGCAGCAGCATGCATCCTACCAAAGCAACCGCCGCATTGAGAAGCTTCTCAAAGAGATCAAGGAACAGGGTGCTGAGGATAATGAGGAAGGTGAAGATGAATACAATGATGAGCATGGGGCTCAGCAGTCCACAGAGTCTGATCATACACTCTCATTTGGGGCATGGAATGCCCAACAGGATAGTCTGGTGGATTGGAAGACGTTTGCTGATGTCACCTCAGGGTTTGGGTACCAGGGTACTTCCTCTTCTCGCCCTCACGACAAAGGGCCTGATGTCCCTGAGGATGATGATGATGACTATGATCAGGATGATGGTGACCAGGAGGAGGATGAGGATGCCGAGGATGACGATGACTACTGAGCAGTTGGGGGCACTAGTGTAGGCTTTTTTTCCCTTTTCGGTGTTTCGATGCCAAAGGGGGAGAATACATTCTCATCGGTTTGCATGGACTTAGGATTTGGGATTTGCGACTATCTGCCCTTATTTGCCTTTTATTTGCCATTTTCGAACTTGAACTTTATGTGTGTTATCCGTTTTTCATGTGTGTGACTATGACTATGTTCTTGTGTGCACCATCTATTGTAACTCATGTGAGATCTATGTGTGCTACCATTGATACTATCTATATCTTGCATGTTTTACTTAATTATCTTATTGCACATAGTCAGGGGGAGTCCCATATATATATTTTATTCCATGCAAATCACTTGTTGTCATCGAACACCAAAAGGGGGAGATTGAAAGGGCATTTATTGTCATAATCACTTTTGGTGTTCGTTAACAACAAGTAGATCATTTTACAGTTTGTTATTGTCCACAGATTGGTATTTTGATAAATGAACAACACCCTCAAACTTGGGAAAAGACCACATTCACATGCCACTGTTCTGGAAACTCTAGACCGGAGTCTCCGGTGTGGTCTGGAGTTTCCGGTTCTGGCTCCGGTGGTGCCTCCCAGGATCTGGCCGACATTACATCTGGGGTCCGGAGCTCGCTGCAGAGGTTACTCCGGAGTCTCCAGACTTTGTTCAGTCCGGAGTCTCCGGTGTTGGAAGACCGGAGTCTCTAGTGTTGCTGGGGCAGGATTGGTGCAGGTCGGTCAGATGGGCGTCCGGAGGCTGGTCCGAGATTTCTTGAGTCTCCGTGTAGTGAGTCTCCGGTCTGACTTTTCTACAACGGTCAGAAAACGGTTCGTGGAGGGGGCTGCCTATAAAAAGGGACCTTTATCTTCTTCCTCTAGTCGCTCGAGCTGCTCAAGAACACCAACCCCATTAGAGCCACCAAATCTACAAGATCTCTTCATCCAACCATCCAAAGTCATTGATCTTTGGAGAATCGAAGGAGGAGGCCTTGATTTACATCTTCACCAAGAGAGATCTTCATTTCCCCCTCATTCACTTGAGGGCCCCAAGCTCTAGTGTTTCATTGGAAACCCTAACTTTGATTTGGTTCTTACAAGCTTGTCTTTGATTTGTCTTGACAGCTTGCTTGTATTTGGGAGCCTCTAATTCAGTTGTGGATGCGTGCCCCAAACTTGTTATAAAGGTGCCGGCTTCCACCTTGAAGGTTGCCGATATAGTGGAAGGTGAATCGAGCCCGTTGGGGTGAGGTTCATCGGAGAACAAGGGAGGCCTCTCGTGGCGTTGGTGGTTTGAAACCACCCCTCTCCAAACGTAGACGTACTTCCCCTCAAAAGGAAGGAACTACGGGAAACAAATCCTTGTGTCTCCGCGTCCACTCCTTTGGTTACTTCTATCCTTTACCGCACTTTACTTACTTGTTCTTGCTTAGAGTTGTGTTAGCTTGTGCTTGGTTGACATATAGGTAAATTCACCATAGTTGCATATTCTAGAGAATTTACCTTTCTTGTCAAACCCTAACTTGAAAAAGAATAAAATTTGAAGTAGCACCTATTCACCCCCCCCTCTAGGTGCCCATACGATCCTTTCACTTATCCATTGGGCTATTTTGCACAAAGATCCCTAGATTCACATGCATTTGAAAATGAGGCAATGAATGGCCTCTTTTATCCGTTTAGATCTACTGCCGCCTCCGTCCCGTGAACTGAGGCTGCTGGGTCTTGTTATTGTCAATCGCCAGGTGTTGGCAACTTTGGTCCTAGCCGGCATTGTAATATCCCAATTTCAGCAACCCTGATCTTTTGTCAAAAAGGAAAAAATCAGGGGGGGGGACAAAAACTTTTTCTTTTTAAGTGTTGCAATGTTTGCTTACTTGCTTGCTTGTGCTCATGCAACTGTTTGTGTATTAGTTGATATACTTCTTATCTCAACACTAGTTGACAAAAGCTATTTTACAAAAGAGATGTCTTGGCCCATCTTTCATATCCTCAAATGTTCTGACATTTCAAAATTGAGCCAAGATGAATTTTCCACAACAAAATATTTTACTACTTCTATTAATAAAACTATGGAGACCTAGTTATAATCTCCTTATGTTTTCAAGATAGAACTTCAACTACTCTTACCTCTAGTTTTTTCCAAAACCTTTCATAAAACCTTTTCACTCTAATCTTGGTAGAAATACCAAGAGGTACTTACCTTACTTCAAAGCACAACCTCTTCAAAACACCCATGTTTACCTCAAGCTAGGCTTGAGGATGACTTTAGTAGTAATTTGACAAGTTTGATAAGATGAACTGCCTTGATCTGCTGATTGCCTTGTTTACTTAGGAATTAGAGTGAGCCAATCTAGTAGCTCATCCCTTAGGACCCAATATATGTTTGTGATCATCAATCTCACACCAAGCCTCCAAATCAGGATCTATCCTAAGCCACTAAAGTGACCATCTCATCTCCTAATTAGATTAATCCATGGATAATTCCTTTTGATAGTTTCCAAACTCCATGAAGACCAATCTAAGCATGGATCCTATCTACTTAGTTAAAACTTCAACATCATCTCCTTGATCATGAGTTTGGAACCTAGCTTTCTCTCAAAATCATCTACACTTGTACTCTAGTCTAAATCCCTAAATCTGCCAAAATGGCTAAATCTGGAATTCTTATCTAGATTCAATCTTTGGAGCTCTACCTATTCCAACCTATGTGCATTCTTGAGGATGTACTTGAACCATCATGTAGTACATCATTAGTACTACCAAAGACATTCTTGCCTTTGGATAAACCATTCTGGTTCCCACTCATCCATGATGGTTTTGTAGTCAAGATAATAATCTTCTCTGCAAATCTTATCATCTTGCCTACTTTGGCAGAATATCACATCTATTTGCTACCACCCCTTGACCAACTCTTTGCATGATTTTGATCTACTAACCATGGTATTTCAATCCACCCTTCACTTGTTTCCATTGGAGCATTGTGCTTTCTAAACCCACCTGGTTTATAAGGCATCATGACAATCCTGCTATGGCAGCCTTGTTTTCAACAAAGTTTGCCATCTCTTCTTTACCACCTCAAATACATCTAAGCCCAACTCTTGCTTCGATGGTCATCTTGAAGGGAATATGCTCGAGAGGCAATAATAAAGTGGTTATTATCGTATTCCTTATTTATGATAAATGTTTATTTTACATGCTATAATTGTATTAATACGGAAACATTAATACATGTGTGTTTAATAAACAAACAGAAAGTTCCTAGTTATGCCTCTCTCATAAACTAGCTCGCTGATTAACAAGATGATCAAGGTTTCCTGATCATGGACATTGGATGTTATTAATAACGAGGTCACAATATTAGTGTAATGGTGTGATGAACATTCATCTGAATATAGCATTACGATCAAAGTCATTGAGTTTATATTGCTATAACAAGTTAAGAAGTGATCCTAATCCTTAGACCATGAGATCATGTCTATCACTAACACAGAAAGAGTTTCTTGATAACATCAAACGTCACACCGTAACAGGGTGATTATAAAGATGGGTTCAGAACTACTAAAGTGTTATGTTGAGGCCCATGGATCGAGAGTGGAATTTGTTCATCCCGATGACGGATAAATATGCTCTAGGCCCTCTCGGTGATATCACATTGATTAGCTTGCAAGAAAGTGATTTGATCACTAGAATGTTATATCACGGGAACAAGAAAAGAGTACACGTTAGTAACGAGATCAAACTAGGTATGGAGATACGGATGATCGAATCTCGGACATGTAATATATCGCGAAACAAGAGGATTAAGATACTAGCGTAAAAGGTTCTCACGATCACAAGAAAGTCATCGTTGAATGTGTAGGAGTCAGTACGGATCTCCAGGTCCTGCTTCTGATTATTGATCGGAGAGGGGTCTCGATTATGTCTGCATTATTCGTGAACCGTAGGGTGACACACTTAAGAGACACCGACATCCATTTGGAGCAAAAGTTTCATGCCGGAAAGAATAACAAGCGCTGGAATTTATTTCACTAGATACCGAAACGGGTTTTCGGGTGAAATTGCAGAAAGTGTTTTTGCATGTGAAATGAAATACTAGCAAGGGGTTATATAAGAATGTTTGTCACTAAAGTAATTAACAAAATTCTGAATAAATAAAAGGAGTTTTATTTAATGAGAGTTTGCATTGAATTTGGTGGAAATTTAATGGGAATTTGAGTGGGTTTTTGAGTGGAGGGAATCGAAAGGCATTTGTGTGAGTGGAGTTTCCACCCACATGAATGAAAGGAGGGGAGGGGGCAGCCCCATGGCTGGGCGCATGGCCCCTTGGGTGCCCCCTCTCCCTATAAAAGGATCCCCCTCCCCCTCTCTCTCTCTCACTCACACCTCCTCGTGAAGGATCTCTCTCCCCCTCTAGTATTTATCCCCATGGTCTCGGACTAGCGAGATACATGTTCCCGGTGGCTATTCGGCAAGAAAGAGTTGTGCTTTCGCTGCATCGCTGGAGCGAGGAGGCGGAGGTTGCTCGTTGCCTCGGATGTGTGTGCGAGCACGGATGCACTGCTGATTTGCGGTGCTAGGACTTCCTCTTGATCTTGAGATCGGCAAGAGATCGTCTACATCAACCATGAGTTTGAACTTGTTAAGCTTTGTCGGTCTTCAAGGGTATGTTCTCTATGGATATACATCCGCCCGTTGTTTGTATCTAGTAGATAGATCTTGGTATATAGTTGTTCCCATCGTAGGAAATTTTTGGTTTTCTATGGTGCGAACCCTACAATGGTATCAAAGCCGGATCTATGCATAGATTCTTTGCACGGGTAGTACACATATGAGTATGTGGGCGATGATGCTCATTTTATTGCTTCTTAGTTGTACTTTGGATATTGGTGGCATAGTGGGATGAAGCGGCCCAACATGTCATCACACATGAGACCTGTTCCATGCTTGTCATGCAACTAGTTTTGCATAAGTGGATAGCAGGAGTCTGTCTCTCCTACTATAGTCAATATCTAATTTGCAACGATTTGTCAACAATTTGATTATCATCGTTGTGGTTCATGTTCGTAGGTAAGAACGGTTCTATCTTCGAAAGCCCTAAGCCATGTAAAACTTGCAATGGATAAATTAGAGGCGTCTAGTTTAGATTGTTGCTGGGCTAGTGTCATGATATGGTGATATTATAAGTAGAAGTATAAGTCGATACTCTTACAACACACATAACGTGTAAGTTCCATAGACCTTGGCCTTACACATAGAGGTATGATGGCGATCATACCATGATGCATATGATGGAGATCAAGTGCAAGAACCATATCATTTCACTTATTAACATGTGATGTTTGTTACATCTTATATTGCTTGTTTGGCGTTTTATTAGCATAATAAGATGATTCCTCATTTAGATATCAAGATAAAAATGTGTTCTCCCTTAAGTAAGCACCGATTATGTTTCGTCGCTCCAAGACATCACGTGATGATCGGGTGTTCTTGGATCCACGATCATATTTCAGGTGTAAGACAGTTACATACGCGAATACTAAGGTTCTTACTTGACGAGCCTAGCATGTACAAACATGGCCTCGGAACACGGACCAAATGGTTAAGCATGAGTCATATGAAATATATGATGCCCATTTGATGCTCGCCTTTGAAGATACACCGACTCACGTGATGATCGGACTTGGTGTAGTGGATTTGGTTCATATAATCACCAAAAAGACACGAGGGATGTTGTTTTTGAGTGGGAGTTCATTTCTAATTTGGATTAGTAGAACTCAATTTATCATAAATTAAATCAAAGTGAATTTGCACAATTTGTTGTAGTCACTGGCATTCGTTCACCATCTTATGCTTAGTTGTATTTGAGATAATAGAACTATAGAATTCTGGATATTTACTTTACGAACTGGTATCGTATTGTGTTGAGTGTCAATCTAAAGTTTAAAGTCATATTGCAAACTTTCAGCAAACTCTGTTTACTCCGTGAAGTTTAATAATTAGTATTAAATCGAGAGTGACAATTCTAGTGTTAGTATCTAAAGTATCATGTTTGCCTCCATGATTCTTGATTTAAATATCGAGATTATCTAGGAGCTGAAAGAATTGTTTCAGAAACCATCATGTGTGATAGATATAACGATATCTGAAACAATGTTTTGGTTGCAATATGATAGAGTATAATGTATATTCTCACATTGGATGAGAATTTGCAAAGGTTGGAGATGCTATACATCCTAATCATCCAAAAGGGCTTTGGAAAGTAATTTTATACTCACGATTCGTCTTTATAAGCTACATTATCTTGATCATGAAAGTCGTCATGATAAGGATGAATAGAAAATTTATGTAAAGTGTTTACTACACTAAAAGATTACTAAAGAATGGATTTTGAAAGAATGCCAATCATTTGATGATGGTGATCTACTTCAAAGTGCAAGTCCAAAGGTATTAGTATTTGAATATACACGCTTTGGACTATGTGTCATGTATATGACGCCACTGTTGATGTTGATAGATTCTTTTAAAAGGAAAATGAAATGCTGAAAGAGAATAAATAAAATATATTTGGCAGAAAAGAAAAGATTGGAAATATCTAATTTAGGTATATGGATGATATACATGTTATGGTTGTATTATTCGCTTGTTAAACAATGTGGTTCTTCGGTATTGGATACCGAATTGTTGGTATGAAATTTCATATAGAACGACGCAATTCATCAACCACAATGGGCCAAGTAACTAGCAAGAGAATATGTGATGATGTTCATCGAAAACAAACAAACCGTTGTTTGTATTTATCGTTGACATCAAAGTCTGCCTTCAAGATTTGTTTTAATAATCGTTATTTAAATTAGGTATTATGAGAACGAAGGTTGTTCAAATAATTACCGTATTCCATATAAGATGGATGATTTACACAAATATAGTTGGAGAAATCACATCCATAAAAACTAATGATAAAATGTCGCAAGACAAATGATTGGAAGATCACTTACGAAGTGACATCGCCATTTAAATTATATTGGAAAAAAACATGAAGAAACTCCATTTTTATGGATTTTTGGAGTCTTTGATTTGATCAAATGACGCTTGTGAGACTTTCCTCAGGATAATTAAAACTTCATTCAAAAGGCCAAAAAGAAGAACGATCGACTAAATTATTGGAATTTATGCATATCGATGTATATAGTCCATTATGTGTAGTCGTAAGCGATGGATTTCAACTTCATATGCTTTCTCTGAAAATTTGAGTGAATATTCACTTAATGAGAAAGAAGTATGAAATATTTGAAAATGTTCAAAGACTTTCAAGATGAAGTGGAAAATCATTGTAACAAGAAAATAAATGGTTTATGATTTTATCATAAGGGATTTATTTGAGTTGCAAGTGTAACAAGAAAAATAAATGAATTATGATTTTATCATAAAGGGATTTATTTGAGTTAAAAGTTTAGCAAAACACCTAGATTTACATCTCCCGAAACACCATAGGAATATGGAGTGTTTGAGATTTGTAATGAAACCTTGTGTGACATGGTTGGATCAAAAGGTGTTATTTATAAAACTGCCATTATGTTTTAAAAGATTAAAACTTTAGAGACTACCGCTTTTACACTAAAAAGAGCTCCATCTTAATTCGTTGAAATGACACCATATGAGTTATGGTTTGGGGTAAAACCCAAATTGTCCTTTCTTAAATTTTGGTATGCTAAGCATAAGTAATATGTTTATAACCAAAGTCGGATGAGCATGTCTTTGTAGGTTATTTTGAATAACAATTGGTTATTCCTCCATAACACCGAGGACAAAAGGGTTTGTCGCTTGAAACGTGAAGTTTATTGAAAAACGATTTTTTCATAAAAGTTAAGTGGGAGGACAATAGAACTTTGATAAGGTTAACGAACCTTAGCTAAATGTGTTGAGTTGCGCAGCGCCAGAAATTGTTCCGGAGGCAGCCATAATGCTCATAGCTTATGTGCCTCAAATGTTGTGGTCACGAAGATCTAAGTTCCTATTGAACCAAGTAGGTCGGATAAACAATCAAATGCTGAGATTTGAGAGTAAATCATTATTGTTTGACAATGATGAACCGACTACATGCAAAGAAGCGATGATGGGCCCTAACTCCATCAAATGGCTCAAAGCCATAAAATTCGTGATAGTTCCATACACGAGAAATCAAGTTTTGAACTTGGAAGACCCTTCAGAAAGGTGTAAAAACCTATCGGTCGTATTTGGATCTATAAAGAAACAGACATAGATGTTTCACATCTATGAAATAGTCGACATGTCGGTAAATTATTTTACGACAATGTTTAAGGAGTTGACTATGACAAGATTTAATCTTTCATAGCGATATTTAGTCTGGACGGATTAAAGTAGCAACCACTATATATAATTTGATATATGGTAGATGAATAAACAAAACAAAATTCTTCTAAAAGAATGGTTACATAGGACGTGTGCATGACACGATCCAAAGGGTTTTGTTAATTCAAAGGATGCTAAAAGGGCATGCAAACTTTAATGGTTGAAATAAGCATCACGGAGTTGAAATCTTCACCGTGATAAAAAATGAGTTTTCATTAGGAGACGATGAAGATGTTTGCATTTGCAATAAATTAAGTGGGAGCGCTAAGACGTATTTGTAATACATTATGTGGAGGACATATTTTTGATTGGAAATGATGTATCTTTTATTGATAAAGGTTAAGAATTTCATTTTGATGAAAGACTTAGGCAAAACCCAAATATTTAGCGTGAATGTCTATATGGATAGACTGTGACGCTAATATGGTTGTTCTAAATGTACATATATGAGATATTGAAGGAGTTCATTATAGAAACTACGAGAAAAGATTCTTGTCGCATGGAAAAGAATTGAATCAAGATTCAAGTGTATCGGCACTTGATAAGTGAAACAAGATTCAAGTGCTTTGACACTTGATGAGTGAAATTACAAGAATGTTTTGATCAATCATACCATGAAATGTACACATCCAGATATGTCCTATGCTCTAAGTGTTATGAGCATATACCAGGATGAATCATAAAATGATCATTGGACGATAGTAAGGAAATTCTTATGATCTTTTGGAAGAACTAAGAATATATTTGTGTAGAGGTGACAAACAATTACAAATAGTTCATTGTAAAGCGTTACATTGATACTAGTTTTGTCACAGGACACAAATTAAGTTTATCTCAATTTAAACTGTGGGTGGCACAATGAAATGGAAAGGAGTGTCCATGACGGATTTGAATGAATTCCAAAGTTAAGACATTGTGACTTATACTACATCATAAGGCTAAGTATATGACTGCTATAGTAGCAGCAAAGGAGGGCATTTATGTCAAGTAGTTTGTTATCAAACTAAGGTGTGGTTCGCAACGGGCTAACACTAAAGATATAGTGTACGACAATAGTATCAACATGATTTAACCCCAAGGAACTAAAGGTCTCACCGAAAGACCAAATTTATACAATGCCATCTCATTGGAGAATGAGTGATGCGTGAAGATACAAAGACATGCAAATACACACGGACCTGAAAGCATCAGATCCATAGATTATATTAACCACTTGCAATTACGTATATGGAACACCAGAAAGCCATAGGTGTTCAATACACAAAGTTTCTAAACTAGATTATTGTCTTGTAGCATCCCAGTTGTCTAACCCCTGTAATGCTACATGTCATAATAATAAAATGGGCCACTTCCAACATATAATTGTTGCATCATCATCACATCATGCTCATGTCATCATGTCCCCTTGCATTTGAGCATCATATAAAACCTTTTTCTTGTTTGGTTCTTATCTCATGTGCATGATTAATTGTAGTTGCCTCTTGATATTGTATTTGGTTCTTACTAAATTGTTGAATGCCCAAGTTGAGTTGGGGGCATCTCTCTTTTGACTCCACCACCTTATCTTTCACCACCTTATAATTCCACCATCCAATAATATGGGCTTGGCATTTTATTGAGTTATCTCAAGCCCATGTTGTTGGTTGGATCCACCCATAATCTTTTGCTTGGCCTTTGCCCACTTTTTGGGAATGCAAGGATTAAAGCCACATGGAATAATGTTGTTTTCACAATATAACCATTGGGCATTAATTATGTTGCATGGGCCATGCAAGTGCCACCTAATCTAGTATTTGGTTTTATTTGAATCCTAGTTGGATCTTCTTCCTTGGTTTAAATCATGTGTTGGCTTGTAGTTGGTTTTCTCCTTATCTCCTCTCCCTCTTCATCCCTAAGCTAAAACCCTCTCTTTGGATCTTGCTTGGTCCTTTCTTTGGATCATGCATGGGCCATTAGAACCACCCCATCACCATATGACCATCTTTCTCACCTCTCCCTTTTCCTTGCATGACCAAGATTAGTACCACCATCCTTTGCCTACCCTCTTAGCAACCTCTAAAACCACCCCTTGCCTCTCTCTTTTCTACCCTAAAACCAAAACCCTATTTTACATCTATCCTAAAACTAAATCCTACACTACACCTCCCTCTAACAAAACCCAAAACCTACCCCCAAACCATCTACCCTTTATCTCTAAACAAACCCTAATCTACATCTACCTAAACAAAACCCTAAACTACCTTTTTCCTCTAAACGAAACCTAGCTACCATCTAACCCTCTTCCTCTCCTCTCTAGTAATCTACCCTAGTACCCCCCCTCCTTCTAGCTACCAGCTCGCCTCTCCCCTCCCTCACCCCACCTGTCCTCGACCACCCCAGCACCACCTTGCAGGCCCCACCTCCATGCCCTAGCTACCCCCACACGCCCAAGGAACCCCTAACCCTAGCTAGCTCGAGCACCCCTTCCCTCTCTGCCTCATGCCACAGGCCCCAACCGAGCCCCACCTCTCTGCCCTTCCCCTTACCCCACCTGGCGGTCTCCCTAGCTCTACCTGCCTCGCCCTGGGCCGATCGTGCCGAGCACGTGAGCCAAAAAGGTGGCCGACGCCACCCTGGCCAGCTAACCCCTCCCCCACGCTAGCCTCCTCCCCCCTGGCGTTCTTATCCCCTTCCTCCCCTCTCAGAGCCTCCCCAGATCCGCCCCTGAGGCTTGCCTCGCACCCCCCTTCCTCTACACCACCCCAACGCCCTCTCGCCGCCACACCGCCGTCTACCCTCTGTCCCCTGTCAATCGAGCCGGTGGCGTGTTGCTGCGAGGTGTCGAGGAAGCCTGGGAGCTTCGCCTGCGACGCCTGGACCCAGACGCGAGGAGGAGACGGCCTACCCTGTCGCTGCACGCCGGAACGCCGACGCAAACCCTAGGTCGTCGGAGCGTCTGCCTCGTCGGCCTTCTGGCACCTCGCCCGATCCGTCCAAAGACACCCTCGGTGAGCAGCCCCACCTCCCAGACAACCCCCTCTCGCCGATCTCGTCCTAGCCTCGCCGGACCAGCTGTCGAACGCTCTCCGTGCGTCTCTGCTCGTTTTCATCTGCAGCCTCCCCGCGTCGCGGCCAACCTATCTAGCGCGCGCCCCCCTCTCCAACACCTACCTAGCCAGCCTGGCCGGCCCTGTCTTGGCGTTCAGTCCTGTGTTCGAGCCCTCTGCGCCACGCGTGAGCCTGCGTCTGCACCACGCTGTTCAGAGATTGGGAAGATCCACAGGCGCCATGTCCTTTCGAAAAACCCTGCAGATCTTTTTAGCAACCGCGACCCCGAGGCCCCACTGTCGGTGGTGGTCCTTTTCAAAAAGGCTCCCAAGAACGAACGCAACCCGCAGTCCTCCCCAGCCGCGTGATCTTTTCGCAATTAAACCCCCCTTTTGGTTCACTCAACCCGCGGTCCTCGGGCCCGTTGTCGTCTGTGTTTGTTTTGCAAAAGGTTCGATGTTTGCTCGTATCAACCATGGTCCGTTTGCTTCAGACGGCGCTACGTGGGCCACAGAACCATCTGACCCCACCTGTCAGCGACTCAGGAAGGAGTAGGAAGAGTAGAAAACGACTCAGAGGCTGTTTAAATTTCAAATTCTGTTTAATAAAATTCAAAATTCAAATCTAATTCAGACTTTTAATAACTTTGTCATACTAAATCCAAATTGGGCAAATAATATATGTATGAATATCAGCAAGATGAGAGGAATTCAAATATGCCATCCATTTTGTAGTTTACACAAGTAAAATTCCAAGCTTATGTTAATTACATCAAATGCCACTGGATTTTCATTAATTCATAACTTTTGTTTGGAAAATCCAAATTAAGCAAATAAGTAGTCTAAATTGATCAGCTCGACGAGACCTTTCTGTTTATGCTATCCATTACTTCAATTGCAGCATGCATCATATAAATATATATTGAACAACAATTGTTATGGCAACAAATGTGATTCTAACACCCAACTAAATGTTATTTTCTTGTCCTCCACACCTCACCCATGCCATGCTACTTTACTTGCCATGTAAATTGTGCATCATTCATCATGGCATGATTGTTTGCTTGACGCATCTTATTCATATGCTTGTGCTCTATATTCATGTTGGCCTTGTTTGTTTGGTTTTTCTCGGATAGACACTGAGCAGGGGTTGTATCAAGAGAACCAGGAGCACTACCCAGAACCGTCCTTTGCTTCAACAGAGATACCAGGCAAGCACTACCACATGCTTGCATACATACAGTACCTATTGCCTCTATCTTATTCTTGCATCATTGAGTCGCGAATGCATTAAATTGAATCCCAAGTATGCATAGCCTTTACTTTTCAAACTCCACCAAGCTTGTTCCTCCATCCCATGAGCCCTTACTATAGGAGTTACTTGAGCCATGCGAGTCGTAGAACAGCATGTGTAGGGTTTGTGAGAGTCTGTGGAATAACGAGGTACTTAAACAACTTAACTTTGTAGTTGGGATAACTAAAGAAAGTGGCACGGTGAGCAACATCTGCTATTTGGTTTTCCTGCTCACTTGTGTCCCGTAAGACCCCGAGTACTTGATTCCTGTTCCTTGATTTATCGCTATCCACATCCGGAGGTATATGGGACCCACAGGCGAGCTTGATTCCGTCTTATTTCTTGGGGCCACAAACTAGTTTGAGGTTTTATTTACTATCCTGTACTTATGCCATGCTCCTGTATATTTATGTTTTGCGAGGTGCACTGCTGTCTTTATTTAGGTAAGCGGAGTGATTACGCTGGTATCGGCAGTCCCGATTGGGGATCTGTCGCTTCTGACCATTGTCGCAAACCTTGGGTCCGTCTCGAGCTTGCTTACTCCGTTGGTATACTTCAAGGGTGGCCCCTGAAATATTTCTCAATCTGTGATTGTTCATGTGAAAGCCTCGTTGGGTTTTGATTTGGTTTTTCCGAGGTTGATCGGCGTGTGTTGATATTGGTGCACCGGTAGTAAAACTTTCAAAGCCGTGTCCATGGATATGGACGACTTGGAGCAGTTTCTTGATCATAGACAAGCATAACTAAAGTACCGCTTTTAATCTGACTAAAGTAACTTGACTAGTAAATAGTGCAATACTCATGGAATGGTTAATAAAATTGCCAACGGATGGGGGGGTTGTTCGTCCGCTTCCCTGTTGGTAAGTAGGGAGGAGGATGGATCGGATGAGATTACCATTATAACTGTTGTACTTAAATTCACGGACATCCGTCTATCATTGGTTAGGCGGATGGTTAGCGTTTATCTGTAGAATTGCTAGGGTTTATCTTTTGCTGCAATTGCGTCACCCAGGTTGTGTCCCCTTTAGAGGCATTAAGACTTCTTGAGTACCCTTAGGGTCTCACACGATAAATTCTTGATTCAAATGAAGCAGTACCTTCTCGGGACGGATCTTTGGGTGGAAGAAGCCGATGATGGGCAACGATCGTTCGGTGTAGAGATTCCGGAACGGGATCCATGAGACCTGTAGTTGGGATGTGCTTATTTCTCCGGCATCTTATGCCGATTTGCTTCTTATCCGTACTCGGATCTTGTTTTCGCTTGCATGATACTCGATGTGTGTTGTATGAGGAGTTATCCTAAAATATAGATTTATCCAGACATTTGAATCTTGACGTATGGCGTTGGTATATTTCCTTTCTTTCTAGATGGTGTGGCTCGATGTACTCTTGTATGGTGGCTTGCGTACATACCCACTTGTGTCGTAGTTGATCCCTTCGCTTCACGCCGCCCGTCTGACAGTCCGTTGAGAGGGTAGTGGTTGGGACGTCTGAAAGGACTACCGGTGAGTGGCTTTTGGGGCCCCAGTACTATTTCAACCACTATCACTCATCCAGGCTTGTATCTAGGAGCGTAGTTCACCGAGGTAGTTACAATTGGTATCGAGCCATCCCGACCTTGTGGTTTCAAAAGCAGTCGTTGTCGGCCTAGCAAATATTTTGGTAGTTATGTATATTAGGGAAAAACAAAAGCGAGAGTAGGACTGCTTCATTTTCTTCTTACCCTCCCACCCACCCTTTTACGGTAAGGAAGTGTAACGCTTTCAATCCTCTTCTCAAAGTTCAAACTAGGATTCACGTGTTCGGGTTTCCGTAGTACCATAGGTTGTGTGTGTCTGTGTGTAATCCTTGTCTATCTGTTGCATCCAAGTTGTTATCTTATCTGTCTTTGGTTATCAACTGTTGGTACATTCCATACCGACAGGCTTTTGTAAACCGACGCAATCTATCTTCCTCTTTGTATCCGACGCTATCTTGTTTGGGGTGTTCGTTTCCGTAGTTACCAATCTTTAGGTTTCGTCGTGAGAAGAAGGGGTTAGGATATGTGTTCCACTTGTTCATGTGCGGAGTAATGATTTGAGTGCGGGATGGAGTCGCGACCATACCACTACTTGTATCATTCGCTTTTGTATATTGGATTGGTAGAGTCACTAATCTTGATTCGTTAAGTAATTTTGCACATCTATTGGTATTTTAATGCCGAAATTTGTGGAAAATTTTTCTTTGATATGTTTGTGTACCACACTCCTTTTCAGTCGTGTGCGATATGCTCAATATCTTTGAGGTGCTATGAACTTTGTTGATATTTTTATATCATCTTAGTAAATTGTATCCTTTAATCTTGGTTAATTCCATCTTGGTACTATTTTGGATTATTATCATCTTCCATTATAGTACTGACTTGAGTTTTACATCAATGACAGGATGGCTCCCCCACGGGATGAGGAGGATATTCCTCGGGCCCAGGCTCATTGTCAAGCATAGCTAATGCTTTGGCAGCCATGCAAGAGAACCAGCAGCGCTTCGAGGAGAGCGTCAGAAGAAATGAATTTGCTCCACTTCCTCCACCTCCCAAGCGTGGTGACATCAAGAGCTTCCTCAAGTTCAACCCTCGGCAGTTTGATGTGTCTGACCGACCTCTTGGCGGATGATTGGCTGCATGAGATCTCAAGGTTGCTCGAGGCTGCGATGTTCCAGAGCAGTGGGTCAAGTGTGCTACCCACCTTCTCAAGGGAGATGCGGCTCTATGGTGGAAAACTACTTGAAGGCAAGTGCACTGGGTTCCAGCCAACTTGGGAGAGGTTCACTGCAGCTTTCAAAGAACAGTTTCTCTCGGAGATTGTGATGGAAAGGATGAAGGAGGCTTTCCTCAACCCAAGCGCAGGAAATGATAACGTCAACTCCTACATCGTGAACTTTATGAACCTGTCTCGCTATGGTGGTGATGAGGTATCGATGACAAGAAAAAGCGAAAGATTCGTGCAAGGGCTCAATCGTCGATCAAGTATGCACTCACGCATGCAAGACCGAACCTTCCTGAACTGCAGATATGGCACCGCAAGAGGAGGCAAGTAGGCGATGTTCGAGGAGTCCAAGAAACATAACAGGATGCATCAAGCTCTGCGATTATGGCAGCTCCTTCTAAGCGGCGTCCGGGTTCCTAACACCCCACCGCCCCGGCTCCACCAAGACCGCGAGCTTCACGTCAAGGCCACCAAACTTCACCATCGGCTCCGGGGCTACAACAACCCTTACCTCGAGCGCTGGCGAGTCCCGCTACTCTTCTCCACGCCCACTAGTGCACCTTACGTGTGTGGAGATCCTGGACATCGAAATCGAACTGCCCAATGAAGAACAAAGCTCTCCTCAACCCCCGCCAAGATCTCGCATCAAGCTCTCCTTCGTTCAGGCGCCACCGCCGGGCTCTCAACATCAACACTAAGCCCGGTCTGCGGTTGTGCTAACCAAGTCAACGCCTCTCAAAGTGAGCTCGCACTGGAGTTGTAATGGGTATGCTTTCGCTTAACTCCGCCTCGCACGAGTTCTCTTTGATTCTGGTGCATCGCATTCCTTTGTGTCATACAAGTTTGCAAGTGAGAATGGGTTAGCGTCAGATCCTCTTCCAAAGAAGTTAATGGTTCTTTCTCCTGGAGCAACAATGGCAGCTTCAAAAATCACCATGGCAATAAAGTTGAGATTGGTGGTTCTTCATTTTTGGCTTCTTTGATTGTCCTGGGCAACTCTGACATTGATGTCATCCTGGGCATGGATTGGTTGACAAAGAATGCAGCGTGATCGATCAGTCTTTGAACGCCAAGATCTCTCAAGATTCTCAAGGCCATGTAGTCTTTTCTCCAAGTCCGACTCCTGTCCAGCTCTATTCCTTGGCTGCTCAATAATGATGCTATGGAAGCTATTCGGTGTACCAGGGTCCGTGAGTTCCTGGATGTCTTTCCGTAAGAGTTGCTGTATGCCTCCGGATCGCGAGGTTGAATTCGTGATTGAGCTTGAACTGGAACGGCTCCTATCTCCAAGAGACCATATAAAATGGGTCCTTCTGAGTTGGCTGAACTCAAACGACAACTTGATGAACAAGAGAAGTTGGGCTTCATTCAACATAGCACTTCTTCTTGGGGTAGTCCAACAATCTTCGTGAAGAAGCGTGATGTAACCGATAGGCTATGTGTTGACTACCGGGCTCTAAATGCTAAAACCATCAAGAACAAATATCCTCTCCTCGGATAAATGATCTTTTTGATCACCGGTGAGCGTGGTGTTCTCTAAGTGGACACGAGAAGTGGTTATCACCAAATCAAAATTCGCAAAGAGGATGTGCCCAAAACAGCTTTCACCACTCGCTATGGCTCGTATGAGTACACGGTCATGTCTTTCGCCTCACCAACGCACTGCTACCTTCTCGAGGCTGATGAACTCCGTTTTCATGGAGTACCTGGACAAGTTTGTGGTGGTATATCTGGATGACATTCTGGTCTATTCCAAGTCCAAGGAGGAGCATGAAGAGCACCTGCGGTGTGTCCTGAACAAGCTTCGTGAGAACCGCTTGTATGCAAAGTTCTCCAAGTGTGAGTTCTGGTTGCCTGAAGTAACATATCTGGGACATGTCATCTCTGCCAAGGGCATTGCAGTTAACCCGGAAACCGTGAAGACAATAGTTGAATGGCTTCCTCCTGCTAATGTCAAGGAAGTGCGGAGTTTTCTCGGTTTGGCTAGCTATTGCCGTCGATTTGTGCAGAACTTCTCGAAGATAGCAAAGCCTCTTACCGACCTCCTCAAGAAAGGCAAGAAGTACCTGTGGACTCCTGCTTGTCAAGAAAGTTTTGAGACACTCAAAGAGAAGCTCACTTCCACACCAGTCTTGGTTCCTCCAGATACATCTAAGCCTTTCCAGATATTCTGCGATGCCTCTTTGCAAGGATTGGGTGCGGTCCTTATGCAAGAGAGACAGTGGTTGCTTATGCTTCGTCGATTGAAGACGCATGAGATCAACTATCCCACACATGACCTTGAGCTAGCAGCAGTGGTCTTTGCTTTGAAGCTATGGAGGCACTACTTGCTTGGTAACCGTTGTGAGATCTTCTCGGACCACAAGAGTTTGAAGTATATCTTCACTCAACCGGATCTCAACCTACGGCAGAGGAGATGGATTGAAGCAATCAATGACTTCGATGTGACCATCAACTACACCTGTGCAAAGAAAATGTCATGGCGATGCGCTTAGCGTAAAAGCTTATGTCAACAACCTCATGGTGGAAGAGCAGCCTCTCTTGTGCGAGGAATTCCGTCACCGAACACGAAATTGTGGAACAAGGGCATCTCTCGAACCTTCTGGCTACTCCTCTCTTGGAAGAACAGATTCGCTCGTCGACAGTGATCCGCACACCAAAAGCTCATCTCTAAGCTTGGCACTCAAGTATGAATCCTTCCATGTTGATGATCAAGGCTCGCTCTTCTTTGAACACCGGATGTTTGTTCCAAACTACCCGGTCCGAGAGACCAAGTTCTCAAGGAGGCACATGATTCGGTTCTTTCTATCCATCATGGCAGACAAAGATGTACATGGACTTGAAAACACACACCGGTGGCCTGGGTTGAAAAGGTATTGTGCCAAGTACGTCTCGAATGTGATGTCTCCGCAGAGTCAAGGCTATTCATCGAAACCATTTGGTCTTCTACCATTGAAACCTCCTAATGGAAATGGGAGAAAGTAGAGATGGACTTCATCACTGGTTTCCCAAGATCACGTAAGGGCAACAATGCAATTTTGTTGTCATCGATGTGCTTTCTAAAGTGGCACACTTCTTCCCATCAAAGAAACAATTTACGGAATTCATTGGGTGAGCTCTATATCAACAGGATTGTCTCTTTGTATGGGGTTCCACTTGAAATCAGTTCACTGTGGAGCATCTTCACCTCAAAGTTCGGGAGAGTTTCCAAAAGCTTTGGGAACGGTTGAACTTCAAAGATCGCTACCACCCTCGCCTCAAGGACAAGTGGAGAGGATCAATCGATTCTCGAGGACATGCTTAGAGCTTGCGTCATCTCGTTTGGCATGAAGTGGGAGGAATGTCTTCCTTATGCTGAATTCTCCTACAACAACAGCCTTCCAAGAGTCTCAAGATGGCACCATTCGAGGCTCTCTATGGACGCAAGTGCGTAACTCCCATTGGTTGGTCGGTGCGGAGAAAGAATCTGGCCTTGGCCCGACATTGTAACCCAAGCGGAGGAGAAGGTGCATATCATTCGGAGAACTGAATATTGCTCGAGTCGTCGGAAGAGCAACTATGACAGAAGCACATGAGATATGGTATATGCCCTGGTGATCTCGTCTACCTTCGTGTCACTCCCATGAGAGGAACCCACCGCTTCGGTATCAAAGGAAAGTTGGCTCCTAGATACATCGGTCCTTTCAAGATACGTGGTAGAAGAGGAGAAGTTGCTTATGCACTAGAGCTTAGGAAAAACTCAAAGTCCATGATGTTTTCCACATCTCTCAGCTCAAGAAGTGCTTCAAAGACCCCGGCAAGACTGTGGATCATGAGCTAATCGACCTCCAAGAAGATCTCTCTTATCAAGAACACCCCACCAAAATCCTTGAGACCGCAGAACGTAGGACTCGCAACAAGTCCATCAAGTTTTGCAAGGTGCAGTGGTCACACCATTCTGTTGATGAAGCAACATGGGAGCGTGAAGATGAACTCCGTGTCAACCATCCTTCTCTCTTTGTGTCTTCTTCTTCTTCCTAGAATCTCGGGGCGAGATTCCTGTTAGTGGGGGAGAGTTGTAGCATCCCAGTTGTCTAACCCCTGTAATGCTACATGTCATAATAATAAAATGGGCCACTTCCAACATATAATTGTTGCATCATCATCACATCATGCTCATGTCATCATGTCCCCTTGCATTTGAGCATCATATAAAACCTTTTTCTTGTTTGGTTCTTATCTCATGTGCATGATTAATTGTAGTTGCCTCTTGATATTGTATTTGGTTCTTACTAAATTGTTGAATGCCCAAGTTGAGTTGGGGGAATCTCTCTTTTGACTCCACCACCTTATCTTTCACCACCTTATAATTCCACCATCCAATAATATGGGCTTGGCATTTTATTGAGTTATCTCAAGCCCATGTTGTTGGTTGGATCCACCCATAATCTTTTGCTTGGCCTTTGCCCACTTTTTGGGAATGCAAGGATTAAATCCACATGGAATAATGTTGTTTTCACAATATAACCATTGGACATTAATTATGTTGCATGGGCCATGCAAGTGCCACCTAATCTAGTATTTGGTTTTATTTGAATCCTAGTTGGATCTTCTTCCTTGGTTTAAATCATGTGTTGGATTGTAGTTGGTTTTCTCCTTATCTCCTCTCCCTCTTCATCCCTAAGCTAAAACCCCCCCTCTCTTTGGATCTTGCTTGGTCCTTTGCTGGATCATGCATGGGCCATTAGAACCACCCCATCACCATATGACCATCTTTCTCACCTCTCCTTTTTCCTTGCATGACCAAGATTAGTACCACCATCCTTTGCCTACCCTCTTAGCAACCTCTAAAACCACCCCTTGCCTCTCTCTTTTCTACCCTAAAACCAAAACCCTATTTTACATCTATCCTAAAACTAAATCCTACACTACACCTCCCTCTAACAAAACCCAAAACCTACCCCCAAACCATCTACCCTTTATCTCTAAACAAACCCTAATCTACATCTACCTAAACAAAACCCTAAACTACCTTTTTCCTCTAAACGAAACCTAGCTACCATCTAACCCTCTTCCTCTCCTCTCTAGTAATCTACCCTAGTACCCCCCCTCCTTCTAGCTACCAGCTCGCCTCTCCCCTCCCTCACCCCACCTGTCCTCGACCACCCCAGCACCACCTTGCAGGCCCCACCTCCATGCCCTAGCTACCCCCACACGCCCAAGGAACCCCTAACCCTAGCTAGCTCGAGCACCCCTTCCCCTCTCTGTTCTGTCTGCCACACAGGCCCCAACCGAGCCCCACCTCTCTGCCCTTCCCCTTACCCCACCTGGCGGTCTCCCTAGCTCTACCTGCCTCGCCCTGGGCCGATCGTGCCGAGCACGTGAGCCAAAAAGGTGGCCGACGCCACCCTGGCCAGCTAACCCCTCCCCCACGCTAGCCTCCTCCCCCCTGGCGTTCTTATCCCCTTCCTCCCCTCTCAGAGCCTCCCCAGATCCGCCCCTGAGGCTTGCCTCGCACCCCCTTCCTCTACACCACCCCAACGCCCTCTCGCCGCCACACCGCCTACCTCGTCCCTCATCAATCGAGCCGGTGGCGTGTTGCGAGGTGTCGAGGAAGCTCGAGCTGCCTCGCGCTGGACCAGACGCGAGGAGGAGACGGCCTACCCTGTCGCTGCACGCCGGAACGCCGACGCAAACCCTAGGTCGTCGGAGCGTCTGCCTCGTCGACGCTACGCTGCACCTCGCCCCGATCCGTCCACACCAGCACACTCTCGGTGAGCAGCCCCACCTCCCAGACAACCCCCTCTCGCCGATCTCGTCCTAGCCTCGCCGGACCAGCTGTCGAACGCTCTCCGTGCGTCTCTGCTCGTTTTCATCTGCAGCCTCCAGCACCAACCTATCTAGCGCCCCTCTCCAACACCTACCCAGCTAGCCCGGCCGCGGCGCGCTGCCTGTGTCCTGTGTTCGAGCCTCCCTCAAGCAGACGCGTGCTGCGTCAAGACACGGTTCGTAGATTGGGAAGATCCACACGCCATGTCCTTTGCGAAAAACCTGCGGTATCTTTTTAGCAACCCGACCGAGGCCCCACTGCCACGGTGGTGGTCCTTTCAAAAGGCTCCCACAAGAACGAGCATAACGCAGTCCTCCCCGCCCGCGTGATCTTTTCGCAATTAAACCCCTGCCTTTTGGTTCACTCAACCCATGGTCCTCGGGCCCGTTGTCAGCGTCTGTGTTTGTTTTGCAAAAAGGTTCCTGATGTTTGCTCGTATCAACCCGCGGTCCCGTTTGCTTCCAGACGCTGGCGCGTGGGCCACAGAACCATCTGACCCCACCTGCCGACTCAGAAGGAGTAGGAAGAGAAAGCGACTCAGAGGTCGTTTAAATTTCAAATTCTATTTAATAAAATTCAAAATTCAAATCTAATTCAGACTTTTAATAACTTTGTCATACTAAATCCAAATTGGGCAAATAATATATGTATGAATATCAGCAAGATGAGAGGAATTCAAATATGCCATCCATTTTGTAGTTTACACAAGTAAAATTCCAAGCTTATGTTAATTACATCAAATGCCACTGGATTTTCATTAATTCATAACTTTTGTTTGGAAAATCCAAATTAAGCAAATAAGTAGTCTAAATTGATCAGCTCGACGAGACCTTTCTGTTTATGCTATCCATTACTTCAATTGCAGCATGCATCATATAAATATATATTGAACAACAATTGTTATGGCAACAAATGTGATTCTAACACCCAACTAAATGTTATTTTCTTGTCCTCCACACCTCACCCATGCCATGCTACTTTACTTGCCATGTAAATTGTGCATCATTCATCATGGCATGATTGTTTGCTTGACGCATCTTATTCATATGCTTGTGCTCTATATTCATGTTGGCCTTGTTTGTTTGGTTTTTCTCGGATAGACACTGAGCAGGGGTTGTATCAAGAGAACCAGGAGCACTACCGTAACCGTCCTTTGCTTCAACAGAGATACCAGGCAAGCACTACCACATGCTTGCATACATACAGTACCTATTGCCTCTATCTTATTCTTGCATCATTGAGTCGCGAATGCATTAAATTGAATCCCAAGTATGCATAGCCTTTACTTTTCAAACTCCACGAAGCTTGTTCCTCCATCCCATGAGCCCTTACTATAGGAGTTACTTGAGCCATGCGAGTCGTAGAACAGCATGTGTAGGGTTTGTGAGAGTCTGTGGAATAACGAGGTACTTAAACAACTTAACCTGTGTAGTTCTGGGATAACTAAAGAAAGTGGCACCGGTGATCAACATCTGCTATTTGGTTTTTCCTGCTCACTTGTGTCCCGTAAGACCCCGAGTACTTGATTCCTGTTCCTTGATTTATCGCGCTATCCACATCCGGGAGGTATATGGGACCCCCCTGGGCCAGAGCTTGATTCCGTCTTATTTCTTGGGGCCACAAACTAGTTTGAGGTTTTATTTACTATCCTGTACTTATGCCATGCTCCTGTATATTTATGTTTGCGCGAGGTGCACACGCATCGCTTAGGTAAGCGAGTGATTACGCATCGGCAGCCCCCGATTGGGATCTGCCGCCATGTACCATTGTCGCAAACCTTGGGTCCGTCTCGAGCTTGCTTACTCCGTTATGGTATACTTCAAGGGGTGGCCCCCTGAAATATTTCTGAATTCTGCGATTGTTCAGTCGTGAAAGCCTCGTTGGGTTTTGATTTGGTTTTTCCGAGGTCGATCGAGCGTGTGTTGCTATTGGTGCACCCCGGCCGGGTAAAACTTTCTGAAAGCCGTGTCCGCGGATATGGACGACTTGGAGCACAGTTTCTTGATCATAGACAAGCATAACTAAAGTACCGCTTTTAATCTGACTAAAGTAACTTGACTAGTAAATAGTGCAATACTCATGGAATGGTTAATAAAACTGCCAACGGGTGGGGGATGTTCATCCGCTTCCTTGTTGGTAAGCAGGGAGGAGGATGAATCGGATGAGATTACCATTATAATCTGTTGTACTTAAATTCACGGACATCCGCTCTATCATTGGTTAGGCGGATGGTTAGCGTTATCTGTAGAATTGCTAGGGTTTATCTTTTGCGCAATTCGTCACCCCAGGTTGTGTCCCCTTTAGAGGCATTAAGACTTGCTGAGTACCCTTAGGGTCTCACACGATAAATTCTTGATTCAGATGAACAGGTACCTTCTCAGGACGGATACTGGGTGGAAGAAGCCGATGATGTAGGCAACTATCGTTCGGTGTAGAGATTCCGGGAACGGGGATCCATGAGACCTGTAGTTGGGATGTGCTTATTTCTCTGGCATCTTATGCCGATTTGCTTCTTATCCGTACTCGGATCTTGTTTGCCGCTTCCGCATGATACTCTGATGTGTGTTGTATGAGGAGTTATCCTAAAATATAGATTTATCCAGGACATTTGAATCTTGTCGTATGGCGTTGGTATATTTCCTTTCTTTCTAGATGGTGTGGCTCTGATGTACTCTTGTATGGTGGCTTGCGTACATACCCACTTGTGTACGTAGTTGATCCCTTCGCCGACCACGCCGTCTGACAGTCCCGTTGAGAGGGTAGTGGTTGGGACGTCTGAAAGGACTACCAGTGAGTGGCTTTTGGGGCCCCACCGTACTATTTCAACCACTATCACTCATCCAGGCTTGTATCTAGGAGCGTAGTTCACCGAGGTAGTTACATGTCTCTAGTGCAAGTGGGAGACTGAAAGGAATATGCCCGAGAGGCAATAATAAAGTGATTATTATCGTATTCCTTATTTATGATAAATGTTTATTTTAAATGCTATAAATGTATTAATACGGAAACGTTAATACATGTGTGTTTAATAAACAAACAGAAAGTTCCTAGTTATGCCTCTCTCATAAACTAGCTCGTTGATTAACAAGATGATCAAGGTTTCCTGATCATGGACATTGGATGTTGTTAATAACAAGGTCACAACATTAGTGTAATGGTGTGATGAACATTCATCCAAAGTACAACATTACGATCAAAGTCATTGAGTTTATATTGCTATAACAACTTACGAAGTGATCATAATCCTTAGACCATGAGATCATGTCAATCACTAAAACCGGAAGAGTTTCTTGATAACATCAAACATCACACCGTAACAAGGTGATTATAAAGATGGGTTCAGAACTACTAAAGTGTTAAGTTGAGGCCCATGGATCGAGAGTGGAATTTGTTCATCCTGATGAAGGATAGATATGCTCTGGGCCCTCTCGGTGATATCACATTGATTAGCTTGCAAGCAAGCAATTTGATCACTAGAATGTTATATCACGGGAACGAGAAAATAGTACATATCAATAACGAGATCAAACTAGGTATGGAGATACGGATGATCGAATCTCGGACATGTAATATATCGCGAAACAAGAGGATTAAGATACTAGTGTAAAAGGTTCTCACGATCACAAGAAAGTCATCGTTGAATGTGTGTGAGTCAGTACGAATCTCCAGGTCTTGCTTCTGATTATTGATCGGAGAGGGTTCTCGATCATGTCCGCATTATTCACGAACCATAGGGTGACACACTTAAGAGACACCGACATCCATTTGGAGCAAAAGTTTCATGCCGGAAAGAATAACAAGCGCATGAATTTATTTCACTAGATATCGAAACGGGTTTTCAGGTGAAATTGCATAAAGTGTTTTTGCATGTGAAATGAAATACTAACAAGGGGTTATATGTGAATGTTTTTCATTAGATTAATTGACAAAATTCTGAATAAATAAAAGGAGTTTTATTTAATGAGAGTTTGCATTAAATTTGGTGGAAATTTAATGGGAATTTGAGTGGGTTTTTGAGTGGAGGGAATTGAAAGGCATTTGTGTGAGTGGAGTGTCCACCCACATGAATGAAAGGAGGGGAAGGGGCAGCCCCATGGCTAGGCGCATGGCCCCTTGGGTGCCCCCCTCTCCCTATAAAAGGAGCCCCCTCCCTCTCTCTCTCTCACTCACACCTCCTCGTGAAGGATCTCTCTCCCCCTCTAGTATTTATCCCCATGGTCTCGGACTAGCGAGATACATGTTCCCGGTGGCTATTCGGAAAGAAAGAGTTGTGCTTCCGCTGCATCGCTGGAGCGAGTAGGCGGAGGTTGCTCGGTGCCTCGGACGTGTGTGCGAGTACGGATGCGCCGCTGATTTGCGGCGCTAGGACTTCCTCTCGATTTTGAGATCAGAAAGAGATCGTCTACATCAACCACGAGTTTGAACTCGTTAAGCTTTGTCGGTCTTCAAGGGTACGTTCTCTATGGATATACATCTGCCCGTTGTTTGTATCTAGTAGATAGATCTTGGTACATAGTTGTTTCCATCGTAGGATTTTTTTGTTTTCTATGCTGCAAACCCTATACATCTATGTGACATGGTCTAACCATCCATATAACCCTTGTACCAAGGTGAGCTTTGAGCTCACCTATCCAACCTTGTTTAGGTGGTATAGAAATATAAATGCCCTAGATCCTCAAAATCCATCTTTTCTTCCAAAAATCCATTTTATTTGTCAATACCCAAGGTGATATTGTTAGACACCCCAAGTATACATCATATACCTTGGATATAAGCATCCTAAAATAATTCCCCTAATTATTTGGATTATTAAACCATCTATTTCCATTCTTTTGCAAAATCCCCAAAACCTTGTCTACAAAGACAAGTTTGTTTTTCTCCAAACCACATTGCCAAGTAAAGGCACATTTGATGCTTATATATCCTACCTCATCTTCCCAACCCAAACATAAATATTTTTCAGATCCTTTATTATTTCTTTTTTCCCTTTTTCTTAAATGGAATAAACAAGAAATAATTCTTTAAAAATACTTTTCCATATCAATAAATCACAATAAAATTCCCCAAGGTGTATTATGGTATTTAGGACCATCACACATCACAAACCAACCATGTCCAATGTTAATATATCAAATAATATTCTAGAAACTACTTCTGCACTTTTTGAATAAATGTTTTTAAGTGGACCAATAATCATTGGAAAAATCCCAAATAAATCATATGTCTGTAGTTTGACCATATCTACCTACCAGCACCCTTATCTCATCTTTCTAAGACCAACTTTTGGAAACTTTCCTTTATAATCTTTAAAATGACTATTTTGCTACTTGAGCAAAACTTGAGCTAGATCAAAACCAACCTACCTCCAAACTTGTCTAGTACACCTCTCCAGCACTAGAACACCAAATGTTCGAGCTACACCATAGCTGGTCACTGTAGCAAGTCATAACCCTTTGTCTTTTGTGTTTTGATAAAAGAGATATGAGGCCTAGGTCCATCCTTGCCCATTTTATATCATTGCAGCAGCTCCCTCCCTCTTTCTATACTCCCGCACGACCACAGAACACCCCAACGCCCTAGTCTACCACTCCCAGGCCAACTTCCTCCCCCAAGCTTCTCTTGGACATAGTCTACGATGAGCCTCCTCCTTCGGTTTATAAGGTCAAAGGCCACCCTGACCCTCCTCTCTGCCCCTCATTTGCTCTCTCACCATCCCACTTACCCCTCTAGAACTTCACCCCTCTCCCTTGCTCTGCTCTGACCGAGAGAAGGAAGAAGAGAAAGTTTCGGCCTCGAGCCAAAGTCGAGCGTATCCTCTCCCCCTTGCTCATATCTCCTTGCATGTCACTCTCTCGAGCTCCTCTCTCGATTCTGCATCTAACCTACCTCTTTTCCTTGCTCAGGACCGGCTCCACGTGCAGCACCGTCGAGCTCCGACGAACTCCCTTTGGCCACCATCGCACGATACCATACCCGACGATGAACCCCTTCGTGTCGCCCCTCTCCGGAGTCGGCATCGCCTTCCGCCTCGCCTCCGCCACCTCCCAGCCTCCCTCGAGCCCCAGGTGAGCTCCCCCGCGTTTCCCTGCCCCGCCTAGGGTTTCCGCCCATGGCTGCATGGTGAGAGGTGGACGACGGTCCCCCGCCATCGATCCATTTCTAATCGGACGACACAGGGCCACCGATACCCCTTCGCCAACCCGCCGTCGCCGATAGCTAGGCCCCGCCCCGGGCGTTCCCTAGTTGTTTCCCGCGCGCGCATCTCGCTGGGTGGGCCGAATCCGGTCCACAACGGCCCCCTCCCGCGTAGATCTGGCCCATTCTGTTTCTCCCCTTTTTTCCTTTAAACTTAAAAATCCAGATTTGCAATAATACCTGTTTGGATTAAATACTTTTGAAAATGGAAAATGTCTTAATATGACCATATCTAAATTTTCCTATATACCCACATGTTATCTTAAACATGTGGTACCTCTATTTTGACCATATTACTTCTAGTTGTTTTCTAATAAATAAAATATCATAGAATGTCTCTTTGATTCAATAAATCTTCTAGAGAAATTTGTAAACCCAAATGGGGTGAACCCAACTTCCTTGGACGAGTATTTGAAATACCCAACCATTACACTTGGTCCCATGCCAAGATGAACAATGGTTTGTTAGGAAGAAAAATAACAAAAACCTTAGGTTTATACTTTTAGGAAACTCTCTAGGCAAAACCAAAGATGGTTTTGAACTAATTCCAACTCCCAGCACACTTGAATACCACCATCTATCAATACCCTGTCGACCAATATTTATTGAGGTTTCCTTGAATTTTGGTGAATTAATCCTTTCTATGCATAGGTAATTCACCAACAAATTCATATCAGTAGTTATGCAAATACAAAAAGGGTGATTCCAATTCCTACAGAATGGTATTCCAAATACCTAACATGTTCATTTAGACTCATAAAAAACTCTTATAGTTTTAATCTGGTGAAAAAGACAAATATCTTCCAGTACTGCATTTGGGAATTTCCTGAGGGTATTTTGGTAAATATTTTGGGATGATTCCAACTTCCCTTGATTCAATCCATCAAACTCCACTTAATCACCCAAGGAAATAATTTTTGGAACTCCAGAACTATTCTGGTGAATTATTTCCTAAAACTAGAGTTTTAATCACTAGGAATTTCATTGTAAATCAATGGTAATTGATAAAATAGTGAAACCACTTTTGTTGGTTTCATTTTATCAATACCTTTCTGGTGATATCGTTTTAGTATAATGATATCATACATAAAGGTACCTTGATCTAAAAAAACCCTTTCTAAGTAGTTTCTAAACTATAACTCATATTGGGTTTACTCCAAATATCCTAATCCCTTCCCCAATCTTCCTAATTCCATTACTCTCACAACCTACTGATTTGTAACATGTATTCCCATTTTTCTTGTTGTATGTATTGAGGCTTGTATGTCTTGGTGTTGATTGTGCCCTTGATTGTTTGCATGTATGGCCTCTGACGATAATTGCGATTGTTTGACGATGAGAAGAGGAGATATTATATTTGGTATTATGGTATTCTAAACAAAGTCCAGAGACATCTATGCCATATTTCTGGTCACAGGCAAGCCACCTTCTTGCTCATAAGCCCTTGTCCTACTATTTTACTTATGCATGTTTTATCTACTGTTTACGAAACTGCATACTTTTACTATATGATGATTCTATATTAGGTAGTGGTTTGGCTCCTCCAAACTATTACCCATTTGTACTACTAATTATAATCCCGTTGTTGGCACCTATTTCCCCTAGTATGGTAGATGGTGTTTAACACCATAACCCCTTGGAGACCCCGTTTTAGCCGAAGCAAAAGTGTAGGATGGGAAGACCCCGGGAAGATGTTTATAAAATGTTTTATAAGAAACCAGGTTTGACCCACCAAGATAGGTTTGAAAAATGAGAAAGGTTTTGTTTTACAAAAAGGCTGGACGGAAGATGAAGGAAAAAGGTTTACAAAAATGCACCCGGTTCTTTGTAGTCTTGCTTGAACAATTAAACCGTGCAACCACATTATTCTGGAATGGGACAGAGCTGGATTTGAAGTTTGCAACTCTGGTATGGGAATTCTCACGACTACTTATAAGGGATCATCTCCCTTGAATGCCGAGGTTCCTTTACATAAGGGGTCAACTGCAGGGCAGTCACCTGGAGGAATTGCGAACTGCCCACGGGAGCAGCCGTGCGATACTATGAGCCTCTCATTAAAAGTGCTGGCTCTGGAGGAGTTGGGAGCACTCCGGTTGGTTTGTGGATCCCGACGTCCCGGTGTTGAGGAATAACGCATAGGTTAGGTCCTATACTAGAGTGGTATTCGGAGAGTCTTGGTCGGTTACTCGACCAACAATCGGTGTAGATGAGGGCAGGGTACTCGGTTGGTGGGTGTAAAGTGTACAACCTCTACAGAGTGTAAATCTATTCGAATAGCCGAGTCCTAGGTCATGGACGGTTGGGAAGGTTGCTGTAGAGCGGTGCTAGTTTTGATTTCAAAAAGGACTTCGAAAAATCAATGGCTTGGAAATGTTTTGACCATGAGATGGTCGGGAAATGTAGGACAGGAGTTTGGTCATGTGATGACCGGAAGGAAAAGCAAATGGGTGACCCAATCCTAGTGTTTTCTAAAACTTTTCAAAAAGGTTTCCAAAATGGTTTCCAAAATGGTTTACAAAAGTTTTCAACAAAGATATAGAGACATGCTATATCTACAAGAGAAACTAGTTTATAAAATAACCTCTATTGGATCCCTCCTACTACCACAGCCATATTGCATATCCATTATTATTTGTTCTTTAAGGTGGTTTGCGAGTACATTCAATGTACTCACCGACATTGTCCCTGGCTATTTACTTGTCCAGACTTTTAGAAGCATGAGGAAAGATGGAGATTGCTGACGTCTATGCGAGCTAGGCCATCTCCCTGTCAGTTGCATGTAGGTTAAGGCATGACATGGGCTCTGCGATTGAAGACTTCCGCTAATTGGGTTGTAACCGCCATAATGGCCACTTTGTAAGTTTTGTAATTGTATTTTATGGATGTTGTAATGATACTAGTCGGTTATGATCATGACTCACTAATCATGGGAACATGAATTGTATGCATAACGGGGATTCTCGGACCGTAAATCCGGGGACCCACAGGCTTGGTATCAGAGCCATCCTGACTGTAGGAGACCTTAGTTAGCATGGACGTTAGACAGGACAAACCCTATTTCGGAAAACATCGGCTTTCAAAAACTACTTTCTCAAAAGCTTTTCGAAGTATTCCTTATCTTACCTTCTCTGACTTAAACTATTTTGAAAATGGCTTACTCTACCTCTCGTCTATCTTCAAATGCCCGTTTTCAAAAACAAGTCCGACTTAAAACCCGCGAAGACAGAGGTAACTAAATGAAGAGACAGAGAGACAAGCAAACCCATGGAGCTACCAACGACAAAAGACACTACAAGATCGCCCTACCAGTGGAGTCCTTAATCACCTCTAGTGAATCAAGTATGGCAACGACAACCCCAGATGGCAAGACCGAAGTCAAGACCCTCGTAACACCAGTACTTAGGATAAGTATCCTCAAAATAGGATTCCCTTTATGGCGTGTAGTCACCCCTTGGTACCTATGGTACGCTCTGTTTGCTTGTCATGTGCTTATATGATGATTGGAATGTGTTGCTTGTCTGCCTCAGATCATCCGATCCTAAAGCTTAGACCACCTTAATGGTGTATACCGATGCCAACACCCCTCATCCCATAAATTGAAACCTCTCCTCAACAGGATGGCCACCTAAAGAAATCCACGACAACCCCTACTCGTGCCTTAGTTCTAATCGTCCCAAAAGGGCAACGACCCTATTCAACCCTGATACATCCAATTTGCATCACCATTCTATATCATAATTTGCCTCTATTCATTAATATATTTCATATTAAGAGGTGTTACGTATGTCTTTTCATATGTTTTTGCATGTTGGATGATTCTTGGAGGATGAACTGCCGGAGTCAGGTTTCTGATGGAAAAAGAGGTGTTTTGATGCAATTTCACGAAGATCATAAAAATACCATAAAAACTACGGAAAATCATATTTTCGAGAAGACGAAGAATGCCAGAAGGGGAGGCGGAGATGGGCCACAGGGGCCCACACCCCTAGGCACGAGCCACCCCTAGGCCGTGCCTACAGGGGGTGTGGCCCACCTGGCCCACGTCTGGCTCTGCCCTCTCGCCTATATATTCTCCTCGAAACCCTAATACACGGGGAGCGACCACAAAAATATTCCGCCGCCTCTGCAGGGCGGAAAACACCAAGAGAGAAAGAGCTCGCCGACAGACAGATTTCTACCGGGGAAATTCATTCCCGGAGAGGGGAGATCATCACCATCAACACCATCATCAAGCTAGACTTCATCGGGATCACCATCATCATCATCCACACCATCATCTCCACCAGCACCATCATCATCACTCCATCCCGCTATAACAATTGTGTTGAATACTTGCATAGTTCTTAGGGGAAACTTTCCCGATGTTGATTACTATTGTAGTTGATGCTTGTGAGTGGAACCATTGGATTATTGTTTATGTTCAGATTGTTATCCATCACCATATCATCTTTGATCTTGTAAGATCCCTCATTTGTAAAGGAAAGGATCCCGGTGATTGCAATGCTAGTCCCTGGATCAATGCTAGCATCCACAATTTAAGATGAAGTACACAGAAACAAAGGTCATTATTACATATCATTCCAGAGACAAACATAGTCTTTTACAACTCCATGGCCACAGGACTAAAACAAGAGTTCAAATATAAAATAAGATAAATAAGTCTTCATCTTCATGTGCCACAGGCAAGCATGTTGAGTGTAGACTCATGACTCCTAATCATCATCAGAATAACCTGCAACATCACAAGTTACCACAAAGGTCAATACATTGGAATAGTATTGGCAAGTGATACCTTAGTAGAATATTGGTGGACTAAATACTATATGCATTTTGGCTAAGTGTATCTTAGGCTTGCTTTGCTCAAAATAGGTTTTGCCTATCAGTTGAAAACAATAAGTTTTTCTTTGTCAAAATCAGTCCCAAGGAACCACCAATAGACATTGGGGTCCTTCACCCTTGTTCAACCATAAATTTTTACTTAGAAATTGGGATGAGGAGATTCTTGATAGCTTCCATGTCTTGATGCTCAAGTTGTCCAATACCAGGGACATGGCTAAGTACTTATATTCTTCCATCTGCAGAGGTTGTGCACTTTCCCCACAAGACTTGATTTTCACCAAGACAGGACCTTTCAGAAGCCTTCCCTTAGACCAAATGGACGCGCTCCAACCTATCATACCACTACCACCAACTGTCCAAATGGCTAAGTTATTGCAACCTATATGATCCAGGCAGAGCCCATATTGCCAAGTGACTGCACTAGAAGCTTCTTAACATTTGGCCTCTCAAATCCCTTTGTTCCTGGGTGGCTTTCCACAAGTGAGATACACAAGGTAAACCATAGAAATGGGCCTTGTGTAACCACTCAACATAATCCATTCCTTCCATTCCACCCAGGTGTTTCATTCACTTAGTTGTTTTATTAAACCAAAAACATAGTCCAAAGACTTAGAAATATTTATTCATAGCATGAATATATAACCACCCTTGGTTGCTACTAGCTAGTCTAAGCATGGCATTGGTAAGACTTAGAAATATTTCTAGCAATTCTACAACTACTAGGATTTCCCAAGCATAGCATATAGATCAAAAATATCCATGCAAGACTAGCAAAATATTTCTAATGCATATTTGAAAACATAGGAATAAAATCATGAAGCACCACTTGCCTTGGTAGTTTGGAGAGTAGCTACAATCCTCACAATCACAATCACTATTTGCACCAAAATCTACACATAAAATGATAGCACCAAATCACATGCAAAACAAATACAAGCAAAATATATGGTTGCATGCAATATGATATGTGATGATTTTCTTTACTCAACAAGACAAGTGCACAGTACAGATTCATAAACAAGTTCAAAACTTGCCAAACAACCTTTATTTGGACACTAAAAAATTTCTCAAATAATTAATATACACAAAATTAGGCCTACACATGTTTCTGTAAAAATAACCATTTTAATAGAAACAAAACATTAAACACATTGCATATATAGAAAGGGCTTTCTCTCCTGATTCCATTGATATAAAATTTGTCAAATTTGAACGTGGGAATCAAAAGTTATGAATTAAACAAGTTTAAACATCTAATAGATCTAAATTCACATTTTAAATCAAACTCCCAGACACGCGGCGTGTTCCTATTGGTTGATACCGATTCGTGTGGATCGATCAACGAGGGCCGTTAGATCTAAGTGGCAGCGCACGGTCAGATCTGCACGTAACGGTTCGAGTAAGTGATCTAATCCTGAGCCTCAGATCCAGATCCAACGGCTACTAAGCTTGCGACCAGAGACTGGCGGCGCTAGCGGCGGCGACTGGCAGCGGCGGCTTTGTCAGAGTCGTTGCCAATGTTCTAGGTCACGCGGGAGAGGGAGAAGGGGCTTACTGTGCTCGCCGTGTGCTGCTGATGCTCAAGGTGGGCTTCGATGGCGAAGGGGCGTGTGGAGGTGGTCGCTGGAGCTCGTCGGAGTCGTGCACGGCGTCGGGTGGCTGCAGACGGAGTTGTTGCCGACGCTCTGGACCTTCCTAGTACAAACCAAAGGCATCAGTAGCTGCGCAAGGACAAGGCGAACCTAGTCGTACGCAAAAGGGGTCAAGGGGCGCTCGATTTGTACCGTGATTTCTCGTCGGAGTTGAGTGGCGGCTCTGGTGGTTGCGGCCGTGAACTGTCACATCCCAAGATTTTCCAAATCTTGTAATGTGAAAAATAAATGAATAAAATAAAACTTTGTTGATTTTCAGGGTGAGAAGAAACTTTTTGAATCCATTTGGAAACTTTCAAAACCTACTTGGATCAAATAAAATCCTAAAGGGATTTAAAAAGTTAAATAAACAAGAAACTTCAAAATATTTAAAATTACTATTTTGGATCTTTTAATAAAAGATTTGATTTTCAAAAGATAGATTTAAAAATAAAGATTATTTTATAAAGCCAAATTAAACCTTGGCCAAGCTTTTGAGTTAAAACATTTTGTTTTAATAAAAATGGTAAAGGTTTATTAAATAAAATAATAAGGATTTAATATCCATGTTTTATTAATAAAGGTTTTATTATTTTCCAAAACATCAAAAAACTTATTTATTTATTTAAAATAAGTTTTCCAAGTATTTTATATTCTCAAATAAAAACCTACTGAAGTGTTTTGGTTTTATTTAGATTTCAAAATAAAGTATTATTAATAAAACAAATCCTATTTGATTTAATAACTAAGGTCCATTCTATTTAATTATTAATGGACCCTAAAAATAAAAATGTTATTTTGTTTTAAACAAGTTTTCCAAGTATTCTATATTTTCAAATAAAACCTACTGATTTGGTTTTGAAAATACTTGGATTTCAAATTGAGATTTTATTAAATAAATCAAACCCTATTTGATTAAATAACTAAAGGTTCATTTTATTTAATTAATGAATGGATCCTAAAAAAAGAATAAAAATATTATTTTATTTTGTGATTTGGTTTATGTTGATAAACAGAACCAAAAACTCATTGGAAGTGTGGTGATTGTTTGAATGTTTGAATGTTGTTTGATTGTTTGAATTTCAAAAACAGAAAAAGAATTAGAAAAGGAAAAAGGTTCCAGGAAGAAAAAAAAATGGATTTGGACCTAGCCCAGCCGGCCAAGCCCACAAGCCCAGCAAACCAGCCCAGTTTCTCTCCCTCCCGAGGAAAACGGTTGGCACCAACTAGCTGACCCACACAGACGATGACAAGTGGACCCCGTTCCCTCTCCCTTTCCCACTGACCAGAGGACCCCACCGCCACGTCCCTCTTCTTCCCCGCCCGCAGACTACGCCCACCCCTCGCCGGCCGTTGCAGGCGAGTTAAACCCGACGTAATTCGCGTTAACCACGCCGTTAATCAGCACCTTGACCATGCACGTTAAAACGCCAGCGACTCTCCTCCGTTTCCCCTCTGTCTCCTCCCCCAAGCACGCCCCCAGGCCGCCCCAATTTCTCCCCGAGCAGCTATGTTCCGACGACACTCCGGTGCCGATTCCGGCGACTCAACACCGCCCCGTGCCTCCCTGAGCACACTAGGAGACTCCCCACTCCCAGACGCATCTCCCAGTACCCTCCGTTCGACCGCGGGCGTCCCAGAGCGTCGACTACGACAAGCCTCCTAGCGTCGCCGCGTCTGTCTTCAACTCCGGTAAGTGCCCAGGTAGATTCCGACCGCCTCTTCCCCTCCCGTTCACGCACACACCTACACCGTGTCCTGCAGCATCTGACCAGACCCTTGTCCTGCCTTAGGGCGACCAGCAGCGTCGCCTCGGCAACAACCAGAGCCGCCAGACGCCGTTGCAAACTCCGACGAAGAATTGCAGCAGACCCCGAGCGCCCCTTGTCAAGCCAACAGTACCTTGAGCATCACCACAGCCCTGCGAATCTGGTGAGCACCTTCCCCTCCTCCCTCGCTTCCTATTTCATCGGCACTGATACGGTCGCTCACGCCCGATGGCCGCCCGCGGCCGCGCTCGTTTAAGGTCGAGCTCACCGCAGCCGTCCGATCTTGATCTGGTGGATAGGACAGAACTACTTAACAGCAAAGGGGTACGTGTTCTGGGCCACGCGATCAGTTTAGATCCAACGGCTGCAGCTGTGCGATCCACACGAACCGGTACCGACCAATCACGGCGCGACGCGTGGACAGTTTCTGTTTAAAACAGATTTTGAAATCAGATTTAAGTGCCATTTTGAAACCACTGTAACTTTTAAACCCCACGTCCAAAAATTGCAAATTTGGTATCATTGGAATCAGTAGAACAAACCCTAGCCAACCATGCCTTTAGTTTAGCAAATAGTATCTGTTAGCTTGTTGGTTTTTGCAGAAACTTTTGATTTCTTGTTAAGGATGTAAAAATTGTTTAAAAATGAATTTGGGGTTAAAATCTTTTGCAATTGGATTGATTTGAACCTACTGACCATAGGAAACACTTTGTGGATTCAAAAATGTATTTGGTAAAACAAAATAATGATTCTTTGATTTAAGACCATTTCTAGTCAAATAGAAATGTGGTTTATCTATTAAAAATGATTTTAAAGAAATTTTTTTGGGAAATGTTTTGTTTTAAACTCTCTGACCCTAAACAACAAGTTTTATGGTTTGAAAACATATTTGGTGAACCTTGGAGATTTATGCCTTGGTAAAAATATTTCTACACCACATAAAATGATACTTTGTTTTGAAAATGGTTTTTGTAGTGAAACCTTTTCCAAATGACTTTGCCACTTTACAAAATGATCATTAGGTGTTTTCAAAAGTTTATGACCCATTAGGAACCACTTTTCAAAACAAATCTTGGCATGCTTGCATGCATTACTTTGACTTTGTCATTTTATGTGTTGTTTTGCTTGATTGGTAGATTGAACTTGTGCCTTGCTTGATTGATTTGTAGTGACTTGAAGAGTGTGATTGTTGCAAGGAAGAGGAGTGAACCCATACTCTACCAAAAAGGCAAGCGATGCTTCATACTTTTTGTCCCATTACTTTCACTATGCATTAGTGATTTTCTCTAAGTAAAACTT
This sequence comes from Avena longiglumis, assembly GCA_030063025.1. Taxonomy (NCBI): domain Eukaryota; kingdom Viridiplantae; phylum Streptophyta; class Magnoliopsida; order Poales; family Poaceae; genus Avena; species Avena longiglumis. The sequence goes on along the minus strand of CP125977.1, from coordinate 91,258,791 downwards.
GCATGGATTTTGCTAAGTATAAACCTTGCTATAGGAAAACCTAATGGATGAAACCTTAGTGGAAATCTTCCTAAGTTAATATTCCTACTACTATCAAGCTTAGCCTAGCTAATAGAAAACATGGGTGGAATATATATTCATACTATGGAAAAATATACTAAGTTTGAGGACTTGTGTTTTGTTTAATAAAACAACTAAGTTAATGAATCACCAGGTGGAATGGTAATTGCTTGGTGGTTTTGGTTGAGTGGTTACACAAGGCCAGGGGACTGGTGAACCTTGTGTATCTCACTTGTGGATGGCCACCCAGGAACAAAGAGATTTGAGATGTCAAATGTTGAGAAGCTTCAAGTGCAACCACTTGGCAATATGGGCTCTGCCATGATCATATAGGTTGCAAGGACTTAGCCATATGGACATAGGGTGGTAGTGTTTGATAGGTTGGAGCGTCCATTTTGGTCTAAGGGAAAGCTTGAAAGATCTTGTCTTGGGAAACCAAGTCTTGTGGGAAAGTGCACCACCTCTGCAGTGTAAAATCTAAGTACTTAGCCATGTCACAGTAAAGGACAATTTGAGCATCAAGACATGGAAGCAATCAAGAATCTCATCATTCAAATTTCTAAGTTAAAATCTTGTGGTTTGAACAAGGGTTGTTTGAAATCTTCAATCTTTGATTGAGAGATGCCTTGGTTAAAGGATCTTCAAATCTTTGATTGAAAAAAATGATTTTGCCAAGCAAAACTTAGTATTTTCAAATGTTAAGGAAAAATATATTTTGAGCAATGCAAGCCTCAAACTCCACTTAGCCAAATGCATATAGATGATAGACTCCACTATACCACCATAGTATCACTTGCCAATACAATTCAAATGTATTGACCCTTGTGGCTGTAACTTGTTATGTTGCAGGTTTGATTGATTTAGTGAAGCGTGTTGATTAGGATTACAAAGTCTACAACCAACATGTCTGCCTGTGGCACTTTGAAGATGAAGGACCCATGCTTATAGTTATACTGCTGCAATGTATTGTAATAGCCAAATGAGCTATGTAAGATGTAATAAAATTATGTTATTCCTGGTTATAAAGTTTTATTATGACCTTTGTTTCTTGATATTACATCTTAACCGTGGATGCTAGATATTGATCCAGGGACTAGCATTGTAAACACAGGGGACTCTACCTTATGTTAATAAAGGTTGGGACACTCCCTCTACAGATGGTATCATAGCATTGTGTTGCCTGTAGGATTTGTAAACCTAGGATTGGACAAAAACCCTTAGAAAAAATAAGAGCTGTTCTTGATCCAAAAACTTATTTACAAAACACTTGTAAACTCTTTCCTCCACCATTTTGATTTTGATTCTACATCTCTTCTAATTCAACTTGATGGAAAAACCTACCCCAAGGCCAAGGACTACACCATGTACAAAGGACTTCTTCAACACTTTCAACTCTAATGACTTCAACTTCTTCAACTCTAATGACTTCAACATCTTCAGCATGTTCACCAAGGACTTCCAACTTGGATACTACTAAGGACTACAAGAGAGACAAGGAAATCTTGCTCAAGATATGGAGACTAAGGAAATGCAAAATTGGAAGGAGTTCACTTCATTAGAAGTTTTGTGACCAAGAGTTTTTCCCAAGGAAACCATGATCTCATGCAAGAAGGATCAACCGAGAAGGATGGAAGGATCACAAGTGAACCATGTAGATGGACCACCATTTATAGTTAAAGTCAAACACACCAACTTATGTGGTGTAACAAAAATATTTTTTTGCCTAAGTATGTGCTTGAAACTTGTTGTTTGAGTGGAGTGTTTGTTTGTGATTGCTTGCACATTGCTTGTGTGAATTGTGATGTGTGTGATTAGAATTATTCCCTTAGAAATATCTTGCCTATTCTAATCTCCATTCAACCCCAAACAGATGACTACTCCAAGAGACTCCAACATCAAGGTTGATGACAACAACAACAACCAAGAGGACAACATGAGAGAACTTATAGCAACCCAAAACCAGTTGAGCCAAGAGACAACTCAACTTTTAGCCAACAACAATGGACTAGACCCAGCCATACAAAGGATTTTGAAACTTCAATCCCAATTGTTGCAAGGGTTGATTACTCAAATGATCAACATGAGAGAAAACTTTTCCCAAAGAGCTAATGACAACAAGGATGACAAAGATGTTAATCTAGAAGGAACCCAAGCTAGCAATATTTGTGGAGACAAGGATCATGCTTCTAAGGAGCATGGAGATCAATGCCCCAACTGTGAAGAGAAACATCCTGTTGGACAATGTCCCACTTCTCAAGCTACTTGCTACCTATGTGAAGGAAACAACCATGTTCCTATCCAATGTCCCATCTATTCCATGGTGGAACAAAGGAAACAAGAAGGATCCAAGTCTACCAAGAATGTTGATGGCAAAGGAAAAGGACCACTTATACCTCCAAACAAAACAACCAAATTCAAAGGATCAAAGAAACCCAAGAAGCAAAAGATAGACAAAAGCCATGTGCAATGTTATAAATGTAAGGAAATGGGACACTATTCTGGTGAATGCCCAGAAAACCCAAAGAATAAAGAGATTGGCCAAGTAGTGTGCAACAACTGCAAAGAACTAGGCCACTATGTAGCAACTTGTCCACAAGAGCCACGTAAAGAACTCAAGGACATCCACTGTTTCAAATGCAAGGAGCTAGGCCACTATGCAAACCTCTGTCCAGGAAAGATACACCAAGATCCCAAGCAAGCCAATATGTAAATTAGATGGAAAATTTTTAAGGGTGGTAGTACCCTAGTTGTTTTGAGCATACTTGTAACACTAGCCTCCCCAAATCTCGGGACGAGATTTATTTTAAGGGTGGTAGCCTGTCACATCCCAAGATTTTCCAAATCTTGTAATGTGAAAAATAAATGAATAAAATAAAACTTTGTTGATTTTCAGGGTGAGAAGAAACTTTTTGAATCCATTTGGAAACTTTCAAAACCTACTTGGATCAAATAAAATCCTAAAGGGATTTAAAAAGTTAAATAAACAAGAAACTTCAAAATATTTAAAATTACTATTTTGGATCTTTTAATAAAAGATTTGATTTTCAAAAGATAGATTTAAAAATAAAGATTATTTTATAAAGCCAAATTAAACCTTGGCCAAGCTTTTGAGTTAAAACATTTTGTTTTAATAAAAATGGTAAAGGTTTATTAAATAAAATAATAAGGATTTAATATCCATGTTTTATTAATAAAGGTTTTATTATTTTCCAAAACATCAAAAACTTATTTATTTATTTAAAATAAGTTTTCGAAGTATTTTATATTCTCAAATAAAAACCTACTGAAGTGTTTTGGTTTTATTTAGATTTCAAAATAAAGTATTTTTAATAAAACAAATCCTATTTGATTTAATAACTAAGGTCCATTCTATTTAATTATTAATGGACCCTAAAAATAAAAATGTTATTTTGTTTTAAACAAGTTTTCCAAGTATTCTATATTTTCAAATAAAACCTACTGATTTGGTTTTGAAAATACTTGGATTTCAAATTGAGATTTTATTAAATAAATCAAACCCTATTTGATTAAATAACGAAAGGTTCATTTTATTTAATTAATGAATGGATCCTAAAAAAAGAATAAAAATATTATTTTATTTTGTGATTTGGTTTATGTGGATAAATAGAACCAAAAACTAATTGCAAGTGTGGTGATTGTTTGAATGTTTGAATGTTGTTTGATTGTTTGAATTTCAAAAACAGAAAAAGAATTAGAAAAGGAAAAAGGTTCCAGGAAGAAAAAAATGGATTTGGACCTAGCCCAAGCCAAGCCAGCAAACCAGCCCGGTTCTCTCCTCCCGAGGAAAAGCGGTTGGCACCAACTAGTCGACCCACACGGCGATGACAAGTGGACCCCTTTCCTCTCCCTTTCCCACCACTGAGGACCCCACCGCCACGTCCCTCTTCTTCCCCACCCGCAGACTACGCCCACCCCTCGCCGGCCGTTGCAGGCGAGTTAAACCCGACGTAATTCGCGTTAACCACGCCGTTAATCAGCACCTTGACCATGCACGTTAAAACGCCAGCGACTCTCCTCTGTTTCCCCTCTGTCTCCTCCCCCAAGCACGCCCCTAGGCCGCCCCAATTTCTCCCCGAGCAGCTCTGTTCCGACGACACTCCGGTGCCGATTCCGGCGACTCAACACCGCCCCGTGCCTCCCTGAGCACACTAGGAGACTCCCCACTCCCAGACGCATCTCCCGGACCCTCGCTCGATGAAGGCGTCGGGCGTCGACTACGACAAGCCTCCTAGCGCCGTCGCGTCTGTCTTCAACTCTGGCAAGTGCCCAGGTAGATTCCGACCGCCTCTTCACCTCCCGTTCACGCACACACCTACACCGTGTCCTGCTGCATCTGACCAGACCCTTGTCCTGCCTTAGGGCGATCAGCAGCGTCGCCTCGGCAACAACCAGAGCCGCCAGACGCTGTTGCAAACTCCGACGAAGAATTGCAGCAGACCCCGAGCGCCCCTTGTCAAGCCAACAATACCTTGAGCATCACCACAGCCCTGCGAATCTGGTGAGCACCTTCCCCTCCTCCCTTGCTTCCTCTTTCACCGGCGCCGCCACCGTCGCTCACGCCAAGATTAGCCGCCATTGCTCGTTTAAGGTCGAGCTCACCGCAGCCATCCGATCTTGATCTGGTGGATAGGATAGAACTACTTAACAGCGAAGGGGTACGTGTTCTGGGCCACGCGATCAGTTTAGATCCAAAGGCTGCAGCTGTGCGATCCACACGAACCGGTACCGACCAATCACGGCGCGACGCGTGGACAGTTTCTGTTTAAAACAGATTTTGAAATCAGATTTAAGTGCCATTTTGAAACCACTGTAACTTTTAAACCACACGTCCAAAAATTGCAAATTTGGTATCATTGGAATCAGTAGAACAAACCCTAGCCAACCATGCCTTTAGTTTAGCAAATAGTATCTGTTAGCTTGTTGGTTTTTGCAGAAACTTTTGATTGCCTGTTAAGGATGTAAAAATTGTTTAAAAATGAATTTGGGGTTAAAATCTTTTGCAATTGGATTGCTTTGAACCTACTGACCATAGGAAACACTTTTTGGATTCAAAAATGTATTTGGTAAAACAAAATAATGATTCTTTGATTTAAGACCATTTCTAGTCAAATAGAAATGTGGTTTATCTATTAAAAAAGATTTTAAAGAAAAACTTTTGGGAAATGTTTTGTTTTAAACTCTCTGACCCTAAACAACAAGTTTTATGGTTTGAAAACATATTTGGTGAACCTTGGAGATTAATGCCTTGGTAAAAATATTTCTACACCACATAAAATGATACTTTGTTTTGAAAATGGTTTTTGTAGTGAAACCTTTTGCAAATGACTTTGCCACTTTACAAAATGATCATTAGGTGTTTTCAAAAGTTTATGACCCATTAGGAACCACTTTTCAAAACAAAGCTTGGCATGCTTGCATGCATTACTTTGACTTTGTCATTTTATGTGTTGTTTTGCTTGATTGGTAGATTGAACTTGTGCCTTGCTTGATTGATTTGTAGTGACTTGAAGAGTGTGATTGTTGCAAGGAAGAGGAGTGAACCCATACTCTACCAAAAAGGCAAGCGATGCTTCATACTTTTTGTCCCATTACTTTCACTATGCATTAGTGATTTTCTCTAAGTAAAACTTGCATGGATTTTGCTAAGTATAAACCTTGCTATAGGAAAACCTAATGGATGAAACCTTAGTGGAAATCTTCCTAAGTTAATATTCCTACTACTATCAAGCTTAGCCTAGCTAATAGAAAACATGGGTGGAATATATATTCATACTATGGAAAAATATACTAAGTTTGAGGACTTGTGTTTTTGTTTAATAAAACAACTAAGTTAATGAATCACCTGGGTGGAATGGTAATTGCTTGGTGGTTTTTGGTTGAGTGGTTCACAAGGCCCATGTTTATGGTTGACCTTGTGTATCTCACTTGTGGATGGCCACCCAGGAACAAAGAGATTTGAGATGTCAAATGTTGAGAGGCTTAAAGTGCAACCACTTGGCAATATGGGCTCTGCCATGATCATATAGGTTGCAAGAACTTAGACATATGGACATAGGGTGGTAGTGTTTGATAGGTTGGAGCGCGTCCATTTTGGTCTAAGGGAAAGCTTCTGAAAGATCTTGTCTTGGGAAACCAAGTCTTGTGGGGAAAGTGAACCACCTCTGCAGAGTGTAAAATCTAAGTACTTAGCCATGTCCCTGGTAAAGGAAAATTTGAGCATCAAGACATGGAAGCAATCAAGAATCTCATCATTCAAATTTCTAAGTTAAAATCTTGTGGTTTGAACAAGGGTTGTTTGAAATCTTCAATCTTTGATTGAGAGATGCCTTGGTTAAAGGATCTTCAAATCTTTGATTGAAAAAAATGATTTTGCCAAGCAAAACTTAGTATTTTCAAATGTTAAGGAAAAATCTATTTTGAGCAATGCAAGCCTCAAACTCCACTTAGCTAAATGCATATAGATGATAGACTCCACTATACCACCATAGTATCACTTGCCAATACAATTCAAATGTATTGACCCTTGTGGCTGTAACTTGTTATGTTGCAGGTTTGATTGATTTAGTGAAGTGTGTTGATTAGGATTACAAAGTCTACAACCAACATGTCTGCCTATGGCACTTTGAAGATGAAGGACCCATGCTTATAGTTATACTACTGCAATGTATTGTAATAGCCAAATGAGCTATGTAAGATGTAATAAAATTATGTTATTCCTGGTTATAAAGTTTTATTATGACCTTTGTTTCTTGATATTATATCTTAACTGTGGATGCTAGCTATTGATCCAGGGACTAGCATTGTAAACACATGGGACTCTACCTTATGTTAATAAAGGTTGGTACACTCCCTCTACATGAACGAAAACGGCGACCTAGGTCACGAGCAGGCAAACTAGGGACGTTAGCAGATGCACAAGGACGTGGCGGTCATGCTCGTTTGAACCAGAGGCAGAGGGGCGGTCGGAGCTTACCGGAATCGCCCGCTGGAGTGCGTCTGTGCAGCGGCGGAGTGAGTTCGAATACGCGCAGCCTGGTGGCGGAGTGGTGGCGCTAGGTGAGGGGAAATGCTCGCGAAGCAGAGGGGGTTAAATAGTGTAAGATCCCTCCTTTGTAAAGGAAAGGATCCCTGTGATTGCAATGCTAGTCCCTGGATCAATGCTAGCATCCACATTTAAGATGAAGTACACAGAAACAAAGGTCATTATTACATATCATTCCAGAGACAAACATATTCTTTAACAACTCCATGGCCACATGCCTAATACAAGAGTTCAAATATTTAATAAGATAAATAATTCTTCATCTTCATGTGCCACAGGCAAGCATGTTGAGTGTAGACTCATGACTCCTAATCATCATCAGAATATCTTGCAACATCACAAGTTACAGCCACAGTGGGTCAATACATTGGAATAGTATTGGCAAGTGATACCTTAGTATAATGTTGGTGTACTAAATACTATATGCATTTTGGCTAAGTGTAGCTTAGGATTGCTTTTCTCAAAATAGGTTTTCCTATTAGTTGAAAACACTAAGTTTTTCTTTGTCAAAACTTTTCCCAAGGAACCACCAATAGACATTGGGGTCCTTCACCCTTGTTCAACCACAAGTTTTACTTAGAAATTGGGATGAGGAGATTCTTTATAGCTTCCATGTCTTGATGCTCAAATTGTCCAATACCAGGGACATGGCTAAGTACTTAGATTCTTCCATCTGCAGAGGTTGTGCACTTTCCCCACAAGACTTGATTTTCACCAAGACAGGACCTTTCAGAAGCCTTCCCTTAGACCAAATGGACGCGCTCCAACCTATCATCCCACTACCACCAACTGTCCAAATGGCTAAGTTATTGCAACCTATATGATCCAGGCAGAGCCCATATTGCCAAGTGGCTGCACTAGAAGCTTCTTAACATTTGGCCTCTCAAATCCCTTTGTTCCTCGGTGGCTTTCCACAAGTGAGATACACAAGGTAAACCATAGAAATGGGCCTTGTGTAACCACTCAACATAACCCAATCTTTCCATTCCACCCAGGTGTTTCATTCACTTAATTGTTTTATTAAGCAAAAACATAGCCCACAGACTTAGAAATATTTATTCATAGCATGAATATATAACCACCCTTGGTTGCTACTAGCTAGGCTAAGCATGGCATGGATAAGCATCTTAACTTAGAAATTTCTAGCAATTCTACAACTACTAGGATTTCCCAAGCATAGCATATAAATCAAAATATATCCATGCAAGACTAGCAAAATATTTCTAATGCATAGTTGAAAAACATAGGGATAAAATCATGAAGCACAACTTGCCTTGGTAGTTTGGAGAGTAGCTACAATCCTCACAAGCACAATCACTATTTGCACCAAAATCTACACATAAAATGATAGCACCAAATCACATACAAAATAAATACAAGCAAAAATATATGGATGCATGCAATGTGATATGTGATGATTATACTCAACAAGACAAGTACATAGTACTGATTCATTAACAAGTTCAAAACTTGCCAAACAACATTTATTTGACCAATAAAACATTTCTCAAATAATTAATATACACAAAATAGGCCTACACATTTTTCTGTAAAAATAACCATTTTAACAGAAACAAAACTTTAAACACATTGAATATATGGAAAGGGATTTCTCTCCTGATTTCATTGATATAAAATTCATCAGATTTGGACGTGGGAATCAAAAGTTATGAATTAAACAAGTTTTAATATCTAATCTAGTCTTTTAAATTCAAATCCTAGACACGCGGCGTGTTCCTATTGGTTGATACCGATTCGTGTGGATCGATCAACGAGAGCCACACGATCTAAATGAAAACGTACGGCCAGATCTAACGCGTACCCCTTCGCTAAATGAATCTAACACAGCCGCTGGATCCAGATCTAATGGTCGCTGGTCAAACGACCACTAACTGGCGGCGCGCGGCGACGGTGAGCGGCGGCGCGCTCGTTCTACGGCGTCGCGGCGGCTACAGGAAGCCAGGAAGTGATTGGAGATGTTTACCAAACTCGTAGAGGTGTGCTGGAGGTCAACGTGGCAGTGGCTTGTCAAGAGGCGCACAGACACGGTGGGGATTCCTCGTCGGAGTAGGGCCTGTCGTCGGGGACGACTGTTCATCGTCGTTGCCGACGTTGTAGATCAAGCCAGAGTCAAACAAGTGGTGCGTTAGATGCGGGGAGTGATACTGGTCATGTGAGTATCAGAGAGAGGGCAAGGCGCGCTCCAGACTAACCAGGTTTGCTCGCTGGAGTTGAGTGCCTCGTCGGGTTTGCTCAGTCGCCGACGTTGCCGACGCTCGGGGTTGTCCTAGCATACATCAGCGGTGTCAATCGAAGCGCAAAGATGCAGTGGTTGTTCTGGAGAATCTAGGAGTCATGGGGCGCAGGGAGCTTACCGGAATCGCCCGCCGGAGTGCGTCTGTGCAGCGGCGGAGTGAGCTTGAATACGCGCAGCCTGGTGGCGGAGTGGTGGAGCTAGGTGAGGGGAAATGCTCGCGGTGCAGAGGGGGTTAAATAGCCAGGAGGGGGGCGGCAATTACGCGCTGCATCAATGGCAATAACGCAGGCAGTGACTGTGGCGAGGTAACGGCGGAGCGCCTCGGCCGCGCGTTGATTGGGGACGACGCTGACGTGGTCGTAGGGTCCACTTGCCAACGAGAGAAATGGAGTGGGGATGGGTCCAGTGATCGCGACTCAATGGTCTTGGTGTGAGTAAAGAAAAGCGGTTCAAGGGTGATCTTCTTTGGGCTAGCTGGGTCAAGTTGGGCTGGGTTGGGCCAGAATGGCTGTCTGTTTATTTTTTCCCACTTTAATCCTTTTCTTTTTCTGTTTGGTTTTCTAGAATTGGTTTTCAACTTCATTTCAATTCAGTTTGAATTCAAACCTTCTCAAGATTTTTGTACAGTGAAACTTGTACTCAAATATGAGTCAAACACTACTGTAAACACAAACACCCTTTGGTTATTTGAAAATAAAGATAAAACCAAGCCTTTATGAGATGTGATAAAAGGCATAGATTTGGTTTTATTTCATATTTTGTTTTGAAACTTTGCTTAAGCTCTTGAAATCACTTAAGTTAGGATTCTATACAATACTGAGTGAATATTAGTACCTTTCTCAATAGCAAGTAGCACAAAGGCTAGAGCATTCATACATAAAATAATGAGCACATATGCTCCTGTTTTGAAACTATTTTGAAATGAAATCCTACATGATGATGGATGCATGGATGATACGCATGAGTTTTTGAAACATGATTTTAGGGATGTTACAAATCTAACCCCCTTAAGGTGAATCTCGCCCTTGAGATTTGAATTGGCTAGCAAATAGGTGAGGGTGGTCTTTCCGAAGATCATCTTCTCTTTCCCATGTTGCTTCTTCTTCGGAATGATGGTTCCATTGGACTTTGCAGAACTTTATGGTCTTAGTCCGAGTAACTCTTTCTGCAGTCTCAAGAATCTTGATTGGTTTCTCCTCATAAGTGAGATCACTTTCCAATTGGACCTCTTCCAAAGGTATAGTATCCTTCAAAGAAGTCTCTTCCATTTCTGGATGACATTTGTTAAGCCGATTCACATGAAACACATTATGAATAGCCGACAAAGACTCTGGCAATTCAATCTCATAAGCTACTTCTCCTTTGCGACTCAGAATCTTGAATGGTCCAACATATCTTGGGGCCAATTTACCTTTGACACCAAACCTCTTCACTCCACGAAGTGGTGACACTCTAAGATAAGCTCTATCACCTACTTCATAGGTTACCTCTCCATGCTTTGGATCTGCATAGCTCTTTTGTCAGGACTGTGCTATCTTCAATCTGTCCTTAACCAGCTTGACTTTCTCTTCAGCCTCTTTGATGAGTTCTGGTCCGAACAAACTTCTTTCTCCCACACCATTCCACAGCAATGGGGTGGTACACTTTCTCCCATAGAGAAACTCAAATGGTGCCATCTCAATACTGGCTTGATAGCTGTTATTGTAAGAAAATTCTGCGTAAGGCAGACTTTCATCCCAACTGGCTCCATAGTCTAGAGCACATGCTCTCAACATATCTTCAAGAATCTGATTAGTCCTTTCTGTCTGTCCATCAGTTTGAGGATGAAATGCAATGCTGAATTCCAACCTCGTTCCCAATGACTCATGTAGCTGCCTCCAAAAATGAGAAGTGAATTAGGTTCCCCTATCAGACACAATACTCTTGGGTACTCCATGTAGACATACAATTCTGCTCATATAGATCTTGGCTAACTTAGCACTTGTGTAAGTTGTCTTCACGGGTATAAAATGAGCCACTTTAGTTAGGCGATCCACTACTACCCAAATAGAATCATATCCTGACCTGGTCCTCGATAATCCGGTGATGAAATCCATGCCAATATTGTCCCACTTCCAATCAGGAATAGGTAGTGGTTGTAACAATCCTGCTGGTTTCTGATGTTCCGCTTTCACTCTACTACATACATCACACAAAGCTATATGTTCGGCGATGTCCTTCTTGAGGTTATTCCACCAAAATCTTTCCTTCATATCCATGTACATTTTGGTGTTACCCGGATGAATAGAATATGGTGAGTTGTGTGCTTCTTATAAAATCAGTTTCCGAAGCTCCGGATCTTGTGGAACAAAGATACGTTTTCCATGCCATAAAGTACCCTGTTCGTCTTCATGGAATCCTTTGGCTTTTCCTTTGCCAATATTTTCCTTAATCTCTTCAATTTCCTTATCAGTCTTCTGGGCTTCTTTAATCTTGTCCAACAAAGTAGGTTGAACATCCAAGGTCATGAGATGTCCTTCAGGCACAATCTCCAATCCGAGGTCTCTAAATTGGGCACACACATCATCTGGCAATTCTCCCTTAGTAAGGTCATTCACAAAAACCTTACGGCTTAGAGCATCCGCTACAACATTTGCTTTACCGGGGTGGTATTGCAAACTCAAGTCATAGTCCTTGATGAGTTCTAGCCATGTTCTTTGTCTCATGTTAATTTCTTTCTGGGTGAAGATATACTTCAAACTTTTGTGATCTGTGAACACTTCACATCGCTTTCCCAAAAGATAATGTCTCCATGTTTTGAGTGCATGGACAACAGAGGCTAACTCTAAATCATGATTAGGGTAGTTCACTTCATGAGTTTTGAGTTGTCTCGAGGCGTAAGCCACAACTTTCCCTTCTTGCATAAGTACGACACCTAATCCATGATGAGATGCATCACAATACACTTGGAAATCTTTCTCCAAATCTGGCAAACACAAGGCTGGTGCTGTCACTAGCCTCTTCTTTAATTCCTGGAAAATAAGTTCACAACCTTCATACCAAGAAAATTTCTTGTCTTTCTTTAGCTGCCTAGGTATCCACCGCAAGCCTTTCCTCTTTTGAACCTCGCCATTAACGTTAAGGCTAATTCAGTCATAGGCTTAGCTACTTTGGAGAAATTCTGAATAAACCTTCTGTAGTATCCTGCCAAGCCAAGGAAACTACAAACTTCTTTTACTGACTTAGGTGATTCCCATTCAGTCACAGCTGAAACTTTAGAAGGATCAACTGCTACACCATCTCCTGACACAACGTGTCCAAGAAATCCAACTTCATTCAACCAAAACTCACATTTGCTGAATTTAGCATACAACTTATGTTCTCTAAGTTTTTCAAGTATCAAACATAGATGTCCTTCATGCTCTTCCTTGCTCTTGGAGTAGATCAAAATGTCATCGATGAAAACGACAACAAACTTATCAAGGAATTCCATGAACACCTTGTTCATCATATTCATGAAGTATGCTGGTGCATTGGTTAAACCAAATGGCATCACGGTATACTCATACAATCCATATCTTGTGGTGAACGCTGTCTTAGGTATGTCTTGTTCTCTTATCTTGAGCTGGAAATAACCTGACCGGAGATCAATCTTTGAGAACACACAAGCTCCTTCTAGCTAATCAAACAAGTCATTGATTCTAGGCAAAGGGTATTTGTTCTTGATAGTCACTTCATTGAGTGAACGGTAATCTATGCATAACCTTTGACTTCTATCTTTCTTTTCCACAAAAAAACTGGTGCTCCCCAAGATGAGGAACTTGGTTGGATAAAACCTTTCTGCAACTATTC